>OV651815.1:26678351-27278351 GCA_927349885.1 Psylliodes chrysocephalus | reverse complement strand
AAATGGGCCAATTATTGGATAAATTGCTCGAACAAGTTTTTAAACCCTAATCAAAAGGCGATATAGAATGGCTTGTGAAAATCATAATGGTTTAATCTAAGTAATGCCAATGCTCCACAAACCAAAAAATTCAACGTCCTAATACTACTATCGGCTTTCGGTCTTTCGTTCCAAGTTAAATCATTTCTCGTTTTTGTTACGCTACGAGTTTACCCTTGTGAGCCTCAGTCTCGATAAGGTGGAAACCACCATTTTAGCGTCTCTCGAATTTTGAATAAAAACACGGTGTGTAGTGTCTGATTTTATTAATAGTTTTATTCTTCGTGCTACGTAGAAAATGTGGTGTGTCATCGTCATCAGGCAACCATATTAACTGTCAAAAAGTTACATTGTTTTTAATGTCCAATTAGGCAAACAAAAGAACTGTCAGTGAGTAGGGTTATTATATCTAACGGATTGCGACATATGTATTATATCTACAATACGTGAAATGATGGATAATGGATTAAATTTAAATATTTTATATCAATAAAAATATAATTTAAAAACAAAACCACTTATAAATGTTTCATAAATTGGCAGGCTTGGCGACTACTATTTCGGATAAAAATAGCGTCGCAACCCCTTCCCACTGGCAGCTATTGTTTGACAGTTCGTTGGAATGCCCAATTGGCAGCAAACTGTGATTAAATGTTTTATGTGTCTGACCAATATATCACGAGCTGATATATCGTAGCAAAATGCCATATATTATGTTTCATGTCGTCCGTCAGTTTCTGCAAATGTATCGCATGTGAACTTTTTTACATAAGACATTTTGCTATGGAGGGTAGAGGAAAGGAGAACAATCTCTGTATACAAAAAGTGTCCCTCAAAATGTATACAATTAAGATGGCGCTTCTGTGCCCAGGGGACGTCGACAGTCGATAATTCAGATCACACAATGACACTAATGATGTATATAGTAATAAATATTGCTCAACCATAAAAAAACTAAAAACTACACTGTGAAAAGTGACTGATCGTAGAAGAGTAAGTGTTCTGTGATCGTAGATAAATTTTGACAATACACGACAATAGTCAAATTTTATTGAAAAATAATAATATAAACAATAAATAATTCTTATATTAAAATGGCACGGAGGTCTCAATTTACTGCTTCCTGTCTGATTTAATTATGAATGAGCAATCTATATGACTATATAGCATTGGATTTTGTCCCCTGGCTACACGAGCGCCATCTTAATTGTATACATTTTGGTGGCCACTTTTTAATATAAAGATCCATATAAGATTGTCCTCCTTTTCTCTACCCTCCATACATTTTGCAATAACGGTAACGATACCTGGGTGATACAGAGGGAGACAAGATTAAAGTATTAGGCATTCCAACGACCTGTCAAAATGCTGCCAGTGGGAACTGACAGTTTAGATATGGCAACCCTGTGGACCGGATGTCATTGATAGGATCAATGATACATATTTACATATATAGTTATATAGATTGCTCAAAGCGGGTCGTTTGCGAGAGGCCATATTGCCTGGCAAGTGTTCATTAATTTGAATCGATTTAGCAAAAATGTGTATAAAACCAATTTCCAGTCTTTGAATAGTAAAATAAAAATAATTACCTACATTTTAACTTCAAAGCTTATGTTTATTAATAAAACATGGAAGATCAATCTATATAACTATCTATATGAGTGATCATGTCAAAACACCAGGTCCACAGTGTTGCCATATTATAACCTATCATGTGCCTCTCATTTCCTATGGGTAGCCATTTTATTTGGAATGCCTAATAATCTATAACCACCTTAAAGTAACTTAACGTCAACCACCTTAAAGTAACTTAACGTCGTGGAAACTTAACGTAAGATAATACAAATAAAGTCTGTTTATAGAAACCCGTAACCTCCGTAAAGTATGAGTTGAGCATGGGTTTATTTTATATTCATATTTTTTATATTTGACTAGACCAATAACAAAGATATTACCAAAACAATATCACAGTAATTGAGCCTAAAATATTATTTTAAAGGTTATTGAGTTAATAGACAATTTTTTTGGGTGCGCCGTGATTATTGGCTCTTAATTACATATTTAACTTATAATTTAATATTAATATATTTTTAAATAATTCAGTTCTTGAATTAAATTTATTTAATATATTTTTTTTGCCATAACAATAGTTCATATCAAATACATTGTCTCTACACATTTCGCTCATCTTTATTTCACTCCAAATTACGAAGTTGGAATTTAACCGTAGAATGGAATTTATGAATCTGGAAACGTGTATGTAATATACAGTCATAAAAAAAGCCTTAGGTCATGCAAAATGTTGTTGTCGTGGAAAATTTTAATTGTTTTAACCATAAAAAATGTTTATCAATATATATGAGGGCTAAAATTATAATTTACATATGCACTTGGTTGACAGTAAAATTACACGTTTTCTATTAATATATTCAAACTTCCTCATATTTAAAATGATTATCCAAATGAATTTTTTCATATTTTATTTTTAAATAACTGCAATGGGTTCTTAAAAATAACATCAACTAATAAGTGTATAATGTTTGAAAAAATTAAATGGGTTTTACGAATAACACAGGTCAGCAAAAAATGTTTTTTGCTGAATCCAAAAATGACTTCTTTCCTTTCATTACCTATAGTTTTTTTGCAAAACATGGGGAGAGTTTACTTAAAAAAAGCACAAGAACTATGAAAAAAATCAATTTCAGTTAACTATACATAATTTATCTTTTAATGGAAAAAAAAGAAACAATTCCTTTATAACATATTTAACACTACATATACTCTTTCTTTCTAAGAAACTTTTTCTTCTTCTCTTCCTCCGAACACCCTTTCGCTTTCCATATTATTTTCCTCCTGGGCATCCAGTAATCAACTAGCATGATGACCTCCCAAAGACATTATGTCTTTGTGACGTCCCATCTTCCTTGGCAATGTCTCTCGAAATCACAGACATTCTGATGAAATCTTTTACTCAGCTCTTCATTAAGCTTTCGGGAAAACGGTAAATAAGGGAGTGTCAATATGAGTTTTGCAAGAAAAGAAAATTTTTAATTGTTCTTTGTTTTGTTTTCACTTTTGACAATGTTGACTTTTGGAAATATAAGGATACATTGCTTAATTTCGTATGGGAATGGGGGTTTACCTTTTCAAATTAAAAAAAAATGCATAAATTTTAATTAAATTGAATGAAAGTTTGGAACATGTGTTTATTTTTATATCTAATGCTAAATATTTTAAAAATTATGTAATGTAATAAAAACTGCATTGTTACAAGTTAAAATATGTCTTAAAGGTAAGTATATTCAATATTAATCATTCATGATGCATTTAATAATAATGAAATTTTTGGTGACACGTATTAGATGTTGATTTATTAAAACATTAATGTTCATAAGTAACATTAAATCCTTCTAAAATGCTATAATATCGTACTCAAATGACATTTCTCAATATAATGTAAATTGATTAATGAATAATCTACCTCTACCATCTGTAGAATTATATTTTAATACGGACGTGCATACGATGATAATTTTATTTTCTATTCCAAGGCCTGCAAGAATATTAATCGCCTAGATGTTTTTTTTTTATTCATTATTCATTCTAGACTGATTGTGAATGAATGAAACTTTTGTTTGAAGACATCCGAGATCTTGATAAAAGGTATTACGGTGAAATATATATTTGCTTTTTCGTAATGTACATACATGTATAATTGGATTTTTATCTTTAATTATTGCGTTAATGTTAAATACATATACAGAAGAAATCCTATAAAGTTGTGTTATTTCTTACTTTTTCTAAATCAGTACAAATACCATGGTAGAGGAAATGTGTTTCAACTATCAAAAAAAAGGCTAAAATTGATCAGGGTACGAGTAAAAATGGCGTTTCATTTTTAACTCATCAGAAGTGCTTTAGTGTATATCACAGTTTATTTTAGCTTCTATCAAGTTTAATTTTCAACGTATATTATTTATTATCATTTACCACTTAAAAAACAAATTTATTTTTATTAAAAGTTTCCCACATCTATTCATTTATTATGTTTTGTATATATAAATATATTTCTCTGTGAATATGCAACAAAACCGCAATAGAGGATCGTGCGTCTTACGGGTTCGAATCCAGTTTCTACTGCTAAAAAATATTGCTGGTATCCAGACCGATTAAATCTAATTTGGCAACATTGTTTGAAATTACCTAAGCAGTCATAAAACCATCATAAAGCTAACCATCTACGGCCCATTCTGATAAAAGGAGGTTTACAGGAGCGTACTTATTATAATTTATTATAATTATTTAAACCAGATGTAAGCATTTTTACTTTCCTATCTGTATACAGATAAGGAAAGTATACGAATCATGATTTTTTTTCGACTTCCAGTTTTCGACGGATTTTTACGTTTTGGGGTCCCCTGAATCCGTTTTGACTATTTTCGGGATGATGTCTGTCTGTGTGTGTGTGTGTGTGTGTGTGTGTGTGTGTGTGTGTGTGTGTGTGTGTGTGTGTGTGTGTGTGTGTGTGTGTGTGTGTGTGTGTGTGTGTGTGTGTGTGTGTGTGTGTGTGTGTGTGTGTGTGTGTGTGTGTGTGTGTGTGTGTGTGTGTGTGTGTGTGTGTGTGTGTGTGTGTGTGTGTGTGTGTGTGTGTGTGTGTGTGTGTGTGTGTGTGTGTGTGTGTGTGTGTGTGTGTGTGTGTGTGTGTGTGTGTGTGTGTGTGTGTGTGTGTGTGTGTGTGTGTGTGTGTGTGTGTGTGTGTGTGTGTGTGTGTGTGTGTGTGTGTGTGTGTGTGTGTGTGTGTGTGTGTGTGTGTGTGTGTGTGTGTGTGTGTGTGTGTGTGTGTGTGTGTGTGTGTGTGTGTGTGTGTGTGTGTGTGTGTGTGTGTGTGTGTGTGTGTGTGTGTGTGTGTGTGTGTGTGTGTGTGTGTGTGTGTGTGTGTGTGTGTGTGTGTGTGTGTGTGTGTGTGTGTGTGTGTGTGTGTGTGTGTGTGTGTGTGTGTGTGTGTGTGTGTGTGTGTGTGTGTGTGTGTGTGTGTGTGTGTGTGTGTGTGTGTGTGTGTGTGTGTGTGTGTGTGTGTGTGTGTGTGTGTGTGTGTGTGTGTGTGTGTGTGTGTGTGTGTGTGTGTGTGTGTGTGTGTGTGTGTGTGTGTGTGTGTGTGTGTGTGTGTGTGTGTGTGTGTGTGTGTGTGTGTGTGTGTGTGTGTGTGTGTGTGTGTGTGTGTGTGTGTGTGTGTGTGTGTGTGTGTGTGTGTGTGTGTGTGTGTGTGTGTGTGTGTGTGTGTGTGTGTGTGTGTGTGTGTGTGTGTGTGTGTGTGTGTGTGTGTGTGTGTGTGTGTGTGTGTGTGTGTGTGTGTGTGTGTGTGTGTGTGTGTGTGTGTGTGTGTGTGTGTGTGTGTGTGTGTGTGTGTGTGTGTGTGTGTGTGTGTGTGTGTGTGTGTGTGTGTGTGTGTGTGTGTGTGTGTGTGTGTGTGTGTGTGTGTGTGTGTGTGTGTGTGTGTGTGTCTGTATCCACCATAACTCATGAACCGATACCAAGAAAAACACCAAATTTTAAACTTAAGCTTTATTCCGGCGTCCAATGAACTGATTAGATTTTGGATAGAGTCGGAACATCTGGGGGTACTTTATTGGTGGTCATTTTTATATTTTATGAAATATATCTGTTATTAACGTTTGGATAAGAAAATTCTTCAAATAAAAGTTACTTACAATACTATTATCAATATTTTTACAAATATGTATACAAAGTTTTCCTAAAATGGTCCGTATTCGAGAAATTTGACAAAATGTAAAAAAATAATTTTTTATAAAAATTATTCAAATAAAAGTTGTTTGTAATATAATTCTCTATAATTTTTATCCTATACATAATTTCTCTAAAATGGACCGTATTCGAGATATTTGAGAAAATGTGTAAATTTCGAATTTTGAATAAAACTCAAAAACGGATAAAGGAAAAAACATTAAATTTTAAACTTAAGTTTTATTTCGGCTTGACGTGAAATGATTAGATTTTGGACAAAATCGGAAGGGGGGTGCTTTATGGGAGGGCGTTTTTATATTTTATAGAATATATCTGTTATTTATGTTTGGAGAAGAAAATTGCTCAAATAAAAATTACTTCTTATATTTTTATCTATAATTTTTGCTTTATGTCAAATTTTCCTGAAATGGTCCGTATTCGAGAAATTTGACAAAATGTGCAAAATTCTGATTTTTGAGAAAATTATGAAACTAAAAGTTGTTTGCGATATCGATCTCTATAATTTTTTTTTCACACGATTTTTCTAAAATGGACCGTAATGGAAAAATTGGATGAAAAGTGCTAAATTTAAATTTTTCAGTATTTTCGTTTTCAATGAATATCTATAGAAAAATGTTTCGAGTTAGATGTATGTTGAAAATGTATATATTTAGTTTATCCTCTAAACATTTACAGAGGTGCTACAATAGGTTGTACAAAATAACCGGAAAAGCCTATAATAACTAGATAGGAAAGACATGTGTTGGACACATCAGATTTTTTTTTTTTTCATTGAATCATTTGTAACTTTTTGTATTTTGGAATATTTCTTACATACAGCTGAATAAAAGGTTTTAGTATATTACATTCACAAAAACAAATCACTTGAAAATCCATAATCAAAAATCAAATTTGTAAAATGTATTTAGGTATATAGTAAAAATAAAATATTCATTTATTCTAAATTGTCAAATACATATACTTTTAAATCCAAATAGAGAACAAAATGTTATTTGAAAATTTTGTTTGGAATTAAAAATGTACTTAAAATACAGAGGCTCTATTTAAAAAAATTCACTTAGGGCCGATTTGTTCATCTCTGAATAAAGGTACAGGGTGGTTTACTTAAACAGAATAGCAAAATACTCGCATAACCTATAGCCTATTCAGCAAATAGTTACTTTTAACTTTACTAAGATCTGAAAAAAATTGGCCTCAAGAAGTGTATTATTTTACATGTAGCTCTTATTTTTAACATTCATTGGCCGCTAAAAATCTAGGAAGGTCCTTTGCAGGTGTTAAAACATTATTAATTAAATTTATTCATTATTTACCATTTTAAATCAATAATAATCACTATTTATTAAGTCATTTGTACTTTCTTGTTTTAAGTTATTTTTCATGAAAAATAATTTTACGCCTTTTCAAATTTAATTTTAATAAATAAAACAGAAAACACAAATTAAAAAAATGTTTTATTACCCCCAGAAACTTTCTACATACAAATATTGTGCCAACTATATCACATGATTTACTGCAGCCAAAATTGTATATATTTGCGTATATGGATTAGGTAAAAAAATACTCATAAAATAATATCTACTTCTTCCGACAGAATTCAGTGACTACTATACCTATTTCGCTACTTTTCTTCTTTGTGTTATAATAATTAGTCTACAAACTTTATACTAGGTATAACCAACAAACTGGAGAATGCCAATGCATGTTGTGTCAATAGAATTTGGTGGGGCTCTATGGGCCCAGCCATTTTAATTGTTCGTCTCACTTGTGAGAATTTATAATAACATCCCGAATGAGATGAAAAATAGAATGCTGCGATCTTAGAGTCGCAGCTCAATTCTATTAACAGGCAATCTACCCCACTCCACTCCATTGGGTATAACCTATACCTATAGTCTTAAATTACATTAGAAAAACATAAAATGCAGATTGAATAATCGTGGATCCAAGATTCAAACAAAACAATAGTCGCGCGGTGTGTACCGCTGCATATTACACACTATTACTGCTAATGATACCAGTGTTGCCATATGTCGAAATAAAGACAATATTTTAATTTTTTTATCTAAAATTTGCCTAACAAAGTTTCCCAAAATTGAATGAAGAAAGTTAATTGCATAAGCAGCGCCCTCTTCTGTCCCCTGCTCTGGATCCGCGCCTGATTTTACCAAAATAAAAACTGTCGTATATTTGTCGAAGCACGGCGATTTAAGAAAAATATTACTTGATATTACCGACCAGGAGTAGGTCAAGTTAAATATATAAATATTATTGCCAATACAAATGCTTTTTATTCCATATTTAAGTAGGTAAAGTTTCGAAATCTCTTACAAAGTAACATCTGATGCATCGAGAACTAGTAAATTTAATTGTTTGTAACGGATATATTGGATGGACAATTTACCATACAATGAGGTTATTCCTTATATAGGAAGGTAGGTATACAAGTAAAGAAAATGCGTACTCTCTAAATTAGATGAGTTGCTATTACGAGGATTATTTCAAAAGTTTAATAAACCATCAAGTTAAACACGATTTTTTTTATCTCGCGCAATCCATTTTTAAGGCTCAGGAATAGAAAATTATTGCACGAATTATTTTGAGTAAAGAAATTACTTGAAGTAATTTTATCTAGATATCCTGAACTGGGTTTGACACAACATTAAAGAGACTGGTCAGTCAACCATTTGACTAGTTGAAAATATAACAGATGTACGCGATAAATACTAAAATAGTGAATTGTACTACTCTAAACAGCTCAATCTTCTACTGTATTTTTCTAATTCGATGCGTGCTCAGTCTCAATTTATCGTTAGTGACACTCGTGGTGTGGAGAAGACCTACACTAATTCAGTCCAACATAAAATTAGTCTTATCAAAATTAATTCCACATAAAATCTATCCCACATAAAACCAATTCCAAATGAATATGTGGGATAATAATAGCGATGAATGTATTAATGTATGGTCATTAAATTCTCCCTTTTTTCACGACAAAATTATTTTTCTCCAGGTCAGTATCGGCACAATATTGGTAACCCTACCGAGATATATCGTAGGAAATTGGTCTCAAAGGGCTGATGAGCCACGGAAAAGATATAAACAAATTGTAATGTCCCATGAACTTAATAATACGTTGATCGTTATTCATACCATTTATATATTTGTTGCTTTTTTAGAGATAATAAGAAAGTTGCTTGCCAACAATATTCGTACTGAAAATGTACCAACATTTCGAATACTCCTCATAGGTAGATACTCGCAATAAAGGCTATTTTATGTGAATCGAAACAAGAAAAAAAAACAAGATTTTATAAACATATAAAATATTTTAATTTCATCAGCTTGCCAGATTTGATTAGACTTCCATAATTAATTGGACGTTATTGTTAGAGTTGTACCGGACCGGGTATTTAGATTTAGCCGATCTGCCCGGAACCGGAATTCGGCCGCTAGCCGCACTGGACTGCCGAAATTCCTGCCGGATCGGAACCTCTACGGAAGTATTCCAACAGCTCAACGTTATTTTACAAGTTTTATCCATCTAAAATATAAAACTCCGTAATTTCCGCAGATTTTGCAGTTCTATACCAATATATTTATAAAACTGACAAGAGTCTAAAAACAAAAATCAATTACAAATTAGTTTACAAAATCACCAAAAACTTTACCAAACAATTCAACAAAATGAGCTTAAAATTAAACAGGCAAAGCTAAATCCTGAGAATGAGCTTCGTGTGACGTGACAAAATTATTTCTGTGGTAAAAGGACCTTCATTTATTCCGTTCCGCGTTATTACAAACATGGCTTTAGAACTGTTAAGAATGGATAAAAGTCATTGCTTTATAACGACTTTCAATTTAATAAAGTACAAAATGTTTTCCTTAGTTTTTTGCTTATATTTAACCCATTTTAAAATTTTCCGTCGATAGGCCGGATCAGCCGGGTTTAGTGGTACCGCGGTACAGCCCTAGTAGAAATAAAAAAAAAATATTTACATCATTTCTTGTAAAAACCGCCGCCTTTTTCGCTAGATAACCTACATTTTGCTTTATTTAAAAAAGCAGTTTTGTTAATCTTGTTAATATCAATATTATTTTTGACCATAATTGTAGATTTTAACATCGAGTACGTGGACGATAGCGTTGATAACTTTAAAAGTTTGATCTTTAAAAAAAAATGCAAGGAATACTTCTTAAATGTTTGGAATATTATATTACTGACAGAAGCCGAAAGCACAGTTTATAGCTAAATAATCAGTTAGCTCACTCAGACCAATTGGGATCTGTCCGATGGGAGGAGCCAAAAAAACTTGGCGGATATAAAGTGAAAATTTTTCCAAAGAGATAGGATTAAACATGGAGTGATAATTTAAATTAATATAAAATGATAAGTATCCGAGAAATTTGCTCGTGGGCTGAAACAAAACCAGATAATAGGAACTTTATTGAAGGGGAAAGAGTTTTAAGGGCCGGACATATTTTAAAATGTGGTAAAAATCTAGTTAAAAGTGATCATGGAACCGTCAAATCACGGCGTACTGCTTGCAGACATCCCACATTAAAGAAAAGCCCCATCAAAAAAATTAAGGCAGAAATAAATAATGATATTATATAAAATTATTTTTAATTAAAGTTATATTGTAGAGAACACGTGCTTTTTAGATTGTCTGCAACACTTATATTTACGTGGTAATATATAGTCATTTACTTTGAAATGGAGTGCACAGACTTTCATATTTTGTGTAATATTTTTTATTTTTAATGCTTTCTTCCAAGCCACTAACAAATCAATTTTTTCCAATTTTCCAAAGTGATTTGCAACACTATTAAAACGTTTCCCAGCCTGTGGAAAATAGTGAAAGCTTAAACTTATATCTTTATGTAAGCGGCTATTGCATCCAGGGACCGAGCAAATCAGTCCGGCCCTTCGTTTAACACAGCCGCATTTTTTATCGACCATTTTTCACTTTTATTCTTAAATTCACAGTAATTATGCACGTTGACACTGATGTATACGTAAACATAACGTAAACGCAATATATTCCTAATAAAGTGTCACGTAAAATTAGTTTCATTTGTTACCACCAGACGTCGTACCGTCATCGGACACATCCCAATTGGATGTTCCAAAATAACATCCACTCTAGGGATACAAATTCAGGATGCGCAGAAGAGTTTTGTTTGAATCTTAGACTAGGTAATAAAGAGAGGACTCCTAACGCCGCTGAAAATCTTGTTCCATTCTGACACTAACGATATTCGACCAAAGGCGTAACATGTTGAAAATAAAAAAACGAACTTATATTTATGTTATTTTTACTTTATTGATCTTTTTAGGTGTAAAGCAAGTTTAAAGCCTAAAATTTAAAATAAATAAGTAATAATAAATAAGACACAAGAAATAATATATTGAATGAAATCGTTTACGTAATAAAATGAGTGTTTTTTTAAATTCCGCAAAATAAAACATAATGATCTACATTGTTACATGTTGATTATAAATAAGACACAAGAAATAATATATTGAATGAAATCGTTTACGTAATAAAATGAGTGTTTTTTTAAATTCCGCAAAATAAAACATAATGATCTACATTGTTACATGTTGATTTTAGTTTTAGAATAATTAAATAGGTATGGCAGTTAAAACATATTCTTAGTATAAAGAATATTAACTTTTAATAAAATATTGATTTGTCTTGAATAAGAACCTTCGGTTATTTTAAAGGATATGGGCATTTAAAACACATTCTTAGTATAAATAATGTTAACTTGTAATAAAGTGTTGATTTGTCTTGAATAAGAACCTTTGGTAATTTAAAGGATACAGGCATTTAAAACATATCCTTATTACACATCATTTTAAAAAGGCATTGCTTTGTTTTGAATAAAACTTTTAATATGATTCAATTCATTACACTTTTCACTGTTGTCTTACCTTTTTTTTTTTTAAAGATCCTGATGGTTTTATGAGCAGAAAACGTGTAGCATAATGACCTGAGAGTATGTGGTAGTTATTTTACGTTTGTTTACATTTTATTTAAAGGTATCCAACCCCCCAACTTTTTTTAAAGGGGTCGCTCTAAATTTTTTTTCTCCTTAGCATATTGGGCCTTCAAATCTATAGCACTGGCAGAAATTTCGAAGAAAAAATCGCAACACCAAACTTTTTACAAAAAAAAAAACGTTTTTCTGAATGTTAGTTTAACACCCTGTAACTTTATTGGCAGCCTTTTTGAAACACCCTGTATATAACGTTTTCGTGTTCGATCGGTAATCGAGTCGTTCTGAACTAGTTCAATTAGTTCATTAAAGAGATATGCTTCTTTGAACTAGTTCGTTCTTGAACTACCCAAGCCTACAGCATTACTCAAAGTGTGGTCCGCGGAGCCTCAGGGCTCCGCAAAACCTTTGTGGGGGCTAAGCGAAGAAAATAATAGTCGTACCTTTTTTTTTTAGAATTCTCGGGAGTAGTTTATGATTTTGGTATGAGGCCCTTTTTTTAGAGACCAGAGGAGGGATGATATAATTTTGAGGATGTTGTTGTAGGGACTCCGCACAGAAACGGGAGGGACCTGGCAAGAGGCTAGAGCAAGGAGGATTTTGCACGAAGGACTTTTTTTTTAGAAGTGTTTTTAGGGCTCCGTCAAATATTTCGCTTTTCAAAAAGGTTCCGTCACCAAAAAAGTTTGAGAACCACTGGTCTAAGGTATAAACGGGAACATTGAGATCAAAAGTGCCGAGGCAGAGTAGGCGAACTGATTCTTTAGCTATAAACTGTACCGAAAGTTTGTAAACATGTTACCTAACAATGAATTCCCGTTTCTTATCGTGGTTGCATTGGAAAAGGCCTATCTACTATCAAACATAACAGTCAGATATTAAACGGAGAACACAAATGTTTGATTCTAGATTTTGAACCACTTTTTATAATAGATGAAATAAAATATTAAAAATTTAATTTAAAACAAATATTATATATACAGTTACAAATATGTTTGATGGTGGAGGATCTTAAAAGTTAAAAACAGAAAGTCTACGTTCATAATTAATTTGTCTACAAAAGCGGCCGTAAAGTAAATGCAGCCGTAAAGTAAATGCCGCCTGAAAAGTTTTAGGGATGTTAATAAATCAGTAAAATGTAATTTTTTATGAAAATCGTCTAAAAAGACATTTTGTAGCCGCCTATTCAGTAGATAGTTTGTTTAGTAATTTCTACTACGTTGCTGGCAATAGTTAACACATTTTCAGAGACAAAAAGAATACAGTCCCGTTCATAATGAAGTCATTCTATTCACGGAATATACAGAAGTCGGTAAATAATAAGGTGAGAACGCATGCATTATTTGTCTGCGCAGAAAATAGTGGGTTTCGTCATTACTTGCTAACTGGAATAATATGCGAGGATATCAAATTATGCAACTTAACAAATCAGTGACTATAAATTTAAAACTAGTAAATTGGTGCGCTTTCCATGAAGTCTGAGATCAATAAATTAATACGATAGTAAAATACTGCATTAATTAAGCATTTCCGACTACAAATAATTTGTTATTAAAAATTAAGCATTTAATCAATAATTTATAAGATTAGAGATTAATGATGAACCTCATAGCCGTAAACTTAATGATAAAATGCATAGGTGTGTAGCATTTTGTTACGAAGATGAACGTTTTTCTGAAATCATAGATAATAGTAATGACCATGAAATGAATAATTTTAAGAGGCCGGTGACTAAAATAATGTACTAATAATTAACATACCCACGTAATCCGTTATAACAAATATCCGCAAAATGCCAAACAAGTTGGTTCAATCCAAAGTCAAGTATTTGTTTTACAAGGAAACTAATGAATTGCTAGCGACATAGAATCACCTTACACACTAGAAATTTTAGATTGAAGAATGTGAAGAACGTATTTGGAATATACTTGAGTCAGTTTTTTTTTTCAATGATAATAGAATTTTGCTGATTAATCTCCTTAAAAAAACTAAAGGCGACATTTCTAGAAAAATATCTAAAATTGTTTTACCATTCATATGTTCACTCTTTCAAATGTTGTCCTTACCTACAGGGTTTGTTATTAATGCTCCAACCTGAAATAAGTATCTGTGGTTTCAGGATAAAAAGGGCATGCATACTGTACTAGATTTCGTGCTCACTGATATGGCGCCCACGTGCTGTTATGCTACTACGACGCAGTCGGCATTACATACGACGTTTTCTCAGTAGTCACTAATCCATCTACTAACCGTAGTCAACACGCCCTAACTTCAGATATTGAAACGGCGAGGTGAAGCAGATAAGCTTGATTAAAAAGATTAATCAAAAAGATTAATTAAAAGTTTAATGATACACAAACAAAGACTAATATAAATACATAACCAAAAACATAAAAAAACAAAAAGAGGAATATTTGGTTGCTTTTGGAAATTTTGGGTATCGAAGTAAAAATTCTTATGAATATAATTCATATTCCCTAATGTATATATGGTTGTCATCAATTTCATTATAATCCAATGACGAAAAACTACTGTACTTAATTAGCCATTCCAAAAAAAAGGCTACCAGTGCGTTTTGACAGGTTATGATATAGCAACATTATGGCAACCCTGCAGGCCTGGTGATTTGACAGGGTCTATGATATAGATAGTTATATAGATTGATCATCCATGTCTTTTAAAATAGACATAAGCTTGTGCCTTAAAGTGAAAATGTAGATAATTATTTTACTATATTTAAAGGTTGAAAATTGATTTGTAAACACATTTTTGCTAAGCCGATTCTGAATAATAAGCACTTGCGATACAATGTGGCTACTCGCAAACGACCCGCTTTGTGCAATCTATATAACTATACAGGTATCATTGACCCTGTCAATGACAACAGGCCCACAAGGTTGCCATATCTAAACTGTGGGTTCCCACTTGTCAGCATTTTAACAGGTCGTTGAAATGCCATGTTTTTCAAGTAAAAATGTAGGTAATTATTTTTTAACCGACTTCAAAGAAGGAGGAGGTTCTCAATTCGTCGGTATATATTTTTTTATGTATGTTCAGCGATCATTCTTTAACACCTTGTCCGATTTCTATGATTCTTTTTTTTTATTAGTAGGGGGATATCTCAGGGATGGTCCAATATAAATTTGGTCAAAATCTAATGATGGTCTATGAGATCATCAAACTCTTAATTTTTTATGTATTTTCAGTATAATTCTTTATCATATTGTCCGATTTCTATGATTATGTTTTTGTTAGAAAGGGGGTACCTCAGGAGTAGTTCCATATACAATTGGTCAGGATCTGATGATCTATGAGAAAATCAAAAATCTCAATTTTTAAGGGCATCTGCACGATTTTGAAACCGGTTTTTTAATTATATTATTTTTTCTATATTCAAAGGCTGAAAATTTGTTTGTAAACACATTTGATGCCTAATATATTTCGTTGGATTTCCGTCACGATACCAATATAGTATATCTTATCCAGTTAGTATTACAGATCTATTCCTGAAATTATTAAAATATAACAGAAATTAGCTCAAATAGACCTTTTCATCATGTGATGAGCGCAAGCACAGCCACCATGTTAAAATAGCTGTAATAGGCCTTTTCATCATGTGATGAGCGAAGGCGCAGCCACCATGTTGAAATAGCGATAGTTCAAATATTTCGTACTGTTTTGATCGACAATGGCTGGGAAAGCAATATTATCCCTACAGACAAATCAATCATTAGAAAAAATCGTTGATTAACTTTTTTATAACTCTGTGGAAGCACATAGTTGTGAGCAGTTAAAAAGGTGGTTGAAGTGTCTTGAACATTTGTTACAAAAAAAAAAGTGGATTGATTGAGAGGTTAGGTGTATCAATACTTCTTAACTGAGTAAAAAATTAATGAAAACAAATAATAATTATAACTCTATTCTAATTAATTATGCCAACCAACTATTAGTACTTGCAAAAATACTTTAATTAACATGAAAGTTAATCACGAGTATAATTAATAAAATACATTATTTAATATTTTGAGGAACAACATGACATTTTTAATCATATTACTGTGTGTATCGAAGTAGTATTTATTATTAAAAAATATTGTGTAATACGAGATAAGAATTTTCTTCTGTTGGACCACTTTCTCCATGAAAATGTAATAAACAAATATAAGAATCTTTAGTAACATTATCAATCGATCGAAAACCGTTGTCACTTCGACCACATTTTTCACACCTAATGCACATTTTGAACATGTTTTAATATGGATTTTGCCTGATAATTTGATAATTTTTTACGATATTGCAGCCAAGGCTTTGGAAAATTTATAAAATAATGATTGAATGATTTATACCGTGTGTCGCTTTTACATACTCCATAACAACACCGTTTCGTTGTTCCTTTCCGTACAGATAACATAAGTATTCTAATTGATTGCAAAAATGTATTTTTCAATTATTAAGACACTAAACTTATTACTTTGCTTTTTCTTCCTTTTTTTAAATGAATATACTTAAATTAATATTTATCAATTATAATTTTTTTACGTGGGCCTTTTAACATGCTTGTTTACAAAAACAGTACGAAAAAGATGGCCGATACTGACGCATGCGCACAAAAAAAATTGTAATGAAAAGGTCAATACATCACTTGAAAATATACTACTTACTTTTCAATAATAAGTTTTTCTATAGTTTCAGTCACTTTAGTCTTTTAAGCCCTTCTTTTAGATCCCACTTTAATTGATCCGTATTTATCCATTTACCAATTTTAATAATTATTTTCTCAAATATATGATTCAAAATAGGGGAAAATTTAAAAACACACACCATCCACATGAAACTACGTTTAATATTGACCTCACGTTTAAGTAGGGCCATCTAGAGGTGACACTTCGCTTGTTACCCCTCTTTACACTTAAATATCATTTTTTTTTTTTTTTTGAAATTCCAACTGACATTCGAGACATTTAAAAAATAGTCGTACCATTTTAATATATTAAAAAGCAAAATAATTGAAAATAAACGTTTTCTTTTTAATCTCGGACCTGAAAAATTCGTCGTCAAAAACCCACTTTGTAATTTAATATAGGATCATTAAGAAATATTCGTTAAAAACTTACCACACTTTCGAAATCTTCCTTATCTATTTTTAGATAACATAAATAATTAGAAAAAATATTTCTGCACCATTTAATTAAATCAGATATCTGACGTAATGAAAAACACCTGACAATTTTGTTAAAGTGATTCTTTGTGTTACTTTTACATTTATATCTATTATAGTCCGTAGTCCGAAGCCCGTGACAGAACATTAAAAGAGTTTTGTCAAGGCTTGAAATTCGTTAATAGTTTGTATTTAGGACATGATACTAGTGATACTTAGTGATGCTAACGCAATAGGAGGAACCTTATTCCTCGGTCTATTTTTTATTTGTAACTTAAATTAAAAACTGTATAATCAAAATTTGAACCTTGATAAATAAAGCAGTTTTACATTTGACAATATTGCTCTCGCTATATGTCCCACAAGTCAAATTGCCGACTCTAAAATATTTACTCACAAACTGCTCACAAATTTTGAGCCATGACAAAATTCCAATTTTTTTTTTTTCACGAGCTCTTTTACTATTTATTAGTAGGCATTTAATTGTTTTATAATAATACATTATACACTTAGGTTGAGAAGTGAGCCATATTATTTACCGAGCACTTTATATACTGAGGCGCGTACCATCGAAGGATATATTGTGCGAGGTTTGTAGTGGCCTTCCCAACCGAAGTATATATAGAATTTTTTTTACTACTAACACTTATATATTATCATATTTGATTTGATTAGATTTTGATAAACCCACCTTTAGTTATTTCCACTTCCGTCTCTTTCCCCGGATAAGTGTAGCTTTTGGGGTTAAACGTTAAAATTCACTCGTAAGGAGGTGAATTAGGGAGCATATTATTATTCTCAAAATGCTCAGGTTGAATACCATATTTGCAAAACAGGCCCAAATCCTAGAGTTAATGGTAATGATTTTGCCAATCTTAAAGTAGGGCTTATCTCCAAATTAGTTTAAAGCCAAAACGACCAAAGTCCACATAGAACGATACAGTTTCATCTACTTTTCATTTAAATATAGTCACTCATCTTTTTAAAGCGTGGAGATTTCAGTGACAAAGGTAACCTCGATAATGTTATCTTTCAATTGAAGTTTACCTTTTGGTTTAAAATTCTATTACAATTGGTATGACAACATTGTAGTGTTTCTATCCTACTTACAGAGTGTGGAAAAATTAATTTGAACCGTGAATAAATGCATCTCAATCCAACAGAACAACTGAATAGTAAGGAGCAAATAAAAAGTGATTCAGAGAATCTTTTGGAGTTGGCAAAAAAGCATATGAAAACAATATAATATACCATTAACTATTAAAAAGGCCATTATCCAATTCTAAAAATTGATTAAAAGTAACATGTAATATTATTTCTACTATGTTTTTAAAAATATGTATTCAATTCACCCAAAGAAAAATACTGAAGAATACAAATCAATTTATTTGAAATTAATTTATTAATTTTAACAATTTCTTAAATCAGTGAAAATGGAGATTGGCCTTTCTAATACTAAGGTCCAGATTTACCTAGGTGTTTTTTATTGTCATTATTTACCTAGTGTGACAAATATTACTTCTTATTAGAGGAATGAAGTAAATAATGGTGATTTTTCATGTTAGTAGTAAAAAAACTTAATTTATAATAATGATGGATAAGCAAAAAAATTCGTGGTAGCAAAAAATAAAACATCTTAGAGTAAACATATTAAGGGTGAAAAGATTATAAAGGTTAAACCCCAATTTAATGGAGTCTTCTTTCTCTTCCATCAAATTTAAAAGAGTTATAAAATGATCAGTAGTAATGCAGATCTTTAAAGAATTAAGAAACAACAGAGGCCAGTCAGAGCGAGCGAATACAATTAAGAGAGATAGCGCTAGACGCCATTTTAAAAGGACATAGTAGAGCGTCTGCTGAAAATTCTGATGCAGTTACGATTTTGATTTTGTTTGTTTAGTTCTCGACTTATTTTTATTATTTAAATGGAAAAGTTTGGTAGTAGACGAAGTGAATTGTGATGATTTTTTAAAAATGTAGTACGCCTGTAGTTACAATAAAGTAAACCGATATTAACGTAAAACCGCTTGTAATGTCTTTTCATTCATTTGACGACAAGGATGATATTTCTAACGAGAGCGGTGGGCGATGCTTCTGTATGCTGAAAAAAATATCTGGCTAAAATGGATATCCCAAAATTTCGGTTTTTCTTGTTAGGTCATTAAACAGACATACAAATTGAAAAATTTAACATTAATTCAAAAATGTTTTAAACTTCATAGTAAGATAAGGTACCGAATGAATCGAAACTCGATACAGGGTAGGCAACATTGTCAAAAATGCCAAAAAACGAAATTAATGAATTGTGGACCTAGCATTTAAACCTGAATTATTATTATTATTATATTTACCTACCTTTTATTCCATGTGTCTGTGAAAGAAAGAAGGATGGCATTGGATAAATCATTTGCCACATAATAATATAGTCAATAATAATTATTATAAACTTTGCTAGACACTACTTTTAAACCGTAATCATAGTAGTTTCTTGTCGTTTCTTTGACAATGTGTAAAAATTAATCACAATAATAAGTATACAAATAAATATTCAAATAAGCAAATATTAATTCATATTGTTAATGGTTTTATTAATTAATGAATAGGTGTTTTTTGTGCGATGTTAAGGGGAAGAAAGTATTTCCCTTTAACGATGTACTCAAGAAAGTTTGAATATGTTAATTTCTGGAAAACTTCCGAATATAACCATATAACTATTTTCATTTGTATTTTTTAACTATTTTGTTCAGGATAGTGACTGGCACAGGTGCCATTTGGTAAAGTACAATGTTTTTACATGTCTTCGGGGCATATTTCATTTCGTTATCAGATGACGGCCAAAATTTGCAGTGGGTTCTTGGACTATTATATCGTCAGCTTAAAAGCAAAACACCTAAGTCAGGATTTGATCAAAAATCCATTAGTCTCTTAATTGTATTTTTCCTGAATAAAACATTGGACCTAATGAATATGAAAATAACTTAAAAATGATATGATAATAGTGATTATATGGGAAAATGTAGCAGGATTCAGGTAGAACATTAAAAAATAAGATGACAAGTTCCCATAGTTTTTTTCCTAGCGGCCCTCCCTCCAAAAGGACGCCACTAGAAATCAATTTTTCTTGAATAACTTTCAAACTACGTAATATAATTTAATGAAAATTTAATATGAAAAACAGTAGTGAGAACCTCTTAAAATACTGCCCTTAAAACATAATTAGTTTGTTTAGTTTACCAGGGACATTTTAATGCTTACATTTTTAACACCCTGGAGGATAAGGAATTAAAAAAAAATAAATTTCGATAACTTGAACATTAAACTAAAGAAAAGGTACTCTTCTTCATTGTCCCAGAATTAACTAATTTCAAATTGGGCCCGACGAATAGAGGACTGCTGCACTCGTCACAACAACCCAGCATTGTTCCTTATCATATCACAATGAAATGTGATTCTCTGAAAAGTTCCTCCCTAGTATCAACTGGAGAGGAATACACCAAGGTATTGAGATGACCCCACAGGTAAAAACCCATTAGCGTTAGGTCGGAAGACCGTGGAGGCCAGGCAAATTGGACCTCCTCTGCTCTGCCTATCCAACGGTTTCGATAAACGTTATTCAGGTGGTCCCGTACAGCGACGCTAAAGTGAGGTGGGGCTCCATCATGCATAAAATACATGCTTCGGCGGGTTTCAAGTGGCAAATGCTCTATTGAATCCAGAAAAGCGTTCTGAAGGGACTGTAAATAAAGTTCACCATTCATTCGTGGCGGCAATACGCATGATCCAAATTTTTCGAGGAAAATCTTCAGGAAATAGTTGCACTTTTTGCAGATGATAAGGATATAACAACTGTTCTTTAAGTATTCCAGCAATTGTCGCTTTTGACACATGAAGCTACGCGGCTAATCTTCGAGTACTTATTAAAGGAGTATCAGCTACAGTATCCAACATATTTTCCTCCAATTGCACCGTACGTACTGTTCTTGTCACACCAACATCAGTACTTGTTTTCCCAAAACTTCCCAAAAATTATTAAAGTCAATAATGTTACCTTATTAACTGGGAATCGCCCACCAGTCTCTCTTAGACGTTGGTCAAGTCGCTGAAATGTTTTCTCATTTGGAATATTGCAATTAGGATATCTTTCTTCATATAACCTTCTTTCTTCATAAGCATTGCAAGATGCAAGACAGTACATAAGATGCATATCTGCATACTCACTAAATGTGTATCCCATTATCGAATTAAATTTACCAAGATATTCAAAATTCAATAAATTAATATCGGAGTACTAAAAGATCAACGTGTCAACAAGATTTAAAATGCACATGTCAATGCAATTATTCATTTATTTATTTCGTAGGTACCATAGTAACGTTTGTAAAAACAGTTCGTTTTTTAATACTGATAACAGTTCTATTTCAATGATTTTCCTATCACACTTTGCTGCAGACAAAAAAAAATTGGAAATCATGGTTTCTTTTTAATGAAAATAAAACATTTATTATTTTATTTTTTTTTTTTTTCTAGAAAACGGTTCATTTTATCGACAATGAAAAAGAGTACCTTTTCTTTAGCTTAATGTTCAAGGTATCAAAATTTATTTTTTTTAACTCCTTATCATACAGGGTGTTAAAAATGTAAGCATTAAAATGTACAACCTAGTCCGCCCCTGGTAAACTAAACAAGCTAATTATGTTTTTAGGGCAGTATTTTAAGAGGTTCTTACTACTGTTTATCATATTAAATTTTTATTAAATTATATTACGTAGTTTGAGAGTTATTCAAGAAAAATTGATTTCCAGTGGCGTCCTTTTGGATGCCATATCTCCGTAGGGAGGGCCGCTAGGAAAAAAAATTATGGGAACTTGTCATCTTATTTTTTATTGTTTTATCTGAATCCGAGAGACCTCACACCTTGTAGAGCCGAAGAAATCCAGTCAAATGATGTAAATAAGTCAAAAATAAAAAAATCTGACTTTGTTTTGCTTGTAAACCGACGAAATATTGAAATGAAAATGATATATCAAATTTGCAGCTATGTTACATTTTTTACTGTCCAGCAATCCATTAATTTCGTTTTTTGTCATCTTTGACAATGGTACTGAACCTGTATCGAGTTGCAAAATCGGCTAATTTCGATTCATCCGGTACGTTATCTTACCACAAAGTTTAAAAAATGTTAAAATTATTGTTACATTTTTTATCTGCTTACTGGCCTATGTGGAGAGTTTGATTGAATTTTGATGTTTACAAATTCGCAATCTTGATAATCTTTGTTTTTAAACATTGTAGACCCAATCTCTCCAGAAGTATAGAAAAATAAATTAACCACACTTCAATTCAAAAATTGTATACAAGGTTGCCATAATAAACCGTATCTCTGACAATATTCCTTTTATCGTACTAATTTTGACAATCAAATGTGTATGGAAATCGAAGATTTGACAACTATAACTACTTGTATACACATGTATGTTCAATTATGGTTATTTTTTATTAGTTATCTTTTATACTTCAATAAATGCCTAAACTATAATGATAGTACAAATACCCAAAACAATAATAACTCGTATTTACTTAAAAATTGATTGTTAATGTCATTACTCCTTTTTTATCAGTTTATTCTTTATAACATTCAGAATAGATATATAAAATAATTTGAAGAATTATAATCAATTTGTTTAATTCGACAGGGTCTACAACTTCCAAATACTAAATAGCAATTAATCGGTATAAGTGATTTTAAATTGACTGCCAATTAAATCGAACAAGATATGAAATGATATAATGGGCGTACTCTAAGAATTTATTCAATACAAGACAAAACGGAGAAAGAGAATGTCAAAGAACACCTGTTAGGCATGTATAAGTAAAGATTTCACTTGGAGATTATTTTAAAAAATAAACATGGAATGCTAGAAACCACAATTATGTTATTGATCGTGACTGTATAATTCTAGTTTTACATAGAACATTTATTTTAAGTGATCGCACTAATTTTATTACTATATTATCCTTTAAATCATAAATAGCGAACATTTACTTACGTCACTGTGCTTTTTTAATAGAGAAATTATTTTCAAAATTATCAATTATATAATTTCTCTGATGACTTCAAATCTACATATTCGACTGTCGTATCTATGTGCTTCGGTAGTCCAATTGGTAGAGGAGCATGGGACTCAACTCGGTGGTTTCAGGTTCAATTCCTGACCATAAGCTCTTATAATTTTTTTAGAGATGGGGAGATACATATTTTAATTTCGTAGGCGGAATTGGTGATAATAATTGCATATATTTCAGTTTTCGGTTCTAAATCGATTTTCTTACCTTTTTTTCTCACATAATTGAACAGTTTTACAACTTTTTCTTATTGTTTCAGAAATAGCAAAAGTACGGGCTAGTTTATTTCAAATAAATGGAGTCAAAAAAGAACCACTAGTATTACCAGAACCTGATGGACCAGTTACGACACTTACAGAAAAAGTTTATGTACCAGTAAAAGAACATCCAGATGTAAGTATATTCTTGATTTCATAATTATGTACAGTGTTCAACAATATCCGTATCCAAGGGGGTGGGTATCTCAGTGTTTAGAGTTTGTACTTTCGGATCCAAGGATCCCGGGTTCGAATCCCGCCGTTGATGGGATATTTATTTAGTTTCATTAATTAAAAAATTAATTCTAATGCATAGGCAGGATTCCTCACTCGACCTTTGTTGCGTTCTAATTAACTGAGCTGCTCCTAAATTGGCGATGGGAAACAGTAACAAATCCTACACAGAACACGAGACCTTGGTAGTTGATGCCGATGACACCAAATTAAAATAAAATATACAGGGTCTCCCATTAGGGCGTAATTGTTCAATAGTTCAATTTGTGTTATAGACATTTTAAAAATATTTTTGGACTTACAGGGTGTTGAGTTTTTGCCTGGCAAATAAAAATGTATATTTTTAAATAGAACACCCTGTATTTTATTTCAGTAATAAATTCAAAAACTGAGTGGTATTTAATTAAAAATTGAATACGCGAATAGGCGTGTTGATAAAATGCAAAACAAATCAATGACCTATAAATATCCCCAAATGAGAGCTATATTTGATGAACTGAGACTTGAGTTGTTATGTTATTAGATTATGTGGGATTCGGATATGGTTGAAGACTCCGTTTATTCCCAAATAACGCTTATTTATTAAATTAGTTTTAAGTATCCATGAAAATTAGCTCAGAGTTCTCGATTTGTATTCGCTTAATTAATTCAATTATTAATTGACAACATCTGCATATAATTATTATTGCTAATTCCTAGTAGTTTGTATCATGTTTTCGATTATTGCTTGGATAATATTTTCCTATTTTATACAGGGTGTTAGTATATTCGACCGACAACGCTTTACCACAAAGAGTATTCGTTAATTGATGAATTTTGATATGGAAAATAAACCCTTAAAGAGCTTAGTTACCGAAATACAGGGTTTTAAACCAAAATTTAAAATTTGCTATAAATCAAAAATGTCTTTAAATATTTTTTTCAAATTTGATCTACCAAGATTTTATTAAGTACACGAAGAACTATTCAAAATTTGAAACGCACTTACTAGATTAGAATTTAGAAATATTGAGTCTTTACGAATTATCTAGTACATGCAGACTTTTGTTTAGAAGCTAATTTTTGAAACACCGTTCATTTTAGCTCCATAAGAGATTCTTCCTTTTTAACTATAAATGAATTAAAAAAAGAATAATAAAATAAAAAAATATTTGTTCAAGTGGCGTAAAAAATAGTGGAAAAAATGGCCACTAACCTTAATAACGCGGCACTATTCATTTTTTCAAAAGTTAGTTTTTGTAAAAATATTACTTTCTTAAAGAGCATATTGGTCACCAAGTTAGAAAAAAAAAGATTTAAAGGCATTTTTGATTTAAGGCAAATTTTCAATTATGATTTTAAACTTTCAACGCCCCTTATCTTGGTAACTAAGCCCTTTAAGGGTCCATTTTTCTATATCAAATATCAAAAACACCCTATATATTGAATTAATATTAATCCAACATTTGCATATGAAATGGAGACATTAAAAGTGTTTTTGACTGATGTTATCTTGACTTATTTATTTGTATTTACAAGATTCCGGGTGTAACTCGTTATGTTTTGTTGTATTGTTGCAGCACAAAACTGATATCTGGATAGCGATCATAATTTATTTTACATAATGAAAAAAGTGTTTTATACGCTATATTAGTGTGATGTAATCTGTGTTCTACTGACAGTCGGTTTTTAATAAAACAAACCGTGAATTTAACATATACGGTTTGAAAGTTATTTTAGGTTATTAAGATATAATAACTAATTTAAAAATAATTTATAACTTTTACTAATCCATCGCATAGCAATCTAGTTTTAATACTTGTAATTAAATTGATTTTATATAGTTTTATTAAAATGTAAGGTTTATTTGTAAATAACAAGAATAACTCACTTTAATGTATATTTAATCTCAATAACTAAAAAGTGTACTGGCAAATAGTTTGACAGAAGTGTCACTTATTTAAAATTTAAAAAAATAATAGTAGCCAGGTGACCAAAATATGAACTGTGCTTGGTCAATTTCATTTTATGCATTGTTCTTACTAAGTAGAATGATTATAAAATATATTCTTTCAGTTGAACGCAATGGCATACTTTTTCGTTTTGTTGTGCGTAAAATAGCTCATATTTCTGTGAGTGTAGAAAAAAGTATGTAACCGAATTATTTTTAATGTTTTTTAATTGATTTCTTCTTTAACCGTTACCATGTTGAGGTTTTACTGGAAATTTGCATGGAAATTGCCATTAAGTTTGATTTTTTAAATAGATCACACAGTATATTTTTTTTAATCTAAGGTTCAATTTACATATATCTATGACAGTCTGGCAAAATTTTCATTATTTCCTATAATTTTTTTTTATTGGAAGAAGTGTCAATTTGAAATTACGAGGATGGGATGAAAAGTTTCCGGCCTAACATAGAACGCAACACAATAGTGACTAAATAAGAATTTATTTTTCTACATAGTCTCCTTGTAGGGTAATACATTTGACCCAATGATATTCAAGCGATTTAATACCGTCACTGTAGTCTGATTTATCCAACTCGTCAAAATAGGCGTTTGTGGCTGCAATTACTTCTAAATCCGTGGAAATTTTTTTGCCAGCAAGAAATTTTTTTAGGTTTGGAAACAAAAGTCTGACGGGGCTAGATCTGGCGAATACGGAGGATGGTTTAACAGTTCAAAGCCTAGCTGATGAATTTTAGCCATTACAAGAACGCAAGGTGCATTGTCCTGATGAAACAGAATTTTCTTTTTTGCCAAACCAGGGCGTTTTTCGCTTATATTCTGCTTAAACTGGTCCAGTAAGTCGCTGTAGTACTCGGAATTTATTGTTCTTCCCTTTTCGAGATAATCTATTAGGAGTATCCCTTTAGCATCCCAAAAGACCGTTGCCATGACCTTTCCAGCAGACGGTACTGCCTTTGTCTTCTTTGGAACTGGTTCGTCCTTTGCCGTCCACTGTTTGGACTGTTGTTTAGTTTCAGGGGTATAATGATAAACCCATGTTTCATCAACCGTAATAAATCTACGCAAAAAGTGTCCCCTGGATCACGTCTAAACAGTGCCAAATTCTCCTCTGAAATGGTTAGCCGCGTGAGCTTCTGATCTGACGTGAGCAAACACGGCACCCATCGGGCGGATAGCTTTCTCATACCTAAAACTTCACACAACAAAATATAGTGAACTCGCTCTTTTGATATGCCCACAGCCTCAGCTACCTCTTCCAATTTTAATCTGCGAATTAGTTTGTGAACGGTTTGCACCATTTCTTCAGAAGTTGCCGTTTTTGGCCTGCCAGAACGCGGAGCATCATCAGTGCTAGTACGACCACGTTTAAAGTCCGCTACCCAGGTTTTAATTGTGGTAAATGAAGGAGCAGATTCCCCTAGTGTAGCATCTAGTTCAGCTTTTATTTCCGTCGGCGATAATCCTTTGATATGGAAATATTTTATCACCGCTCTTATCTCGTTTTTTTCCATTTTTTAAAAGTGGCACACTTTATAAGCTTTTAAAATACCCAGGACACAAACTACTTGACGCACTAACTTTAAACTTCGAGCGTATACTGACGACAAGCAAGGCTACACAGACATGTTGGAACAGGAAAGCAAATCGGGCCTACTATAGGTTAGGCCGGAAACTTTTCATCCCATCCTCGTATGTCTGGTAGGTTCGTCTCAAATGTGATCCAAATCGCTTCATTAATAAAAGACATATTAACATGGTCGTCTCATTTTCACTTGGTATACTTTGCCGCTTTTAATACATAAATGTATTTTAATAACCCCCTGTATTAATAAATGACAAATAATATTGTTGAAAATAGACGATAAGAATAGAGGCTATCGTATAAATAGAGCTGTGTCTTTGAAATTAGCTCCATAATCAATAATCATTATTGCTATTTAAAAAAAAAAAGAGCCGCTAAATTTTTGTTTTTTATAGTGTTCGTTTAGTATTAGCATTTACATAAATGTTCCATTCTCGGTAAACTAATGGCGTCTTAATTTATTTACATATGCCCAGTAACACACATAAATATGCATTAGTTTTGTTCAAATGACCAGTACTTATCCAGTGTACACTGACCCGCAACATGTAGCATAGTAGCGAACAAATGTAGTACGCGGTCTCAAGAATCTAGCTCTTTAAATTTTAAACAACGGCGCCTTTGTACGCGGCCCACTCTCCCTAATTTCCTATAATTATTAATAATGCTCGTTCTTTTTTTATTTCAGTTCAACTTCGTAGGTAGGATCTTAGGACCACGAGGCATGACGGCCAAGCAACTAGAACAAGAAACTGGCTGCAAAATAATGGTCAGAGGGAAGGGCTCGATGAGGGACAAAAAGAAGGTGTGTACCTACATATTGTTTTGTTTCATTTTATTTGGAGACGTTTACGTCTAAACGGCGATTCTATTGTTATATCTGTGTCCGTAATATTTATGGTGTGGCTCAAATGAATAGGATATTTTGAAAGAAGGATATTTTAACTTGGCTTATAGTCCAAGAGCTGGAACCGCAAAACTGCTTTGATCTTTGATATGGATAAACTGGTTATAAACTCATTACTAAAGGGGATTACAAATCCGAACTCTCCGACACTTTTATTAGTGCAGGATTTAGGTAAGAATGGTGAAAGTTGCCATTTTCTAATTAATCAAATTTGTATCAAAGATAAAAGCAGTTTTTCAGCTCCAGCTCTCTGGTGAGATTAACGATCCGAGTAAACTCGCAGATGTAGTTGCAAACGATCTGAGATCCAATGGACCAAATTATTTGTATAATTATTTGCGAAATAATTTTATACTCTCCAATGGTCATTTAGGACTCGGATAGTTATTTAGTTATATACATTTAGAGGCCAGGGCGTGTACGCTTGAAAACGAGATAAATTGAAACTCCTGGGATTATATCCACTTTATATACGTAATCAAGATATAGTAAGGTAAACAGATCAGGTCATATTTTAAACAAAAGTTACCTTTATAGCCAGAAATATGGCCTATCTAATCAAAACGTATATAACATAAATTTTCTTCTCCAATCATAGATAACAGAAATATACCTTGAGAGGTTGTTTGGTGACAGAAACAATATTATTAATTTTACTATTTTTATAACTGCATTTAATTTTATTTCACAAAGTAATGTACTGTTATGCCGCGGCCGAAGTCAGTAAGGAACTGTTGGTTAGTTTCTTCCCGGTCTACCTGCAGTGCCCTCGAAACTAGCCAGTCTTACCCGGGAAAACCCCCGTTGGGTTCTGCCAGTATTATAATAAATTATGAAATTTGAATTGCTATTTGATTGGGACTTAAATAATAAAACTTTACAAGCACCTATCATTTCAGAAATCCCTAGGTAAACTGACTAGTTTGAATATAACCTATAACCGCCGCATCACCCCTGCTAGTGATCAAGGGTCACGAAAGTCCAACTTGTAGGTGGTCTGGAAATATGTTTCTCTCCGTGCCGTTTCACCTCTCTTGGTTGAAGATTGTTGAAGACTTGTTTTAAAAACTTTATATATATATATTCATTGTTATCCTTTTTGGAGATTTTTGGAGATAGTAGCTCTCCTGGTAGCCGTACTGGTTCTCCATATAAAAGTTCTGCGGATGTTGCTTTTAAATCTTTCTTCCAAGATGATCTAATTCCAAGAAGTATGATCGGTAAGGTTTCAGTCCATCGTTCGTTTGAGTGATATTTAAATGCTGCTTTCAATTGTCTATGGAATCTCTCTACCGTGCCATTTGATGCAGGATGATAGGATGTTGTCCGTAGGTGCGTCGATCCAATTAAGTAGTTCAAATCTTTGAATAAATTAGATTCGAACTGACGTTCTTGATCCGTTGTTATACGAAGTGGAACACCATATCTCGCTATCCAGCCGCTTAAGAGTGTTGATGCAATAGTTTTTGCTTCTATGTCTCTTATCGGAAATGCTTCTGGCTATCTGGTAAAACGGTCCACACATCTTAGTAGATATTTGTACCCATTCGATATTGGGAGCGGTACAACTATATCGATATGGATATGTTCAAATCTGCTTGATACCAGTGAAAATGAACCTGTAGGTGCTGACATGTGACTTGTCACTTTCGATCGTTAACAATCTAAGCAACTACGACAATCATTTTTCATCCTAGGAAATCCCTAGGTAAGCTGACTAGTTTGAATATAACCTACATGATGATGTTTTCTTGACCGCCACATACCTTAAAGTAGAAAAACGACTTTCTATAAAGTAGCCCAAAATACAATCCTCTTTTCAGAATGGATTAAAGTTTAAAATGTGTTTTTCTGTTTATCCGCTTTTGAGTTATCGTGGATACAGATACACAGACAGACATCATCGCGAATATGGTTAAAACGAATTCAGGGGACCACAAAAGGTAAATATCTGTCGAAAACTCAAAGTCCAAAAATATAAGTACTAATTTTTATATTTTCCTTACGGGTTACTGGGAAGTAAAAAATTAAAACAATTGCATTAATTATTGGGGCAGTAGAATAGTTTAAAAACTGGCTGTATCTCCCAAACAGAAGATTTAAATTAGGAGCAAATAAAAAAATTCAAATAGAGTTTCCAGAAATCCAGTAGCGGTCCACGATTAACTCTGTAATTTTATAAAATAAACTATGAATAGGTCAAAAGGGTTGCAACTCCATGTAGAAACTTATACAGTTTGAAAATATTTTATTCTTCTCTTCAATTTTACCTAAATATTGGCCACTGATTAGTGGTATCTCGTGTACATTGAAAAAAAAAATAATCCGTTTGGAAGTAATATTAAGAAATCCGTTACTCATTTTTAACTTTAAAACTGGCCCTTTGAAAATCTCAGTTGTGCAGGCCTGCTATAAATAACTCTTTTTAGATGATTTATTTTATATAGGTAGTATTTTTGAATTATTTTTGATAGATTTGTCATTCGAAAATGTTCTTTTAATCTCTTAACTTGGAAAATAGAAAGCAACTTTTCGTTATTTTAACTCCGAATAGATACCAGAGTACCAGATCATTTTATCTATCTGGAATTCTGTGATTTTGCAACTGATTTATTCCAAGTATGATCGTAAAATATTCATGGTACTTTATAGTCAGAAAAAAATCTGATAGTAAGCTTGTTTTCTTTTCAACTACTGCTTTGCATATTTTAATGTGCACTTAAATTCCTTATTAACATAAAGTACGGCTTCTATCGACTTTAATGAACATTCCTTCAATTTAATTAAACAGTTTATACGAATAATTTTAAATCTCTCTTGCAATTAATCAATAATACAAAAGTTTTCTTCCAAGTGAAGATTCTTCAACTTGTCTTAGCAATTTCATAGTTTCGTATCTAAAGAACAAATCTTCCATTATTTTCATTAAATCTTTTTTGAGAGTACTCATTACTTTGTAAACATCCAATATTGTTATACAGTTACCTTATAAGCATGATCAACAAAATTGATTTATTGAAACAAAAAACAAACGTAATTAAATGTAGCGTGTTAATTAAATGGAAAGTCAAGTTGCTTCATTTTCCACAGAAATTCAAGAGTTTTATCTGGAACAAAAAATAAATATTAATAAACTTATAAAACAAATAAAGGGCACAGGAAGAAAAAGCGACTAAGTCACATTTTTGTCAAAATTGAACCAACACAAAAAATCACCACAAAAATTTAAAATAAGCTCACAATCATCAGCAAGATCAAGTAAACAAATTGAAAATTAAAAACACAGTTGAACAAGACCAAGTTGACAATACAATAAACAGTTATTTACGAAATACTTACTATTTATTCATCCAGGATCCAGGACACTCCCAAATACAAACAATTAAACAATAATTATTGACAATATATTAATCACAAACAAATACTGGTTGCTGGTAATGGATGCCACTGACCATTGACATTGACCAATGGCAAATGACACCACTCTTTCCACCATCAATTGTAAGTTTCTGTAAATTGTTTGTACAGCGCCACGAGTGCTAATTCTTTGAAACTAAAACATAGTTTCAGTTCGGGCTATACCAGTTACCGATACCTGCAGGGTTATTCTACTAAATTTATAGCCCGGCTAAAAGTTTATAGCCCGGCTAAAAGTTTATAGCCCGGCTACAAGTTGGATTTTGAAGTTAGGAACATATAAAGTTCAAGCCAAAATCCAACTTGTAGCCGGGCTATAAATTTAGTAGAATAAACCTGCTGGAGTGCAACCTACGATGATAGCAGTATATAAATGAGATGTCACGTGACAGACACACTCGTGTCCGTTTGACCTTGACATCCTAACCGTTTGTCTGCAGAACGAGATCAGCCGATATACCCAAATAGCCGAAATTTTTAAATAAATAAAATATGTTATTTTTTTTTCACCCATGCCACAGTGTTATTAAATTTAAACATTTCTGTTATGCCATATCTGTTAAGAAATTATACAACCAAATCAAATTGAGAAACTTGCATTCTTCTTCGTTGAAATGCTGTTTTATTGTATTATTTTAAGAGCCCGTGTCCTTGTTTGGTTTTTACACGTACTTGTTTGGTTTTTACACGTACTTATAAATAGTCGACAAATATTTTTCTAAGAGCTTTAATTGTAGTTGGTAGCAGATCTCAACAATCCATCTTTTGTTTTTATGACTGAAGTATTTGTATAATAATTAAATGGGTAGGTAGGTACTATATTTGTTTAAATGTAAAATGCATTTGGTTTTGACGGCATAAAGTATACATTATATTTCGCTGCGTCTTTTCTAAATACTTGAACACTCGGTGTATCAATACAAAGAATTACTGCATCGAGTGTTTTTAAGTATTTGTAAAAGACTACGTTCATATAATATGGAACAATCTTCCTTACAAGCGAGTCATTATTTCGAATACACCTTCACACGCTGTGAAACAGAAAGATGGGGGTTTCTATTATTTAAAATTTTTTTAACTGTTTGTATACGTTCCCATATTTTTATAAATATATTGACTGCACCAGAAGATGGAAATAGTAGTTTGTGCAAGAAGAGTGGATATGGACAATCCACTCGAGTTGTACAGTATATTTTTTCTACGACCCACTTACAAAAATCTACAAATTTTAAAAATATTCTAGTTTATTAAGACAAAATAACTAAATTTAATTATTATTAATTTTACTAATATATAAAATAAATATGAAAAAAAAATTAGATTCGAACCCGAGCTATTCTCGTGGAAGGCAGATGCTCTGTCCACAGCTCCACCGCCACTTTTAATTTTAATACTCGTAATTAAATTAGTTTAATATAGTTTGAATAAAATTTAATTTTTTTTTTAAACTAAAAATCAAAATGCTATAATTTATCGATTCTACATAAAAATAACTCATTTTAATGTATATTTAATCTCAATAACTAAATAATATACTGACAATTAGTTTCACAAAATTGTGACTTATTTAAAATTTTATAAAAATAATAGTAGTTGGGGGTCCAAAATATAAACTGTGATTGGTGGAATTCATTTGTTTGCAGTGTTCTCACTACCTAGAATGGATATGAAATATATTTGTTCAATTGAACGCAATAGCATATTTTTTCGTTTTGTAAACTGTGCATAGATAAGCTAATATCCATGTGGGTGTAAAAAAAATGTTTTTTTCGAAACATATGCAGTGCTTAAACTATAAAAAATAAAAACTATTGACCGAGTAAACCAAAGAACCTTTCATTTATATAAAATTCTACTACGGTTAGGAAATTATCTTTATTCGAAATTATTTGTTCCATTTATTATAAATGTTTATTTTTGTTAAATATCTATGTCAATATCTTAAATAATATAAAATACATCTATTTTTATGCAATATTTTGATCTTATTATATTATGTTAAAAAATGTGATGTCCTATCAGAGTTTCAATCCTGAATGCGTTTCTGAAAAATTAAAAATAAACAATAAAAGATATTAATATAAGAATCGTATTTGGAAAAGACGAAAGTAAGAGAAGTATCACTTTCAGTGGATTTGTCCCTTATGGGGAGGATATTAATATAATTTTCAAATGAAATTCATACAGTGGGTTTATCCCTATACGAGGAATTTAAAAAAAAAATGTAGGTATAACATTTTTTCTTCTGCCAATTTTTTTTACCAGCGAAATATTTATTTTATTAATTGTTCTCACATGAAATACTAAATACGTTTGATTCATATCCTTCGCAACCATTTTTACTTATTTTCTGAATATAATCCAATAAATAGCTTCTTTTGTGCCTTCATTGTATCGTATTTAATTTAAAATGATTTATTTTCAAAATTGAAAAAATAAGATAGATACATCATTCAGTAATTATGTGAAAAAATTCAATTATCTGAGACATTTTCAATAAAAACGTAGGTATCAGAAAATGCCAGTCAAGTAAACATTTCAATGTAAACTTCGTGGTTATCTAGATGCAATAAAAGAAATATATCTGTATGTAGGTATCTTAAAGATGACATATTATTAAAGGGCAGTACTTTTGTTCTTACTCGGTCCCTGACCTATCGATATCGATTCAATATCCATAAAAATCGTGACAATTGAAACAAAAGATTACACACTTGATTAGGCATTCATGTGAGGTCGTGAAGACACGCCACTCTGCCTCACACCACATACTTACTTAATATACATTCATCCAAGCTTTCTTGTAACGTTATTAAATTACATTACCAAATTCTAGATGAGTGATTACGTATACAGTGTGGACAAAATTACAATGAGGTCTCTGCATCAGAACTAAAACAAATTTTTGGGTGGTCTACTACGAAATCCATATTAAAAAAAATGTGTGCTCTATGGGTGCCGTGATAATTGTTATCGAACTGATTTCAACCCAAAATACAACAAAGAAAATAAGTACATCTAAATTTAAAAAAATTAGCTGTATGGTGTGGTCATGGCAAAAACTTAATAGGTACCAAGTCTAACTTAGGACGACCAGACGTATGGATAAAGCTGGACATTTTCGGCTTTTTGACCAAAAATCAATTGTCCAACGACTCTTCCGTCCGACTTCCGATTTGTCGCCTTTTCCACTTTAAAATAAAAAATCTGCCATTGACTTCCGAAACAATTTATTTTTTGTAATTCAATTGTTGTATTATTTGATTTGATGCAGTAAAAGGTGACAGTTACTTATATGATTTAGTTATTCATCTAAGGTTCAACCAAGCACTCCGTTTCGCATATTGAGACAACACCTAAACTGCAGATGAAAACTAGAATGACATTTCGGGCGCAATAATATATAAATTGTATACGTATTCAAAATATTCAAAACCAAAAAGTTCTATAATCCATACTTGTCAAATTAAAGTTGAAATAGATGCGGTAACTTATTGCATGTTCTTAACAAACACCCTGTATATTTGTGGCGTAGTATTTCTATACACAACCGGTATTGTAATATATTTTTATACATACTCAATTCGTTTTAGTGTTGTTAAAACGACTTTCGATAGAATCGTGTAAGTACCTATATTAAATTTAATTTCTTCTTTTATTCTATAATAATTAGGTATTACAATAATGTATTATCGTCATTTGGAAGGTTTATGATTTTTACCTCTCAAAATCTGTCGTTATATACATTACACATACATTCATCTTACACAACTTAGAAATTAAGAACACCTACTCATTGGTGTTTCACCATTTTTATGCGATTCTAAATTTACATTTCTAATATAAGTTTTATGTGTCGTAAAGTTTCCTGCATTCGTCATTATTTAAAAATAAAATACGTTTTCTCCCTAAAATTGAATCTACGAAAAGAAAACCAATGGAAATAATACTCATCTTTTTAGCTAATTGGGGGCTTGGTTTTTGTTTCGTTACAAATATAAATATTACTTAAACTGCTGTTCACTATTTGTTATTTTGGATAGATTAATTTTGGTCAAATTCGTTTCATTAAGAAATGCAAAGATGATACAATATCACAAGGTGATACACTATCAAATGATGATACACTATCAAAAGATATACATCTTAGGTCCGTGAACTTGGCACCACAACATCCAAAAGTGAAGCAAATATTTGTGAAAAAATTACCCATCGTTTGCCTATTATTGCTCATGAAATTAACTTTCTTTTGTCCACTCACTGTTTTCAAAATATATCGAAAATAATTTTTGCGAGCCAACTTCTAGACAAAAGTAAACATTTTCAGTTTAATTCCATAGAATAATAAACTTCATATGCGTACGTTTGCCAACCTTTAGTTTTTTTTTTAAATAATCTAAAATGCAGTATGATACGAAAGAATGCAAACGAATAATCATCGAATTCGATACTTTGCACTTTTGTTTTTTTTTATTATTTTTCATTTTTATTTATTTTTGTTTTTTGTTTAAACTTATCGGTGGGCAAACGAAGTGCTATTTATGGAATTATTTTTGCATATTGTTTGCTATGTATTGCCATATTCACGAACCCCTGCAACTTATCCCTTGCGGATATAAACCACTTAGGATAAGCCTTTCGGGTAAAAACCACTCGGAATAGATAGCTTCCCGACATAATGCGCCAAACAAAAATGTATTTTTTAATCTTTATTCTATTTTTGTATATTACTAAAAACAACTCACGTACCAAACCTGTACGGCCTGGAGCCATGCCATATAAAGTTTTCTAAACCAACTTTGACACAAATGAACTCTATCCGACAATAATTTTGTCGGGCGTATATGTCGGGGGCGCATATTGTATTGTGAGCGCTTCTGTCGGGAAGCGCATTTGTCGGGACGGTTTTGTTGGGACGCATTTGAGGGATCACCCTGTGGGCGTATCATACTCGAATTATTTAAGAAAATTGTATAGTCACGTGAAAATTTTTCAGCAATAATTCAAGCACAAAGTTTAGTGAACATTATTTTGCGTAATGAAAAATTTATTTAGATAACGCATCACCTGGTATATGATATTTACGTGAAAACAGTAAATATCGATACCTTTTTGCCAACATTATAAATATGACTGTCACATTTTTAATTATTTTAAGTCAAAGCTATTTTATTTATAAAATAAAATTCTTTTATACATTTCATGCCAATCATATTTGAAAGGAGTAGTGTAAGTATCAACAACATTAAAAATCTAGTTTTAAATGACTTTGATTATATACGTTTTAAATTTAAATAGTTAAATAAATACACCGCAAAATTAACGTATAAAAATGATACTTAAAAATTATTTTTTCAACTGTTTTAAAAAGGCGCTGGCTCTTGATAAATATGTTTTACAAGTTGCCTTCAAAGTTTGGCAAGTTTTTCGTATTTCTTCTTATAACGATTGTATTCTTAAAAAAAAAGACATAAATATGTAATCTTATTTTAATGAACTTTAAGTGGTACAAAAATTTAAAATATTCTCTAATTCCGTCGCAACCTTTTTTTTTCTGCTTAAAATGATATTTTATACTTCATCCTACCCAATTTGGTTCCTAACCCCCACAAGTCACAGTGACAGCCCATTTAGGTTTTTTGAAGGACCTAATACGTCGTCGCATGTTGTCTCACACGTGCCCTATGCTTCTCCATACCATAAACAAACTCCGTTTTTGAGGATCTGAGGTGAGGAGTGGATAATTTGTGGTTCTATAAGTCATCAAATTGCGTTCAGCTAACCTTCTCTCAATGTATCTTGACTAATTAAGACCTGATATGCCTGTTGTGGTTAAGTAGGAGTAGCTTCAGCTAGACTTGGAGACGCAACAACGATATTGACCTTGACAGTCTGTGGTGACTCTTGGTCATCCCTGTCCAGGTCTTCCTTTATATTGTCTCTGTAGCTGATAGCAACCAAATTTATCAGATACAGTCGACTACATTACAACTGAATGGTACACGTTCCATCCCAACATGCTTCGTAAAGACAAAAAAGAAAAACCTATGAACATGCCAGATTTGCGAGACCTGCTGATCTGGTTGTAGCCAGTAGCATCGCAGTGTGAACCTTTATCTACAGCCTTGTTCAGATTATCGCATTGTGTCGAGCGACGCGTCGTCAGTAAAACAACCTAGTGATATCAAACGCAAACGTTCAGAGTGAGAGCAACCAGCGAAGCGATGCTCTGTAATATCAATCACGTCGCTCGATGCAACGTTATCGCAACGCGTCGCGCGACGCTCCCACTCTGACCAAAGCATAATAAATCAACACTTAGTCGATGAATGTTCATACTGTTCATACTGTTCATAGTCATTCTTTATCAACAAAGAAGCAGCTCAGCTCCACCAATGGAGAGGTGAATCTCGCCAACCCTCGGGAAATTGCCGATTGCTTTATTCAAAAGCTTTGTGCCACTAGTTGTTGGTTTATTAACCCTTTTAGATTAGAGTTATAGCAGCAGCGCATTCTTCTAGTGAAATATTTCTTGTTCCGAGTTCTTGCACGTTAATTTTTTATCGGTTTTACTAATAAAATTTGCCAAACTCACTATATTTTATCAAGAAATGTCTATTTTTCCAATGTTGCACGACAGGATAAATAAATTGCTTAAAAAATTGTAGAAGACAACACGAATGAACATTTATCAGTCTTAGGGTCCGTTCAAAATTGTACGAGTATATCTGAGATTAAAAGGTTATGCATTAATTTTGTCGCCGCAGTTTATAATGATCTATAAAAAATGTTTTTAAAGTAGACCATGGAATAAATCACGCATGTCGCAGCGCATAATTCTTCTTTATAAATGAGAGTTTGGATTTAACCGATAGACGTTCGTAATTATCACGGACGTAACTCGTATCTCTGTCATTGTCAGTCATGGCCTACTTTCGAAATATTTTTGAAATATTTTTTGTGGATTGTTCGTCTTTTCTACTTCAAAAGAATACATAATACGAAGCTGTGCTGAAAAGTTTGTAGGGCAGTTCTTTCCCGGTTTTCGTTTGTGGTGATCACTTGGATCTTAATACCTTATACTCGAAATTATGCATTTTGAAACGTAGCCAAATATAAGTGTCGGAAAAAATCGCAATCTAAATGCTCGTTCTTTACAAACATTCGCAGATGTTATAATTGCCGTATCATGAAATTTTTCAATAATTTCTGGTTTAATGGCTATTTTTGGAAGCCCACTTCATAGAGCGAAGCAACTTATGGATTCGTATGAACACATTTAAAACGATGCAACCTCTTACTAAGTTACTAACTGTGGTACAGATTCATCTAAGCCAGCCATACTCAACCTGTAGCCCGCGGGCCACATGCGGCCCTCCAAGCTTTTTTTGCGGCCCCAAATACTATTATTAAAACTAGGTTTCTGTTTTTATATTCTTAAGCGAAATGCTCGAAAAAATTTATTGGTCGCAGCCTAAATAGCACTCTAATTTTTAAATTAACGTTTGGAATTTTGTGGGAATACAGCAAAAACAAGATAGCTCCACTTTTGGAATTTTCACTTTCTACAAGTGTGAACGAAGTCTATATTCATGATAAACAGGTAGCTAATAAAAACTAACTTCATTTTAATACATTAACAATATGCACAAACAAGATGGAGTGACATTTATACCAAAACATAATCATAACATTGTGTTCAATTGATAAGTGTGTCTACCAAAACCAGATAATATGCATATAACTTGTATTTGCTAAATATATTTAGTCCGATTCCTAATAGTGTTTCTTCCAAAACAAGATAAAGGCCAGAACCGAGGGGAAACCACTAAGGTCAAAACATACCTGTATTTCGGAAATCACATAAAAACTTTTTATGTGATACGGTGATTCACTGAAAATCCACTTTAATTTTATACGATGATCTTTTTTCTTGGCATTTACGGTTTTGAGCGACGAATTGATTTCGGCCATGATTTTTCTAGAAAATTTGTAGTGATTTCGGTGTTTTCCAGTTAAAACGTACCAGTATTTCGGGATTGGTTTACCGCTACTTATTTTTGTTGAATGGGTTTGTTGAAATACTACAACATTGTGCCCAAGCCATTTGTTTTGTTATGACCTTTCTCGATTGTTCCGAAATTCCCGAGACGATTACGTCATCCTTTCTTTTCGCGATACAGCTAACCTTCAACATCCTCTAGATAATAAAACGTGATGTCTGAATCTCCGTGGTGAACGAGTGATTGGTCAAAATGTAACGAGTGGTGATTGGTCAAGTTGTATCGAGTAATTGGTCAAGCCGTAACGAGCGAATCTTTATGTGAAAATAAAAGTATTAGTGGTAACAGGTGAATTTGAATTTTAACCATACCTACTTTCTAATAGGCACAACTTGTATCGAAAGATTCAGCTATCCAAAATATATTCCACCAGAAAAATAGATTTAATTTATCAATGGGCGAGTGTGGCATTCGGATTTATATGCTAAACTCGTATAGTATTTATTCAGAGGGGTGCATGAAAGGATGAAACAAAGTTATGAAAATACAAAAAAGGGTGTTTTATTTATTAGAGGTCCCCACTAATTAATTTTAGATAGATAGATGGCCTTAAAATAAAGGTCATCATACAAAAATATTGCTGCCCGTGTAAAATAGCTAACATACGAATGTGGCCCGAAGGAAAAAAAGGTTGAGTATGGCTGATCTAAGTCAATGAAGACAAATTTTTTCGGTGTGTCTAATTCAAAAAAAACTATTAACTCAGGTTCATGTACATAGAACCATAGTAAATAAATATTAGATTGGTTATTAGTGACTTTTTTATTGGTTTCAATTGAAAGTTTTTGATTCTGTAAGCGCTACTTATTTCATCTTTCAGTCGGTTTCTCTTGTGCGATTTTATATTATTTAATTCTGAAAATAGGGTCTCAAATTTGTAAATGAAGCCATTGCCAGATTCTTCAGGATATTAACCGGTAATTGATTCCAAACACTCCAAATTTTCTGTTCGTAATGGCACTCTTCTTCGTTCTGCAAACGATTTCTTTCCAGTTTCTCAAGTATCGATCTCAAGTCGACAAATACTTGAACCCATATGCTGTCTTGCTAAACTCATCAAATTGCGTCCATTGGAAACCATTTAATTCCAAATTACTGTAAACTATTACATGCGAAGACATGGCTAGATGAATAATTGTGATTTTTTGGCTGCTAGTCGCTTCTTAGCGCGTTTTGACAGTTTTTAGCCGATGATCCTCCGCAGTATGTTTCACCCAAATTTTCTTAGCGTATCATCTTTGATACGCGTGTCATAGATTCGCCATCACTGATCTAAGCTCTTTCATTCCAATAAATCAATAAAAAGGAAGTTGCGCAAGCATTTTAAAACCAATTGATCACAGTACTGACTTTTAACAGTAACAATAGAAATCATCGAATATTAAATTTCCAAGAAAACAATGGCGTCGTCCTACGAACTTTTTAGTCTATGAGTATTTTAAATAATGGCATTCCAATTTTTTTTGCTTTAAATCTGAATGATACATTTTCTCATATTTAAAGAAATAAATTATAAGCCTTTTACTTACTGTATTAATTTAAAAAAAAATCGATAATGTGCATTCCTTTGAATCTATAAAAGCTTCTGTCACGTCTTGCACCTTTACAACGTTCTTTATTCTAATATTTTTGTTTTATTTTTATAGGAAGATCAAAATAGAGGTAAACCAAATTGGGAACATCTCTCTGATGAACTTCACGTCCTTCTCACAGTCGAAGACACAGAAAACAGAGCCCAATTAAAGTTACAAAGGGCAGTAGAAGAAGTTAGGAAACTCTTAGTACCTGTAAGTATTGTTTAGTTATTTTTAAACCAGGATTTATTAGATTTGTATTTAATAACTAAAATATATTACTATGTAGTCGGAAACAGTTGCTAAATCATGCGAATAAAGGGGAATAAAGGGATAGCTTTAACAGATTTTTCACACCGAATGTACGTAAATTCAATAAATATGTTTGTGCATCATACTCTGATGAGACGAACTTTTACTTTTTACTTTTCAATAAACACCATATTCTCTATTCAATATTTTTTTCAGTGTGCTCAGTTTTTCTATTATTATTTTTTCTAGTTTTTTCACTTTTTCTACGTTCAACTTTTAAAAATAAAGATCATTTAAAATAGTAAACTTTACCCAGTTTTAGTTTTGTTAAGTAACTTTTCATAAAATTATTTAAAGTTTTTATTAAATCGTAGTATCAATGGGATAAGTTTTTCGCTCTCTATGCATATTTAAATTATGTTCTTTTATCCCAGTTCTGCCTTACATTTCTTTCTCCGTTTTACTCAAACCTAAAACTTATACACTTTTATTCAAAAGCTTTTTATAATAAATGTAATTTAGTGAAAATATTCCATAATATGAAAATCTTAACTTGGGATTAAAGAATAAAGAAAGATTCTAGAAATGAAGAGAACAATAAAATTTCTGGTCTTCTGGTGTGTGACAGCCATTCAAAATATTATTTTTCTTCGTTAGAGAGTCATTACTTTAATAAGAATTATTTTAAGCTATTTCAGCCAATTCTAAAAAAAAAGAATATATCTTAAATTTTTTTGACAATATCAAAATCAAATACTTCACAAAAATTAACAGAATATGGCTATGATGACAAAAATAATCAACAGGTACATTTTTGTACAGTCATCAGAAATGGTGATAAATCATTCGCTTTGACAACACTGTTCTGTACGTCAACGAAGCAAATATGATAATATCACACTATAAGAATTCTTCAATGGCTAATCTTTGATGTTCCAGACTGTATATACAGTTTATTTATGGAAAAAATTATCGAATCATAGGTCTGTTCCAACCAGTGATGTAAAATTACTGTAATTTATATTTTTGGTAATTTACGGTGGTAATTTACGGGTTTTAATTACCAAAATTAATTACCATGGTAATAAATTTGTGTCGTAAATTACTGTGGTAATTTACCGTAATATATTTTATACACATTCAAGACTAAATGACTTTGAAATGAAATTAAGGTGTGTGTCTGTGTCGAACATAGAATTGTTTCATTTGTTTGTGAATAAAACCAATTATTTGTTACTAAATATAATTTAAATTTAGGTTTAAGTAATATAAAACGCGAAAGAAAACAAAAAACATCAAATGAAATTTTATTGTTTGTGAAGGTGCTTAATCTAAAAAAAAAACCGTACTTTGCATAAGAAAATTTATATAAATTTTATAAGAATTATGTTTAATTAATAATTATATTATGCATATGTTACGTTGGCATTTCACAATGAGCTGGACTAAATGAGATCTCTAAATTAACTATTTTATCCAGTTCAGTTTCGCTATCTACTTTAGACCAGTCGGATTCATATTCAGATTCAGACTCCAAAGAAGATTGTAATGAACCGGATGAACATTCCGCTATATTTAAATTTTGTCTGATATAAACATTTTTTTGTGCCCTTTCATTTGTTAGTCGGTTCCTTTTATTTGTTATTTATTTGTTTAATTATGGTAAATTAACATGGTCATTTATCGGTAATTTACTTTGTAAATTACAAGTAAATTACTGTAATTTATTTCTGGTTAATTACGGTAAATTACCACGGTAATTTATCGGTAATTTACCAGTTCACATATCTGGTTCCAACACACGCGAAAACGATATTTCGGCACAAATCATGCGCTGTATACAATTTTTACAATGATTTGTACCGTAATATTACCGTTTTAGCGCATGTTGGAACAAACCTATTAATAATAATAATAATAATAATAATAATACTCTCCCTAATTCACCCCCTTACGAGTGAATTTCAACCCCTGAAGTCGACTGAACGACTTGTGTAGGGGAAGGGACGGCTATTATTATTATTATTTGCCGTGGCGCTCCGGGGCGACTTAAGGATGATGGTGCCATTTGACTTACAGGTGAGGAAAACCCGGAAAACCTCACCCACCATCATCGATACGATAATGTATGGCGATTTTATAATCTGCATGTCATATCAACAGAAATTGAATTTCCATTAATACGGCACACATCAAATCCTAAACCGAACCATGCAATTTAATTAAAAATCCACATGGTCTGGTCTGGGATTCGAAGCCCAGAATTCTCGGACTCATAAACTCGCCTATAAATGAATATAAGCGCGATAGACCGCTACACCATCGACCCGATATTATTAGTTGTATTTACAACAAAAGAAAAATCATGAATATATTAGATAAAAAAAAAAACTAGAAATACTTAAACACAGTTAAACAATGTTCTACTTTCCTTATAAACAACTTAAAATTGTTTTTAATTATTTCGGTTACTACAACTCTAAATTTCAAGAAATATAATCACTTATTCTTACTACGATCGATACTTTTCCCGAGTGTATTTTGATTCAATCGAATACATTTCTCTCTTCGCCTTTGCCCAGATTTATTATAAACTAGAATCTAGTTCACAAAATAAAATAAATATTATAAATTATGGGAAACACAGCCATCAACATATCAATTAAATTGTACGCTTTAAAACCTCCCATCCCATCGTTGCATGCCGCGTTTCTAATTCTAATTTACAATAAACTTGTATTTTCCAATTATAATAAATCAGACTAATTAACATACATTTCGAATAAGGGTATAAATAAACATATTATAATACAGAATTGGACCGGCATAACTGATCGATAAAATTATTGAAACGGTTTATGTTTTATTTGCCATCAATACATCGTATAATCATTGTCAGCAATATAATTTTATTATTAAAATTTCTAGTTTATTTCCAAAATCATAGGTACTAACTTCTTAGCTATTCTCTTTAATATAAGATACTCGAATCTCGTATCTTATCTATAATGACCCTATTTTAGGAGGTGGACACTCTTTGTATTTAAACTTTTCATTTTCTGGCCAGGAGTTCGACTTCCCCGTTCTCCAATATTCTTTCCGGTCTCCGACACTCATTAATAGTGATCATGAAAGGTTCTGTCAGATATGTAAATGAGAGTTTTCGCAATCTAATATTACCTAGTATCCCATATTCAGACTTAAAATCATTATTTAAAGAAAAAATTATAACTGATTGGCAAGAAAAATATGATAACACGTTAACTGGTTTAAACTTTAAAAATTATCACAAACAAATTCCAAGATTAAGATGGTTCCATTCAGTAACCAACAGGCACTTTGTAATAACTATAAACAGAGCAAGATCAGATCATGCATTAACTCCATCCTATAAATACAAAATAGGCATTGCTGAAAATCCATACTGTTTATGTGGAGAATATGGAAATTTGGAACATACGTTACTGGAATGTCCACTAAACTGGGAGAGCCTAAATACCTTTTATAATGAACTAACAAAAAATGGGCAAATTTTACCAATTAATTTTAATTGTATTAGATTTACTAACAATACTAGTATATTATTTTGTACTTACCAACACATCAAAAGATGTAATATAAAATTGTAAATAATACTAACGACAGTTTGTAAGCAACTTTGCGATTATCACAAAAATTGTACGTGCATTCAAAAAAACAAAACAAAAAAAAATAAAAAAAAAAAAAAATACAAAAAAAAAAAAATTATTACAAAAAATATATAATATAATACAACAAAAAAAAATAAAAATAAAAAAGAAAAATTTATATAAGCATACATACCTAATACTAACAATAGAGATATTAACAAATATTTGTGTATTTGTAGATTTGAAACATTATTGTGTATTCGTGGAACATACAAAAGTCTGGCTAATTGGTTCCTACCACAGCCATTTAACTAATTAAAAAAAAAAAAAACTTCTTAGCTATTCTCTTTAATATAAGATACTCGAATCTCGTATCTTATCTATGATGACCCTATTTTAGGAGGTGGACAGTCTTTGTATTTAAACTTTTCATTTTCTGGCCAGGAGTTCGACTTCCCCGTTCTCCAATATTCTTTCCGGTCTCCGACACTCATTAATAGTGATCTTGAAAGGTTCTGTCAGATATGTAAATGAGAGTTTTCGCAATCTAATATTACTTTACATCTACCCATCAATTTTGCATATTTATTAGGAAACATTTTTGTGAAAATTGACATATAAAACAAATATTAGTCCGTTACTGTACGTTCACACACACATAATTTAACGATTTGTGGATTTTAAAATATCGATAAAGGCTTATTTTACTATTTATTTTGCTAATCAATTTTAATGAATGTCACTCTTCAACCTGGGAACATAGAAAATGAGGTCTTCATGGATTCTTAAGATTGTATTATACGTTCACAGTTATCAGAACCACATCTAGATATAGTTAGCCGGAGAAAGTTGATTCTTCATAAAAATGAATTATAAAAATACTTAAATGATACGAATTGTTTTTTCCTTAAATAATTATTTCCGTAATACCCATGAATGATGAATGTATAAAATGATCACACGACATAGTTATTAGTTGTTAATTTTCTTCTTTATTGTTTATGCAGTTTTAATATAACAACAGTAATTTTGGGTTGATTGACACTTACTGTTAGATTTATTTTTGTGTGTATTTTAGTAATTTTAAGAATCGATAATATTCGTATGCCAAATGCGGGCCTTTATCTTTGATTTTCACTTTTGCCTCTATTCTTAAGCATATTTTTAACAGTCGCCCACAATTTTCATAATTATTACTGTTTTGTAACTAAAACAAAACGTTAATAGAATATTATTCAACAAGCGTATAACGGCCAATATTGACGAACATGAAATTTGCATGATGAGCCGAAGACGAGTGTTGCCATCATCCAAGTGAGTCATAGCCGTTGTACGTGAGTTCATTACTACACTTTATCTAAAACTGTTAACCTAATAAATCATAAATTAATTTATATTGTGGCGTGGAAATACAATACAAAGTTTTAATTGTCTCGACAGTAAAACACTCTTGATGTGTTGCACAAATAAGTTGATAATAATTATACTGATGGTTTGTTCATTTCAATTGAATTTTGACAGAACCATTCAATAATAATAATAATTATTAATAATAATAATAATAATAATAATATTCAATGAAATTTTCATTATTTTTCAGCTCAATAGTAATAGTAGTTCAGATTCGTATAATATAATGCACATAGTTGTAGATAAATACTTCTTTTCCTTTTTATTTATTTTTTTTGTACATTTTCAGCAAGCAGATGGTGAAGATGAATTAAAGAAAAGGCAGTTGATGGAATTAGCCATAATAAATGGAACTTACAGGGATTCAACTTCGAAAGCAGCGGCCGTAGCAGGTATTTTAATTTCCTTATTTAATAAATGAAAAAAAAAAAATGTGTGGACATACCCCAACAGTGAGATTTTTTCAACTTATTGCAGAAGAATATTAAATGCAATGTTTGTTGTATTCCGATTGTGGAAATTAAAATCGTGGAGAAGAAAACTTTTACACCTAAAAAATAGGCCCAGGACCCTATTTATTTATTTATTTATTTATTTATTTTTTTTTTTTTTCAAAATTCAAATAGTACTTATTTTTAGATATTCTATCACTCTTAGATTTTACTTCAACAATTGTTTGGAAACTAAATATTTTAAGGTCACAAAAGATTTTTAGTCCAAAAATTAGGAGAAAAATTATAATTTTCAAATAAATCGTTCGTGTTTCTGACTTTATTTAAAAAAAAGTAATGATGATTCTCATAAAACCAACAAAACCGAAAGGATTTTGCCCATATCTCAGGAAGTGTATATAGTGCAGCTTCGGGGAAAAAATATTTAATGGTCAAAGTGGCCACAAGATTAGATATCATAACTGAACACAAAAAAGTAAAATGCTTATTTTATACCAAATGTATCAAGTTAAAATCGTCCAGAAAATTCTACTTATTTTTTGCATTTCCTTCTATCTTGTCATATAAGAGGAGAGGGGGAGTGTGAACCGTGATTTGAACAAACTTAACCGAATTATGCAAACTTGGTCTTGGTATTTACCAATGTAATATTTATGAAGATCGTACCAATCTAATAAGTAAAATAAGCAGGTAGGGACGTGTTTGAGACCACCCCCTCCAATTTTTTTCGTTTGTAAGCCATCTCCATATGAGGGCATGGTGCCACTCATCTGTTATGCCATTTCATATATCCTGCCCTTCTAGGCAAAAGAGTGGTATATGCATTTTGACTATACAGTAGACCCTCGGTAACGAAGCCCCTGTCTCATCCGACATACCAATTTAATTTTTTTTATAATTTCTATGGCCACTGCGTTAATAAAAGACCTTTGATGCCCAGAATCGAGTCGTGTACGCCATTTTTCGATTTAAGATATTCTGTTGTTTAATATACGAAGTCGCATATCGTATAGTATAGATTTTATCTCGCCATTTCCAAAATTTGTCGAATTATATGGTACTCATTTTCAAAAAGTTCGGAACTATTGGAGGTGAGTGGCAGCACTCTATATTCCAAATTTGATAATCCGACAATATCTTCTTTGTAAACGTTCGACTCTAGCACGTCATATTTTTTAATGTATAAAGTCTTATCTACAGCAAAAAAACGTGTTTTTTCACGATCACTATCCAAGTAGGCTTTTGCGCTTCGAAATACAACCGCAAAGTTGACGTTTTCCGCGAACTGACATTAAGTGACAGCTTTGTCACTCGCCGAGCGGAAAACTTGACAGCTTTGTTGCTCGCCTAATTTAAATTAGATATATTTCTATTTAATAAATGATTTTCAAGTTATTTGTACGTAGTTTCATGTTTGTTTTTTTTTTCCAAATCATCAAAGTTAACATTATCCGTTTTTTCATGAATAACGTATATATAGGCAACCCGTTATACACTACTTACGACAAATTTTCAGATTTTGTATCTATTTCTTGAAATAATGTGATCGTAGAAAAAATCTTGTGTGCATTTTGAGCGAAAAGTTCGTTGCCGCTTTCGAGAGATTGCCGCGCTCTGCTACGCGTCGCGCGGCCAACTTTTTGTCTCAAACGGAAAAAGTATCACTTTTTGCTCTTAATACATAAATAGCTATTTATATTCAAAACTAATTCGCATAACTACGAGCTCGGAAATATGAACAGAATTGCCGTATCTCAAATATTTAGCATTATTAGTCGTATTGTTAGATACGACTGTTATGCTTAGAAGGCAGTATCCGCCGCTAGATGGCTTCACCTGTCATTATACTTCACCCAACCACGACTAGATGGCGCCACCTACAATTTAGCACCAGCTAGAAGGCGCTGTTTACATTTTTTTAGTAATCTAGTTCTAGTTTTCACGAAAATATTAAATGGAAGTATGCAGTTCTTACCACGCATTAAAAGAGTAGACTGAATTACCAACAAATTCTGAGAAATCTTAAGAAACGTGTAAATGTAAGTAATTTTTCTTTAAATATCGATTACTCTGGTTCAACTGAACGGACTTTAATAATTTTGTACTCGTAAAAAAATACTCCTTGGCCTATTCATAATTATTTATTGTTACTGTCAGTTGTAGAGGGCGAAATTTAGATTAATTTTAAAAAAATGGGCGTGGAACTTTTTATGTCTACAAAATTGAGAACTAAAATCTTAAAATGTTAGAGAAAATCTTAAGTTACTAGATAACTTTTGTCTAACGATAGAGACAGATATTAGCAACTGAAGTTGTAATTATTAATTACTAGATATGTATGTAGAATGGAATTTTGCAAACAAGGTAATAATTAAAAAACAAGGATAATGTACTCGTAAATACAATAAAGCAGAAATGTGTCCTATTTATCAAACCTGTCATCGTGATTTTGTGATTTTACGGTTTCATTTCGATTTATTGCTATTAAATTCGTATTTAAGTTTAAAATTTATTGAATAGTCTTTTGTTCTGTTGTTTTATTCTACTGTTTACTTTTTTGGTGTTTTAATTCACTATTTTTTAGGGTGTCTAAAACTCTAAACATAAAGTTCCACGTAATTTTCTTATCTAAAATTGCGTAATTTTTCATTTAAATATCATTAACATCCTCTACCGGTTACTGCAACAAAAATATTATTAAATTATTGTGGATAGGCAAAATAAAGTCGTTTATAATTAGTTCAAAATTGTAAAATTCGGTTCAGTTGAAAGGGTAATCGATATTTAAAGAAAAAGATATCGATGCCCGGTTTGCGCTGATTTGTTGGTAATTTAGTATACTCTTTGGTGAAAATTGCATACTTCCATGTAATATTTTCGCAATAAAACTAGATTTCTTAAAAATTTAAAAGAACGTCTTCTAGCTTGTACGTTACTTATTATATTGGTTCAAATTTACATTGATGGAGAAGAGCTGTTTTCAACAAATATCGATTCCACTCCCCCATCCTCTTATATGACAAGATAGAAGGAAATTATCTTATTTTTTGAAGACCTTAACTTTGTAATTTTTTTATAAAATAATCATTTAACTTTTTGGCATTCAGTATTTTAAAGTAGTAAAATATACTTTTCATAAACTTCTATAACACTAGAAAAAAATAATTGTCGCTTGTTTAAAACATAAAAATAAAAATATTGTTATTAATTACCTTTATTTTTTTTTTGTTCAAATTGTTGATACTAGAAAACAAAAAATGTCGCATCAATTTCATTTTCGTTCATTTTTTAATACACAATTTTAGATATTTCAGTCAGTCTAGATAATATAAATAATGTGTTATGTACTATAAACAGTTCACGAGATATGTTCTTATTGGATCATCCGCTACAAATACAAATAAAAATGTAATTTAAATTTTTGTCCTGAAAACTGTAGTGGAGTGGTGTAGAATACTCGTCAATAAGATTATGATGCGACTCTACGGGCGCATCCATTTTATTTTTCATCTTACTCAGTAGTAATTATAATAACCATTTTCAATTTCACTCTAAACAATCCTGATCCAACATATTGTGGACCAGGCAAGAAAATTATTATAAATACTTCCGAGTGATATGCACAATAAAAATAGCTGTGCTCATAGAGTGCACCTACTCCATGACATGAACATACAAATAGGCATTCTACCCCACTCTACTTTATTAGTCGTGAATCATCGTTAGAAAAGAAACAAATTTATGTCAGTAGAATTTTTAATTCCAGCCTGTGACGAAGAATGGAGGCGGTTAGCCGCCTCAGCGGTGGAAACCCAGCGTCTCCTGTCTCCCGCCATGCCCGGTCTCGGCAACCTGAGGTCTCAAGGTACACCTTTGGGCGCCCCTCTAATCCTCTCACCAAGGATGTCCGTTCCAACGTCGGCAGCTTCCATCCTCAACGGTTCAGCGCCACCCGGATCACTTCTGTCCCCCGGGGATCCACATGGGTTAATCTACACCCCCTATGCAGATTACACGAATTACGCAGCACTTGCAGCCTCTCCCCTATTAACGGAATACGCTACGGCTGATCATTCGGGTGGGTTGTTTGCCCGTTAATTTTTTTTATCTAAGCGGGTCGTACTTTTTTGTACTTAGATTGTGTTTGAAAGAGGCTGTGTATTTGAAGAGGTGTGGTTACATGGTCTCTTTTTAATGAAAAATTTTATTAGATTTATTTGTTTTTATTATCGGTAGGATTTACGGCGTTGTTTTTATTATTTGTTCATCGGGAAAATTTTCTTTTTTCGAATAATCTCGAGGAAAAAGTTCGTTGTCATTGGTTTAGGAATTGAAGTATAAGTGCCATTTTAAATATTTTCGTTTTAAAAGTACGCACTAAATGACAGCATTCTAGTGGTTAAATGCTAGATGGTTAGCAACACTAGATAGTGGAATAATGTAATATATTGAAGTTTTATAACAATATTTAAGGGCGAGTATGTAATCTTTTATTTATTCTTTCTTACGGTTTTTTTATTAGATGTACTTTCTACAGATTTGCATAACTGATGTAGATTTATATTTGTGCTAAGTTTGTTCATAAGTATTGACAATTTTTCGCAAATAATTTGTTTTACGAGTTACCAAAATCACATTTTTTGACGCGAGAGAACAATTTACCAAATAAATTTTTTGTTTTCATTTTTAACTTTTAAACGAAAAATTATGCAACATTTTAAATTTTGGATAGTGCTCATAAAATTTGTATATTCAACGATTTATATATTTTTTTATTTGATCGAAAAACTGACCATCTGTCGGTCGATCAAAATTTTCTATTTTTATTTGTGATTTTTTTGGGATAATATAAGAACCATTCTGCACGATTTCTAAATTTTGTCGTATGTCATCGTTTGTTTGTTACGACTTGTTTTATGTTGAAAAACATGAAAACAGTTTGACAGACTGAAAAAATAAAAATTTATTTTTAAATTATCGACTACGCAAATTTTATGAACATCCAGAAAGATTCGATAGGTAAATTATTTTCAAACTCCATTAGACCATGTACTAAAATAATAAATAAAAAAGCGAAATTATTCCAAATTTCCGTTTATATTACGATTTTCAAAATAATAATTTTTTTTATAGTAATTTTTTTAAAAATTCAAATTATTTAATTTCATGAACAATTCTATTTTCAGTATGTTTTGTTCATATATGTATTTTATATTAAAAAAAAATATTTTAATGAACTAATTAGTTGCGTCACTGTAATTTTTAAATAGTCCATTTAATAGTAAATAATTATCTAGCCATTGTTAAAAAAAATTAATTTACATCAATAAAGCAACATCAAATTTTATCAAAATGAAGAACAAGTAGAATTAAATATAAATTAATTTTTTTTATATATAAAAGACGAAATTAGTTTGAGCAGGATTTTTTTCTTATTCATTTTACATTTATTATTAAACAATCATAAATAAATTAGGTAAAATACTTTCTTCGTGAATAGTGTATAGGAAGTACATTTACTAAAAACGCCATAAAAAAAAAGAATGCAAGAGACAAATTCACTCTTATTAGCGATATTCTGAAATTCTAATATTCCGATTTTTTTCAATTCTAACTTACATCTATATCAGTTGTAACTGAATATTTGCAAATATTCAAAATAATAATTGTAGTAGTACACCGAAAAATAATAAAGTGAAGTGTACAAAAGGATTGCATATATCTATTCTTAACGAATCTAGAAAAAAAAAACCCACAAACAAAAACTTAAAAAAGACCTCTGGAAAATTGACCCCGATTATGTTTAGGAGCATAAATGAAACAAAATATATTTTACATAATATGTATTACAAGTCTACAAAAAATTACAAAATTATTTTTTATGTTGTGTTCAAAACTAATACTGATGTTATGAGATACGTGTTTAAAAAATTAGCAATATCTTTCTTTGTCATTAAGTTGCTGTCAAAACAGCTTTAATCTGATAGCTCGTATCTACATTACTTTTGGCTCCAAATCATATCAGTTTTGCAGAATCCTTCACTAATTCCATCTGCATCTTATTAACACTTAAACATATAAATGATCTTGACCAAAAGGGTTGGAAAATCCGTTGTTTCAACCCTCTGTTTGGCCGTTAGTCCTATCTTGAAGATCATTTCATAATTTTTTAAGCTTCTGTAGTTATATCTATATACATATTGTTTTCAAATTTCTTGGTACAGTGGTTTTTTCAGAGGTTTTTTTTTTTCGGTGCTTTTTTACTATTATTAACACTCCATTAGTCGCGTTCCTTAAAACACCAAAAAAGAAAAATTGTTCATTATTGCAACAATGTATTCATTAAATATTTTTCATTTCAGGGCTAGATACTTATTTTCTGAGAATTTGAAAAATGTTGTTGCTACTTGCTTAAAAATTTACATTTTATAGTTCTTAGTTACATTATATTCTGGGAATATATGTGGTTTACAAAAATTACAACTGTTATATATAAACAAAAGTGAAGATGCCACTTTATCTTTTTACAATCTTTATTTAAACACAAAAACTTGTTGACATTGGAAATAAGTAGGTGTTAAACTATAAATTTAATTTTAATACAGTGTGTGCCATAAAATTGAATACTTTTTCAATATTTTAAAAACTTATAACCCATATCAAATTTAACTACTTACATTAGTTAACTGTCAAATTCGCATTTAAATAAAAAGACCATTAAGGATTTTTCAAAAAATATTGCGAATTAGACAGATAAGTAGTGTCAGTAGCCAATTTTGATATGAGCTATTTTAAGTTCTTAAATAAGCATAGGTGCAATGCCCTATGATGTTTTTTCCATAGGTAATATTAAAAAAAAATCCCATGAGGATCCAACTTTATGGCACACATTGTATATTAGACACCTCATCAGTTACTCTATCTAAGAGATGTTGCAGTCTATATTTCTCAAAAATCTATACAGGATGTTTCGCAATTAAATCCAACAATTTTAACCAATAACCAAATTTTTAAAAATATTTTGAACCACTTTGTTAAGATGTGAATAATAAACAAATAACAAATAAATACAGAAACTAATTAGGTTTTCTAAAAAGGTTGAAGTATGTTATTTAATATTCATAAATAAAATCCGTTGTGATAAACTAAATAAAAGAGGATCAAAACTAAAAAAAATGCCATGTCTAAGATTCAGTTGCAAATAGCTGTCATGCTAATAATAATAAAAAGAAGGCCTTTATACAGATTAGGAAAATAATATACGAACCATTCGGTGTAGTTACGTCCATCTCTATTAATAAAATTTTAGACCTCTATGCTAGTATTCGTAACACTTTGGAGAACATCGTAAGTAAATCGGTCAACATGTACAATGCTTACGCTGCTGGAGTTAAACCAATTCTACGTCGTCTACATTGTCAAAAATGTGATTATGAGCCTAATAATGCAGTAAGAAGAGGGCAAATTGATGAATAGCGTGAAAACCTTGCTCTAGTAGTAGGTAAATATTTGAATACATTAAAATTGGGCCCAAAAATAGGCACCATTGCTTTAAATTCCAACGAGCCCAAAAAACATTTCCTGAGGACAGTTTCAGACGTATGGAGTTTTGCGTACTAATGACGAATCGGCAGAATCAAAATGAAAACCACGACACCCAATCCATCCGAAATGAGATATTGGTCTCGGGAAAATAAACCTTTAAATACCTATTCCGACACACGCACAGTACCCTGAAAAATCAGAATTTTACTTTTGTTTTTAGCTTTTTGCATGAACATTTTTTTTTATTTTTAAAGTCATAATGACTAGTAAATTATCTAAACAATAGTTATTTGAAGAATTTTAAATTATCACTTTGAAATAATTCTTAGTTATACAATCATGAGAATCTACGTAAATATTGTTTTTAATTAAAAGGAACAACATGCCAACAGTTACTAAACCTTTGCTAAACTTTAGTTTGAAGCTTGATGATTGATAAAAGCAAAATCGAACGCATGAGAGGTGATAGATATGTAGAAGTTGGCACTCGCAGTGCCTATACCCTATAGCTCATATACTTTTTCCTAACCTGTATATACATTGTATGGGAATAACTTCGGTAATTTTAAAATACTCAAAAGTAAACATTTTTAATATATTTTGCTGTAAAGCTAGTCCCTAAATGATTTTTAACACTTTCCAAAACTTTCAATATTTGCAAAATTACACTCCCTACAGTTCTTGGACAACATTAAATGTGCGTCAATGTGCGTTTAGAATAAATCCTATGAGTCTCGAAAGATTTCACATGATTTTAATAAAATGCTGGGTGAACATTTTATTAAAATATTACTTGACTCCTAGAATGCTTTTAAAAAATGTTATGATAGTGAATCATTATTTCAATGGGTAAAAAATGCCAAATAAGAATGTCTCCATTAGAGAGTAACAAAAAACAAACATTTAAAAAAAAATAGCAAAGGGTGTTACTTATAATGTGGTTAAAATGTTGGATTTTATTTCTAGGACATCCTGCATAAAATAACACCGATTTCTGTCAATCCCTATTACTGAATACCAATTTTGGCATTGACGGTGTGTTAAATATTTACTTTTATAAAATTTGCATGCAAGGTTTTTTATCACTACTGTAAGTAACATCAGTAATAACGATCACAAACTTTGTTTAATTTTGGGAGAGATTATTGAATTTAAAAAATAAAACGCGACAATTGGAGTGTTAATTTTTTTAATCCAAGCGCCGTTTTTTATTTCATATGTCAACTAGTTTTTCATCTTAAAATATATTTGAACAAGTACATAAAGCGTTGGATTGTGGTAGTCATAAAACTTCCTAAACTACTAAGGAAATCGTGTTTACAATAATAAAAGGAAGCTACAATATTTATTGATATAAAAACATAATTTCAAATGGCAAAAATCACCAAGTCCAAATTAGTGGTTTTGTGAACTAAGCCCATTTAATGATTTTTGCCTGATTTGAAAAGGTACGTTTGTGACTTAGTGATTTTTTTCGTGCATATGCAACCGGTTATACATACTTATGTTGACTAAAAATGTAAAATTTCCCTTTTATTGGTTGTTTGAGAATATTAACTAGAAAAATTGTATAACTGGACTTTTGCCAGAACGCTAACAGTATAAATGTTGTGCAGAAAGACTCTTCGTACAAAAATGACAACCTAATTTTAATTTCATTTATGCCCATAAAAGAGTTGCAAGGTACGGGAAATTCCACTGAACTTTTGTAATAAAATCGCCTTAAATATATAATGGGTGGGCAATTGAATATTTTTTTGAGTGGCAGATTTGTTGGGAGCATCCAACGACTCTGTTCCACAAGAGATGATTTGTTATTGAGTAATCTGGACCTTCCGTAGAAGTTTGTATGTGCTGTACAGGACGGTATTTACTTCCAATAGAAACTATTTTGTTCTAAAGATTTTGCAGTCATTATAAAGTAAAATAAAACATGATTTTGAAAAACCTTGTTTAATAATATTGAATAATAAAAACAAAACATTTTCTCTTATACAAGAAAGGAGCAGTTCCGAACTTCCACTCTTCTTACACCAAACAGTTACAGAAGCAAGTCCAAAAGGTTTAATACTTCTTCCATTTATTATCGCAGCTGTCTGTTTCTTACAACGATTGATTAACTTAATTTTTTCATAGAGTACATAAAACAACTAAATTTTTTCTAAGCATGTCCTTAATTTTGTGATCAATACACCACATTTATTTTTTGATATTGACGCCATGCTGAATACACTTTAACCATATGTTTTATTGCCTCTAAGAGTAACTACTTTACAGCATCTAGCGTATATGTAAGTATTTTCACGTGCAACAAATTCCTTCTTTAAATTGTGCCTAAATCAATTCGATAGGGTTTAACTTACGATATGGATATGGAAATCGAAAAACATTCAAAACTATTGTTTTGCCTCGTTTAATCTTAGAGGTCCAAATTTTGATCTATCTTGCTTCTATGTTATGTTGGGCATGGGGTGTTAATACACTGCGACCTAAAAGATCTATTGTGCCCCCTTGTGTCGCTAATGCACCAAGGAAATGTATCAATGCCTATAATGACCCTTCCAATCCTATCTTCTCAAGGAAGTGTAGGATTTGGAGTGGCTTCAAGCTAGGAAAATCTCTCTCTTCTATTTGATAACCTTCTAGGTATAGTGCCCTTGGATTCTGGAGTGCTACACATTCAGTTAGAATGTGAATGGAGGTTTCGTTCCTCCCAGAATCTGCCCTCACTATCCTCTACAACTCTCAGTTTACTAAGATGTCCTTTTAGTCGGCAATGCCCGGTAAGGATCCCTGTTACAATACGTAGCCTGTTTTTGCTCAGGCAGATGCAGGCTTCCGATCTTTTCTGGTTATATTCTCCCAGAAATATATTAGCCTGTCTCAGCCACAAGAGATTGTTCCAATTATCGGTTCTTCTACTGCCCAATTCTTTTTTAATCTCACCTACAAAGGGTGTTTGATCCCCTTTCCTTGCAAGACTATCTGCAATCTCGTTATGTACCCCGTTATGTCCCGGGACCCAAGTAAGAGTAACTCTATTTTTCTCGCCTAGTTCATTCAATTATTCGAGGCATCTCCAGACCATTTTTGAGCTGATTACGTAACAGCTCAGCGCTTTGATGGCTACTTGGCTATCGGACATGATGATAATCCCTTGTCTATGATAGTTTCTCTCGATGTATACTTCTCGGTGGCGTGAATTTCCGCCAGGAATATGCTTGGGTATTTTCTCAATATTTTGGAGTGCTTGGTTCTCGGCCCATACACTCCTATTCCAGTTCCTTCTATGGTTTTGGAACCGTCCGTATACCACTGAATAGTATGTTTTTTTGGTTGCAAACGCGATGGATTCTTGGGCTCCATTCTTTCTTGCAGCCCAGCTCTGTGGTTTTGAAGTTTTTCACAAAACTGTACTTTGTTAGCATTTCATCCTCGGGCACGTCCCAGGTAACTTTAGTCCTGAAGCAAGTAGACTTTCGTCTAATTACTCCGTTCCTGATCATTTTATATCATGTCCTTTTTGCCACATCACCAAATGTAGAGGGGTGAGGTTTAAGAACACCTGCATTGCGGCCGTAGGGCAGGTTCTCATTGCACCGGTGATGCAAACACAGGCTAGTCTTTGTTCTTTTGAGATATTAGCTCTCGTAGTAGCTAAACTAATTTTGTTACTCCAAGTTATAGCCCCGTAAGTGATGATTGGTCTCACTATTGCAGTATACATCCATCGCAGTATATTTTGGTTACATCACCATCGTTTACTCGCAATGTTTCTGCATACCATTAGGGCTTTTGTGGCCTTATTTACTACTTCCTTCTCATGTTTGTTCCAGAGAAGTTTGTTGTCCAGAATTAGGCATAGATATTTGACTTAATTTTTCCATTCTATATCTATCCCGTCTAATTTAAGATTAAGTTTTCTTTTCCTTGAAAAGGCTACTAGTGTTGTTTTATGTCTTATCTTGCTTCTAAGTAAATGTATAATATTTTAATGTTTATGGATTTTTAATTATTGCAGAAATATTATTTTTATCACAATATAAAACTGAAAAATCATATTACTAACCAAATTTCCCACTCAAATAATACCCAATAAAAAATTTTCGACGGTTTTAGCATAGTTGTAGGTAAATCAACCAATACATATTACTGATGGGACTTTTGATGAATAGGAATTTTTGGACTAGTCCGAAAAAGTAGTGAAAAACCACAATGAAAAGTAGCCCACCTGAGGCATACAAGACACACAGTTAAATGTAACTCCATCCTGGATGTTTTTTTCTAAAATACTTTGAGAACAATATTTTTATTTTTTTAGACAAATCATGTGCATGAATTTTTTAAGTCTTTTTTTACTTTTTTACTTTAATAAGAAATGAAACGAAAACATCGTTAAATCATATAAAAGTCAGTAGTCATTAGTTGTTTCTTCTTTTATTAACTAAAGATTTGCCTTTGTAAGAAATTCAGACAAATCATTTAATTTCGCACTTGCGCAATACACTTTTCCACTTTTGAAATGTGTGTATATTCTGGGTACAACTCTCGATAGCACATTCCAATGCTCTATTTACTTGTTCAAATATACTATAGTAACAACTTCATAATAAAAACGGCATCTTATAAATTTTGGACAGTTCTTTCTTTTTGGGTAAATTAGTAAACTTACCATATTGCCAATAAAGTTTTTCTCAAAATTACAATCTCCCATAATATAATAAATATATGTTCGACTAATATTTTGAATGCTTTTGGGAAAATGTGATAAAAAATTTCGTACACAACAATTTTCTGTGATTGATATTTTGATTTTATGCCAAGGGTAAATTCTTTATTGGTTACTTTCTCGAAAAACACCGCAATAAAACATTTGAACAAAATTTCAATTGCTGTGCCAAAAAAACCTTAAGATTCTGCCGATATTTTTTCTTGTAGAATGCTTTAATTTTTTTACTTTTGATACATTTCACCGTTCGCGTACTATGTCAGACCAGTAAGGAGAAGAAATAGATAAAAATCGATGGTAAAATTTAGTCACAATTTAATTTTACAATATAGTTATATTTCTGTGATACTTAACCGCTAGACAGATCATGGTATGTACGAGAAAGTACATATTAATCTAAAAAAAAGAGGATTTTACTTTTCAATTTTGCAAGTCATAGCAACTAGTTATTATTTTTTTTATTTATATATTTTATCAAGACTATTGTAGTACGTCAAACGTACTGCTGGTCATAGAAGCAATAGTCAGTTGTTTTGCACTTTTAAGTTTATGTTTAAAGTACTTTCCGTTATTTTACATATATTTTATATTTTCTGTATATATTTTTTAATTTTCAATTGACTTTGAATTTCTTTTCGAAATTTTTTTTTCTTAAATGTATAAAAAAGCATTTATATTGTTACTTTAAGATATTTATTTCAACGTAAGGTTTTTAGCAATCAATTTTAGAACAAATAGGTGTATCATATTATTTTTAATTATTATTAGTGTAATGGTAAACTATTACAATCAAATGCTTTAATTGTTTTTTCTTTTCAGTAGCTACAAAGTAGTATCTCGTAGAAATTAGTAGTTATTATAGATTATGAATGTTTTGAGTGTTCACTTAGCTTTACACAAAAGTTCAATGAGAACATACTTTTAGAAGATTAACTTTTATATTTTAAACTATTATTTGTTACTTGGAACTCTTAGAAATATACAAAAAAATAAAACATAAGATGACAAAATTCAACACTTTTGAGAAATAGGAGGCAAAGGTTACTTAAATTAAGATTCGTGTATCAACAGTATTTAATTTCTCTCTAAACTATAAAAAATTTAAGTTAGGTGAAGGGAAAACTTATAATTTTTTTCTTATGAATTCTAGAAAGAAAATACCTAAAACATTGGTTCTACGGATGAAAAGAGAATAGTATCTACAAACAACGTTCAAATATCGCCAAAAAGTTTTGGCATTGTAAATAAATAGTGAACGCGTTAAATAAAATTAGCAATCTTTGTAAATATAACATTTTCTAATCTGTACATATATTCTTGACTAGTATCAAGAAATCGTTTTGTTGCTTTGATTCAAAAAGCAACCAAACATTTCAAATTAACTGCAATGCGTGATATCGAGTGAATAGGGAGGACGGAGCAAATGAGTCATACCGTTTTTGACCATTGCTTCTAAAATACTCCTAAACAACAACAAACTGAAAAACCATTTGTTTTACTCAGATCAGCTACTTTGCAGGCAGTGCCGGTCATATCCCTTCGGGTTCAAATGAAAAGCGGGCATATATTTAATTCTTTATTGATTACGATATATCTAATTTTGGATGATGAATAGGGAAAATGTTCATTTAGAGTTTTAAATTTAGGTTGCCAACAAATTATGACGAAATAATTTATTTTGCTTCTTTAAACAACTCTTTTTAGATGACTGATCACAAACTAGGTACTTAAGTTTTATATTACTTCATTGGGAAACGTGATATGACATAGTAATCTACAAATTTAACAAAATCTCTGATTTCATTATCGTCCACGTATCTAAGCATCTGCGATCTTTGGAATATGTAAAGTGGAAGAATAGTCTAGAAAAGTAAAATTTTCTTGAAAACTGGTTACCAGAAACCTACAAAATTTGGGATGCGGGTGTTTTAGGACATACCAATTCCTATTTTATTTTCTTTGTTGCCAGATTTGGCCTTTTTTAAACCCTTTAGTTTTTTAAATATTTTCATTTTTACAATCCTAATTCGATATTTCACATTAATGTATAATTGCTCAATAACTGAATTTGAAAAAGACATATTTTTACGATATTTTTGGATATAAAGAATGTTACGTTTTCGCCTCGCAAATAAAAATGTCTATTTTTTTAAATGGAATATCCTGTATTTTATTTCAGTTTTATAATGGTATAGTAATACCGTATTCAACGCTAAAATATTTTTGAAAAATATTACAGGTTTGCCAAGCAATTCATTTGTTTGTGAAATTAAAGAAATACAGACCCCAAATAAAATTATCATAATTTAGGTAATGATTTAAAAATTGTTTAAACTACAGGCTTATAAAATACAAACCTAACGAATGGTGATTATAGAACTGGTTTATTTCATACAGAGTGTTTTGAAACATGTAATAAATATGGCTCATTTTAAATTCAATTTACTCAATTATTTCAAATGCAATACCCTGTATATTTTTTTAGCATTAAATTTACCTATCCAACGATACCAACATTATAAATATACAGGGTGTCCCATCAGTGCTGAATTGATCGAAAGTTGTTTTGTTATTGGAGATACAAAGACAATTTTAATACAAAAGTTGTTGAACGATATTTTACAGTTATTCTTAAATAAACAGGATAGTCCATAAATGAGGGGTGGACCAAATTTTTAAACGAAACAATCTGGATAACATTTAGGTTATTTTTACATCGTTAACAATTTTAATAGACTTAAAATTCCTAAAATATTTTGTATTTTTATTTATTTGCTATGATGTATACAGGGTGTGCCTAAACGCGAGATTACGATATTCTCCATTTTTTTTAAATGCAATACCCTGTATGTTACAATTTATAAATAAATTTCTTTATTTTTAATTTTGTTTAGCATTCCCTATGCCCAAACGCAATTTTTCTCAAAATTTTGATGGTTTTATTATAAAAATTAATTTTCTAATTCTAATTGGTTTTAGAAACCTTGGTCAGTTACAAAACTACAAATAGGTAGATCTAATTGATTTTCCTAATTCTTCAATTAAAACAATCCTATTTTAAATTGAATTCCTCTAAAAATTAAAATGTTTTTGTACTCATTACCATTAGTAGCTCTAGGTTACACATTTTAAAACATATATGGATAATTACAGTTGAAAATCAAGGACTGTAACAAAGAGACCACTTGAATTATTAATTACGAATTAAACTTTGTCAATTAAAAGCAAAAAAGTCGAGCTAATATGCCTAAAATTTTTGTTAACCTATTGTAAATCAAATAAAAAATTCAAAAATGTGTTTCGGTATAAGGAATGAATGCAAAACAATATGAAAGAAAATAAATTAATTAATTAGTGATAAAACATACAGGGGGTTTCATTTAAAAAAATTGAGAAAATCGTAACCTAGCGTTTTGACACACCCTATATACAACATAGCATATAAATTAAGTCTATTAAAATTGGTTGACGATGTGAAAAGAATAAAATATGTGTATAAGTTTGGTCAGCCCCTCGTTTATGGACCACCCAGTATATTTAAAAATAATTGTTAAATATGGTCATATAACTTTTATATTACAAATTTCTTTGTATTTCCAATAATAAAACAGATTTCGATCAATTACGCACTGATGGGACACCCTTTATATGTATAATTGGCTAACATGTTGGTATCGCTATATAGGGTCTTGCATTTTAAAAAATTGAGTAAATTGAACGTAAATTTAGCCATATTAGACATATTTCAAAACACTCTGTATAAAATAAACCAGTTTTATCACCACCATTCCTTAGCTTGGCGACTGTATTTTAAACAATTTTGATATCATTGATAACCTACCTAAATTATGATAATTTAATTTGGGGGTCTGCATCATTCTCTAATTTCACCAAAAAAGGAATTGTTTGGCAACCCTTTAATATTTTTTAAAAACACTCTTGGATTAAATACAGTATTACGAGACTATTCTAAAACCGAAATAAAATACGGTGTATTCTAATTAAAAAAATATACATTTTTATTTGCCAGGCAAAAACGTAACACCCTGTATATTTTTTAAATATGTATTTTTTAAATTCATATAACTTGTTTGCGTGTCTATAACACAAATTGAAAAATGAACAATTACTCACATTCATATATCCATTCATTAACTTACCTCTAAAAATTAGGGTAATTTCAAATAAGTATAAAACGGTAGTTCCTCGTTTTTTATCTAGGGATAAACACTTGAGATTTTTTTTTTTTTTTAAATTTTATATTGCATTTAAAAAGTGACAAAATATTGGAAATACGACCAATCTGCAAAGAACAAAACAGTTATCACCGTCCCCAATACCCAAATTTTGTAAGTTTCTGTTTTTAATTAAGCGTTTCCAGACTCTTCCACACTGTATATATGTATGTTTGTGGTTTCATCAAAAACCATATCTACTAAAATACTTAGTCCAGCTCATTCTGATTCTCTTGCTAATATAAATTAATGTAACTCGTTCCAGAGGTATATCTTCTATCTTAGACGAATTTCTAAGAATTTGTCTACAGCTTCATTTCCAAAGCGAATAAACTTATCTACGATTTCTATCGTTTATAAAGCTATCTTCATCTAAAAGACCTTCAACAAATTTATATTTGCAAGAATTTGCTAACATCTGACGATATCCAGCAAATTTCTAACCTCTACCGAACGATTACCGACTATAATATTATTAAAAAATTGATAGCTCTCAAAAACAGCTTCATCATAATATCTGTGTTGTTTATTTATTTCAAGTAGATATACCCAATCATTGCCAAGTAAATTGACGATTTTTTAACAGGTTTATCTACTAGTAAGCTTTGTAACTGCCGGTTTGGTTGATTTTTTTAAAAATATCGCGACGAATTGATAACCTCCTCCTTTTTTGAAGTCGGTTAAAAAAACAATATTTTACAAAAAAAATGACCTTTTCTCTTTCGAATAAGTTGTCTAGTCGTATTTTTTTAAATCTTAATGCCTATCAATGAATGATTGGCTGATTAAATCATTTCTTAAATTAATATAATGGTATTTTTTAAATTTAAATCCGTTATTGTATTTCCTTTGTTGACTTTTTTCAGTTTGGTATTGGCCAAGGGGGGCACGTATGACCGCCACTTCTTGTAGACTACCTGTATAGTATAACAACAGCTTGAATCGCATTTTCCCCAACAGAATACAAAATTATATTTTTACTTGTAAATCAGTTTAAAAAAAGTGATAAATCACCTATAGCACACGTCTAGCGAGGGAAATGTGTAATGTCGATTTTTCTAGGCTCCCGTCGTACCTTTTATACAGTATCATTATAAGCAACATTAACAAATGCAAGTAACCTTTTTTTGAAAAATTTATATACGGATTTATTTTTATCCTTGAAACATTACAGCGACAATTCATGACATATTCAAAAATTTAGAAATAGTTTTTGGATCCATTTAATTTAAAAATGTATAAAAATATTAGAAGCTATTTGCGCTATATACATCACTCTTTTAAGCTTAGTAAATTATCTAAAAGATGAAGTTGAAACGTTTTCGAAATATAAATTAAAATGAAACGAATCCTAAATAAAACCTTTCAACTTTTGTGTAAAGCTAAATATGACGAACATTCGCAATGACTTGTTAGCTTTATTCGTTAAATTTTTTCCATAAAATGGGAGACTGCATTGTGTAAGATGGATAAAAAATTAATATAATGAACAATGGTCTGTATAGGTGCGGCAGCTGTGGCTGCGAAACAGCGGCGGTTGGGACAAATTAGGGAGCACCCCTACCAAAGAGCGGGAGCGCTCTCATAAATACCCCAATCACTGACAAGGTTAGTTGACTGTTTTTTCTTTTCTATTTTATTTCAGATGCTCGTCCCCATGAAAACCAATGTGGTCTATATACTATTTATCTACTCTAATTTTATACTCTTTAGATATTTATCGAACTTTAGTTGTATATAGGATCAGTTAGGCCATAGTGAGTTTTTTAAATGTTGAACAGAGATCTATCTTTGCATCTGCTTCACAAGTCTAAATTTGAAACAATTTATTTTGATTAAGAACATTATTAGAAAATATACATCATCTGTAACATAATTTTAAAATTTTTTACAGAATTTAATAGTGAAAAAGTTACAATTTCAATACTGAATTTTTACATTTAGACTTCAGACGAATCTATATTTATTATTTTTTTGTTAAACAAATTAGTTTCTAACAAATGCGACAAACATTTGTTTAGATTCATTTCATATTTATTTTTAAATATACTTTTGAAAATTTTGTGAAGTTAATGCAAAACAAAATAGACTAGCAGAAGTTTAAAAATCTCTAAACTTTAGCAAATCTAACTGACACTACATGTAATATAATGAAAGGAATACGCGTGCTAAACAATTATGATAATTATTCGCGAAATTTTTTAGCAGTTTTATCAGTATTGAGTGTACACTTTTTTATGCGGGTTGTGAAGAAAAGCACTCTTTATACGTACAATTTTTAGTCGTTTTTAGTTTTTAGACGCTCCGCAAATTTTCTCTTTTATTTCTTTATGTGGAGGAAAGAAGGATTAGTTTCTTCATAAAGAAGTTTAGGTTACCATATTTAGGGACAAGGCAAAAATACATGTTTTTTATTAAATTATTTAAATGTATTTTTTATACACCACAGTTGGTGTAATATATTTTTTTTTTTATTAATTTTGTTGAACGGATAATGAAAAAATACCAGCTCATCGGTTAAAAAAGTTTGATAATTTAACACCCAGTGCTTCATAATTTCATTTCGATGCCATATATGTCGCATTTACATGTTTAATATTGTAAAATTTTTACAAAAACATCTTCTTGATCCAAAGTTTTAGCACACATTTTTTTAAAAGTATTTAATAAGGTTTTTTGTGATAGATGTTATTTGACAGAACTAAACGTTTTACCAAGCAATATAAATGACTTATTTTAGGTTTTAATTAGATTCAAAATATTTCGTTTAATTTATAAGGACGTTTTTTAAAGAAAGGCATTTTTTATACCATAAGCTGTATTTTTTAAGTAATTGTATATGTTTTTATTAAAATAATAATTTTTTCGTTATTTTAAAAATTAATTATATTTTATCAGTAATTATTATTAAAAGAAATGCAGAAAATTTCTCTTAGCCCGGTGATAAAATTAACTTTATTCTAGCATTAAAAGAATTTTAATATTTTTTTTTTGTGTAATTTTTGCCTTGCTTGAGACATTTTAGTTTTTAGGGAAGTCCGTACTTTATTATACACTGTGTACCTCATCACACGTCACATCACGTGATAGCTAGTCTAAAAATTTTTATACATATTTTTTTATATTTTTACATATGTATTTATTTATTTTGAATATATTTTTACGTCATTGTGTAAGTCCTTCTTTCCTTTTGTACACGTACTCTATGGAACAAAAAAATATATATAAGCGGCATTTGAAAAGATGTGTTGAATTTTAGTATTATAGGAACTCATGGAAATTGCATTATTTTCTCTCATTGCGATTTTTATGGGATATATTTAGGTATGAGTTTACATTTCTCATTCTTACAGAATTCTTACCATTTTTTTATTGCTTTTTTATCGAATATTCAGTTATTCAAACACTTATTTAATCTTGAAGTGAAAAAATGAAAACCTAGTATTCTTAAAAGAAACGAAGCAGTAAAGAAATTTCAAAATTATGAAAAATTATATTTAAAAAGCGGCTCCCAATTTAATTAGTTTTAGTGATACAAGACATAAAAGTTTATAATAAAAAAATATGAATTGATTCTTAAATAGCTCAATATTAAATAAAGAATGAGTAACAAAAATGTATGTAGCCAACAACTTGATAAAAAACACATCTACTTTTTCTTTGTGTGTTACTGATTAAATAAATATTAATAAATATTTTACTGCTGGATATTTTTGGTTTCTATTTTTGACACCTTGTATCACAAAAACTAGTAACATAAATAATTTTTCATATGTATAATTAGGGTGACACAAAATTGATTGAAAGACATTTGATTGAATTAGAAATTTGATCAAAAATACATTTTATCGAAGATACATTTTATTGAATAACATTTACTCGAAGATATATTTTAACGAATAAAAGACAATATATATAAAATTCATTTGATCTAAAAGGACAATATATCGAAAACCAACATTAAAAATAGTAAAATATAAAAAAAATAAATGACATACTGAGGAAACTAAACTCAGCGGCTATCGTCAAATTAGGTAGGTACTAATGACAATTGTTTTTCTTGAAATACTGTTAATTTACAAATTAATATTTTCACAGCTAAACGATTATTTATTTAATTCGTACAAAATATGTATTTATTATACAAAAAAAAACCATAACTAATTTACCTAAGCCTGTGGCCGTCGAGGGTTGCTTTACAAACAAAAAATAAGAAAAATAAAAAGAACTTAACCAATTTACCTAACCTGTGCGACCTGGAGCCATTCAAATTTTACTGATTGCTCTCTGACAGGTTAGGTAAATTAATTAAGTTTTTTTTATAGAAAATTCAACTAATTTACCTAACCTGTGCGGCCTGGAGCCGTCGAAAGTTGCTTCGCAAAAAAAAATAAACAAAAAAGAGAAAAATAAAAAACTTAACTAATATACCTAAGCTCTGTGGCCTGGCACCATTACATTTAAATGATTGCTTTTGCACAGGTTAGGTAAATTCGTTTTTTTTTTATTTTTTTCATTTCTTGTATATTTTTTGTGAAGCAACCAGGATGGTTCTAGGCCGCACAGGATAGATAAATTGGATGAATTTTTTATTTTTTCCAATTTTATGTATATTTGGTTGTTCTTTTCAATCATTTTTCTTTTCGATCAATTGTTATTCGATAAAATGTTTTTTTCGATCAAATGCATTCGTTCAAATGTTTTCGATCAATTTTGTGCCACCCGTATAATTAAATCAAATGTTATAAAATATAAATTATTAAATAATGTTATTGTTCTTTCATTATTTATGGTAGACCTGTTAGAATGGAAATTTAAACCCAGTTTAAGTAGTTTTATATACCTTTCTATAGTATATTTTTTGTATGTTGTTTTGTTGACTTGCGCCAATGTGGAACAAAATATATTTATACGAAATTAAGAAAATTATTTTATTTCTGGACCCCGAATATTTCTTATTTTTAATAACTGGACGCTTCGAAACGTCCAAACTATAGTTAACATTAAATTATTAATCTTATATATATTTTTAGTTATTAACTGTTGCTATTAACACTCACAAGTAATTCATAACTTTTCTAATTCCACAATTTTGGCCAAGTTCACTAATTTATGGATGAATGATGAATATATAACGTATGATTGTGTTCCATATAGCACTATATTAAAATTGCATTAACATTTTTTTGTACAGTACAAATAACAATTTGCCTTTTCTAATATCGAAAGAATTTTTATCAGTCGAAGATACCGAAAATCATAGAAAAATTATTGATTCTAAACAAGTTTTATCTAAACATAAATTATTATATAAAAAAGTTTTTCTAAGATTTTGGAATTTCTTTAGAAGTACATTTGAATAAACCAATGTCGAAGATTAACCATATTACTTTTTAATGAAACTCTTATATGCAAATATTTATGAGTTACTATTATATTATAGAATGGATTTAAATTGTTTCTAATGATAACAGCTAAAAATTCATAAGTAACGTAAGGGAAGATTAATAAATCTCTGTTGATCATAAAGTACTAAATTTTTTCCTTAGGCATTTCTCCCTTTCAGTAGTTTAATGACTATTTTATTTAGTATGGGTTTTTAGTAAATAGAAAATAGTAAAAATCTGAAAGAATAGGCATTTGCGTATATATTGGTTTATTCGAAATACTTTACACTCAAATTCTCTCAAATTTCTTGCACGCATTTTTTTAATATAGTTTCTAATATAGAACACTCTCACACTTTTGCTGCCTAGGTTATATTTTATACTTACTTGTATGTAATATTTGCTCTAATCTCAGTGTCATTTTTCTTTATTCACAATAATCAATTGCATGTTAAAAATCGATTAATGAAAACCATTATTTTTTCGTTAGCTACAAAGGGTGTAGGTATTTGTCAAAATTATTCGCCTATTTGAAATATTCCAATTGGATAAATTTCAAATAGGACGTTGAGTTAAAATATTTACCAGTATTCTGATTAAATTATTTTAACTTCTAACTAGGGTGTATATTCTTTAACAAGCTACATGTATGTCTAAAAAATGCTTTTTAACCTTAATTTTCCACAATTTTATTACCTCAGAAGGATATGTCTTAAATTTACAGCCCAATTGTCTATTACTTTGACAAGGTGAGTCTTTCATAATGATACACATCAGGATAATTTCAGTAGTAAGTCTGGTTTCATAAATAATTTTACTCATTAACTTTCTATCCTTTTTTTTTTAACATATTAATCAGTTTTTATATTACCGAGTTACGATAAGCAAACTAAGCATTTAAGTGATAGTATTAGTATTTAATTATCACTAGTTATTCCCAAACGATAAAGAATTGACACACATCTTTGTCTATATAGTATTTATTCTGTAATTTGTCATTTTTGTGACATGTTAACAAATCTCGTTGCTTGTACTAGATTATTGTTGAAAATTGGAAATACTTTCTCTTTAGCAAACCTCGAATTCGTTATCTCTTAAACTCACATGTTGCAGGTTGGTCTTGTTAAAATTGACCAGTAGCGTTAGATCATCAATCATCATGTACATTGAATTCTTCATATCTTATTCGGAATTTTCTTAGTAATTTCGTGCATTTTTTTCAATTTAATTACTTATTCATTCAATTGTTTGCATTCCTACATATTTTATTACCTGTTTTTCAACGTTTAATACCAAAACGGGTAGTTAATTTTTCGTAATGGTGGTGGAACTTCTGGTGACTTGTTTGCACCGTATTTTTCGTGCTATTCATACAAAGTTTTCCGTATTTTTAAATATCAATTTTTATTATTTTAATTAATTATATGTACCAATATCTCAAAGTGAAGCAAGAAACCAATATTTTCACATTCAAAAATACAACCAAAATTTAAATTTAAGTAGTGTCATCCGAATGTTTTTAATTTTAAACCAACACAAAAATGGAGGGTCTTAGGACATCAATCGTATGATTTATGCCATGTCTTTCCACCAAACAATAAAAATAACATCCGAGTTGTTGATCTTGATGAATCCAAAGTAGTTGACTACCAAAACATATTTTGACTATTTAGGAAATAGTATAACCCCTCTTGTTAGAAATTTTGTGACCCTAAATCATATTAAAAAAACTTTGATTACTCTGGTATCAGTTTTTTTGCGTGAAAGTTTCATTTCTTTACGAACTGTTTTTACTTTTTTTAAGAATTTACAATATAATGCTCTTATCCTCTTTTTCTGAAACCAAATCTACTAATGGAACATTTAATTTTAACGTATCATTTACTAGAACCTTGCCTGGCTGAAGAAAACGTTAAAAAATTATATTTAGATATCTATTTAAAAAAAAAACATTTAAACATTTAATATATGAAAATATTAGTTTAAAAAAAATATTTTTAATTTTAACCATAAATTATTTTGTCTTTATCAGATAAGGAACAATTGACACTGAGATTATCTAAGGTTTATATAAAGTCGTAAATAGTTTGCTGTAATATTTTGCTAATTAAACAAATAATTACAATGGCTGGATGACCTCGATCAATGGCCTACGCCTACATTAACAATGAAATTTTGGAACTAGGAAGACAAAATATCACCTAAATACAGGAATATTTTGAAAAATAAAATTAATTGATTTTAGTTCAAACCAGAGATAACAGAGATATAACCATTCATTGATAAAATATAATATCCACGATGCCAAAATTAATTCGACAATCAATACGCGCTCTATTTATAGGGACGCGGCGAGGAGACGAAAGGTGAGAAGTAAGAGAGGGAATAAAGAGAATTTTACGTAGATACACCTTTTTTTATCAATGAATAAATGTGTAAGACGCTGTGCGCTGATAATAAACAACGTAAATATCCATGCCGGTGTATAACCTGTTGTCACTTCCAACCTAACATGACTTTAGTTTATTGAAAATTATTATATCTAATTTAGTTAAATTTGATATAACTAATGATTCAAATTTTTTGGGTCAGTTGCTATAAAATAGGTTGAATTATCTTAGTTTTTTTAATATATGTAAATAATTTTGTGAACAAAACGAGAATAATGAAATAGGCATGTGACAACAGCGGATATTATACCCTCCTGTGTCCCTTAGAATATGTCTTATTCAGGACCGCACGATATTTGTTAATAGTTACATCTCCTGTTATCTCTGGTTCAAACCTAACCAGTTTGAATGAATAATTTTAATACAATTTAATTTAAATTAAAAATCTCAATGGTTTTAAAATAATAATCGATTATATATTAGTAAATTGGAAGGATTGAAGAAAAACAAAAAGATTTAAAATAAAAAAAAATATTAATTGAACAATAAATAATTAAATTTTGTTCAATGGTTTCAGTAGTCTATGGTGGTTTAGATACATGAAATAATGTCAAATTGTAATGTTTTAAAAAGCACAATTTATTTTTAATATAATTTAAATATTTCTAATAAATAAGTACTTTTAAACTTAACATTAATATTTAATGTTGTTTTTAAGTCTTACAATGTACATAATTTTGGAAAATAAAGAAACAATCTATTGTTAAAAAACTTACTTTATGAAAAAAAGCAGTAGCAACAGTAATGTTTGTTTATGGATAGTTTTATATTAAAAATAAACTTTTTGTTTGTGATTTAAAAAAAAAAAGATACTGTAAAATTAGTTTTGCAAGGAATATTTATTTTTGGTAAAAAAATGCTTCTCTAATCGATGTAAGTTTATTCCTCATTACTACCTACGGTAAGGTTAGCAAAATATTACTAAAACCATCAACGACTTTAGATAACCTTTAAAATATTTATCAAAAAAAAAAAAAATAATAAAATTGTGTCGTGGATCAGCTATTACAAAATTACTAACAAACTGTTTTTCTTTTCTTTTCTTGTTAACTCGGTTGGCCGGCCTTAGGCTTTGTGGAGTGCTAACCCCCTCGTCACAAACACACCCCACACAACCCTCTGCGCCAATCCTTCGACTAACGAAAAAAATTCTCGGAAGCGCCGGACCAACTTCAAGGGTAGCGGTATGTCTAACCATTTACATCACTAACAGCGATTCACTTTTTTTTGTCATCGTGTATACTAAAAATTTAACGGTAGTAATTTGGAGTATAGGATGTGTATGGTGTAGAGCTATGTATAAAAGTTTGAGGTTTTCTGTAACAAAAAAATATATAGCCATTATCATCTAAATAAATTGAATTGTGTTCTAAAATGGTTTATTTTTTGTTTTTAAAAGTGTAGGCAAACATTTTCTTTTATGTTCATATCATGTAAATACGTCATTTACAAATTTATTCGCTAAAAATGTACTTGAGAAGGTTTGCAGGATTTAAATAAAAGCATGAAAATGAAAAAGTTAACCACCTTCACCTTTTAGTCAAAAGTTCGATTAAATATTAGATTTTAACAAGAAATTGATTATTTACTAAAATAAATTAATTTTTTTAAAAGAATCGCATACATACCATCTCATACTCAATGTTGCTACAACTCGTTTTGTATCTTAACCTTATTTAGCATACTAGTTCTGTGTTAAATGCCTTAAAGTATTTATATGTATGAATAGTTTTCGTTTAATTCTTAATATTGTAAAGCAATTTTAAAACGATGTTTTTAAATATTTGTTTTATTTTTTAGATTCAGGAAACGTCTTTATTTTTTATAAAAAATTTCATTTTTAGTTAATTGTAGATGTGGAACAGCTACTAAAAAAATATACGAACATTTTAAATAATGTTAATATTACTGATTTTTCTCCAATATACATTTAGTGCATAAAAAAAGTAACTAATTGTAGTATAATAAAATATTTTCTTAAACAGAACAATTAAATTCCTTTATTTTGACAATATTTTAAAAGTTGCTTGAAATTAAAAAGAATTTAAATATGCAACCTTGAAAAAATCATTTTATTGTAGTCTGAACTTGTATTAATTTGTATTTTGGAGATAATTAAAAATAAATATGAAGAATAAATTTTAAAAAATGAAAGAGTTAAGGAACATTTTTAATGTTTCATATTTTTTGGATTTAGTTGATATTTTCTGTATATTTTTAGGAAAATATTTTTAATTTATAGAATAAAGTGATAATATATATTTATCGAGGCATTTAGCACACACAAATTAACTATTAAAAAATAAATCCAGATTGTATATTTGTAGAAGATAAAAATACTCTTTCTGAATCTCAAAAAATCTTTAGTTATGCAACTTGGATTTATTTTACTTATCGAACATTTTTGTACACTATGTAGGGTGGATAGCATTTATCCATTTTTTAATCAATAATATTACTAATATCTTCATAATATTTTCTGTGAAGTACAAACTGTTTTTCTAGAGTGCCAACAATACTTTTAAAAGAAACTACAGTGGTGTTCCGATAAAAAATTCATGAAGATGATACCACTATATGGGTGTATAGATGTGAAATTCTAAGGCTAATATGTCGATCGTGTTTGTATCACTACCAATGGAGATCCAAATTTTTAAAATAATTAAATTTCATTTTTGCCAAATTGGTAAATTATTAGTTACTTTACAGTTAATTTTTAAATATTTTGATTAAATCCGAATAAGCATCCTATAATAAGTTGCTGTAGAACATTTTTTGTTTGCCATTACACAAAATATTTGAATTCTTAAACAGAGTATACTTCATACATAAATTATAAATTGGCGTAGTTTTAAGATATGAATTATTCTAATGAATTTTTTACCCAAATATAAAATCTTAATCTTTAATAATAATAATATTATTTGAAAAATATAAAAATATAACTGCAAAATATCTACTTCAGAAAATATTTTACTGTAATATAACAATTTTTATTTGGGAGTGACTCATCTGCGAATTGCATTTAGTCGGCCGGCAATAACATGTGTTTTGCAGGTGAAGCACCCTCAAATACAAATTGTTATAGTATAGAACTCACGTTTCTGAACAATTATTTAATTAAAATTGCAATTTAATAACGCATGCAATTGCAAACAAGATTATATTTTACACAAAATGTAATATTGCCAAAAATGTTAATATTTTTCAAAATTTTAAGCAAAATGTATGGGTAGTTAAAAAAAAGTAGAAAAACTGATTTAATAAAGGTAAGCAATTTACATTTAGAAATTAGTGGCATCAGAGATATTTATTACTTTTACAAATTTTAACTAAAGTATCGTTTTATCCAAATTTTGTTTTTCATGATTATTAGATAAATTTTGTTAAACATTTGATGAAGTGTAGATATTCATTCATAAATTTAAATAGTCATGGCTCATACCCAGTCTTCATTGAACAATTAAAGTGATTTTGTTTTGATTTTATGCTTGGGTAAAATATTGAAAAATTCATATTGAGAAAAACAATTTCCGAGGTATAAACAATAACAAAATTGTAAACGGTAAAACTCACTACGTATTTATAAAAAAATCAAGTATTTTTTATTGGTACACCAACAATTATAAAAGAACCCATACCTGATGCCAAGAAACTATTCTACACACATCCTTTTGTTTTGGTTTTTATACATAGTTGTACTTATCAAGTTTTCTTGGTCAGGTAAGAAGCTGTAATTTTTGCAATATAAACTTTAAGGTATGTATTTATTAAGTGACTTAAAATATAGATTTAATAAAGGTTTAAATTAAATAACATCAATGTTCACTATATTTTAAAATTAAATTAATATAAATTAGATTTAGTTTAAATTAAGTACGCAACTAAATCGTAGAAAAATATACTTTGGGTTCTTTGTCAAAAGATGTGTTTTTAATAATTTTTAAAAAGAAAAATTTGATGTTAAATAGAAAACTATTATTTATTTTTTAAATTCATATTCTTCAGAACAATACACATGTATCAACTTTGATTTAAAGATGAAATTAGTAACTATTATTAACGTTTTACAGTTTAATTTAATAACTACAGTATATCAAAATGTTTTGGTTAAAAAATTAGTGGAAATTGAATTGATAATTTAGAAAATTTATCAAAAAAATTAAAACCTGCGGACACACACATATTACAAATAAAAAAAAACTCGCTTAAATCTTCCATAAAAAATCTAAAGTTAATTTTTTTGCATTTCATTGGTTCACACTATATATTCAGATTAAAAAGTGCCTTGTAGTGCCAACGATGTTATTTAAATAAACCTAGAAACGATGATCAAATTATTACATTTTTTATATATTATATATTTATGTAAATGAATCTACTATAACGTTTTTCTTTAGAATTTTTATGTCTTAGATAAGCCAAAATTTGAAAATTACAGGGGGCTCAAAATGTTTTTTCAATTATTGAAAATATTTTTGGGGATAACAGGGTTTCAAAATAAATTTTTTTTTTCTTTTGGATCATTCCATATCAAATCATTCAAAAAGCCATTTTAGAAAAACAAAGTTGATATTCAAATAATCTTTTCAAAAACTATTAAAAAGTCGTTCTAGCATTTTTCAATTCTTTATTTTTCCAAGAGTTCTTAATTTTTAATCAATTATTATTCATATTTTTTTACATATATTTAAGAAATTTAATAGTTAATTTTCAATAAGTAATTACCAATCTTTTTTATATACTTTAAGAATGGAACACAGAATAACTGATGATTCTCTGATTAAAAATAAGACGATTAAACAAAACATGCTTAGATAAAATATTACTAAAAATATTACTAGTTTCCGAAATACAGGGTGTTAAAGTTGAAAATTCAAAAATTATTAATGGTTCTAATTTTTTATTTTTAATTTTACTAAATTCGGAAAACATTTTTGGTTTCATAAGATACACCTATCAGCAAAACAATTAGTTGAATAAATTTTGCCAGTATCGTACGGCAAGGAGCACTTTCATCCCCTCTAAATTTTACGACACTGCCGAAAAACCTACTTGGATTATATTTTTTTTTACATTTTTTAATGTTTTTAAAATAAATCATTTACTCTTATTGAGAACTCGTAAAGTGAATTTTTTTTAATTTTTGATTTTTTTATAAATTCTCAACAAGAGTATATGACAAAATTCAAAATTATAGTCTAAATAAGTTTTTGGAGTGGTGTAAAATTTAGAAGAGATGAAGGTGTTACTTACCCATGCCGTACGGCACTGGCAAAGTTTATTTAACTGATTTTTTTGATGATAGGTGTATCAAAAATGTTTGCTCACTATAATTTTATAAAAAATAATTAAAATGAGGAATTTCCACCTTTGAGTGTGAATATCTCGAAAATCAATAAATGTATGAGTTCCTAACAAGAGTACATGATTTATTAAAAAAAAAAAACATCAAAATATGTTAAAGTAAAATTTAGAGGGAATGAAGATGTTACTTATCCATGCCGTACGCCACTGGCAAAGTTTATTCAACTGATTGTTTTGCTGATTGGTGTATCTTATAACACCAAAAATGTTTACCGAATTTAGTAAAATTATACTGAGAAATTAAAATATCATTAATGATTTTTGAATTTTCAACTTAAACACCCTGTATTTCAAAAACCAGTAAAATTTTATCTATGAATGTTTCATTTAATCGTCTTATTTTTAGTCAGATAATCTTCAGTTGCTCTGTGTCCCATTACTAATGAGACACTTTGTATATATTTTGTTTAAATTGGATAAATTGGCATGAAATGATCCTTAAAATAAATTCAGATTATCCAAATATTTTTTGACATTTTTATAACGTACAGCAGACTTGTTTTTGTCTATTTTCTTATAAATTTTTAAAATATTTTTAATTCGGTTTTCCACAGGATCAGAAATTGATGTTAGAAAAAGTTTCGTTGTTTTAGAAATCAAATCAACTATTTTATTTTATTAAAATCTTTTAATGCTGCAATTTAAATGTGAAATCAATTAATTTTTCATACTTTTTAAATTTCACTTTGTCGAGAATGTTTTAAAGCCTGCACTGTTTTTAACTGGGTCCTTTAAGGAACAAGATTTTGTTTAATCATTTACTAACTGCACAATTAATTCCTAAGTTGATATATGAGCACGTGCCATTTTATATCGGTTGACAAATAAATTGTGTGTCAATTTTAGGCCACTTTCTAGATTTTGGTTATTTGTAAAGAAGTCATGTTCGCGAATAAAATAACAGGTTAAGACGATACGAGTGACATTTCTAAAAACATGGAAAATGAACATTGGCGGTTAAACACTAAACCACAGAATTATTACGCAACAACAATAATTTATACCAACCTCGTGAGAATGCACCGATATAAAAACAAAAATATTTGGATACTTCTAGAAATACATATTGAAGTTACTTACTCAATAAATTAATAATACACTAATCTAGTTTTTAGATCTGACATAGAATATCATTTTTTGAATATAAAATGAAAATAAATCTCATATTTTCCGTCCACGTTCTCGAATAATTTTCTCGAACTGATTCTATAAAATATTAAAAGCAATAATTATTAACAAAATACTCTGATCTAATTCGGATACGTGCAATAAAAAAAAATATTGAGCCAAGTGCAATTTGTTAATTTTTTGGACATTTTTATTAAACGAAAATAATCTACTATACATTTTATTGTACTTAGGTTAGAGATGTAGATATTTGGGGTTGTTTTATTAAAATTACAACTCCAAATCAATGGCTATTTTACAAAGTTTAAAAAGGCATTATTTCGTTAAAGAGAGGTAGCTTATAATACCTGTAATGAAATAAAATATATATTATTTTTAAGGTAATTTATGTGTCATATTAATAATATTTGATGTTATTAATTATTTTTTGTTGTACTTTTGAAATGAGCTCTGAAAAGAGTTGTTTCAGAATATATTGAGATTATGGTATGTATTATTTGTGCACAAATTCAATAAAATATCTAATAAGTGTTACTAAGCGTTTTATTTTATTAAAAATAATGAAACCCAAAAAATACCAGAATGCAAGATAACAATCTGGGACATAGATGGTACCAGTATAGGCAAAGAAATAAATAATTCAATGACATCTTAACCATCTAACTCTCGAGGTCTTGTAACCTACCTCGCCCAGGTACCTTCATAATTTATTAATTCCATTTTATTAAAGAAAAATTGAATTCTTTTTAAATTCAAATTCCTACATTTTACGAAAAATCTTACGGGGTCTCTAATATTACAGAAAAGATAAAAAATTATCCCAAGAGAATTCGATCCAAAAATCTTCATAAACATTTCTTTTCAGGAAGTAATCATTAAAACACTTAACGCGCTATCGTAAGTCAGTTCGAATATTAATACCAATTTCGACAAGATTTCGATACAAAATTCCGAGAATTTCTCGAGGCACATAATAAATCTACCCACCCCTTTTAATCCATCCAAATTCGTTCCACCGGAGCCACGACAAACTGACGTCACAAAAAGCCATTAAAACGGGTATAAATACATGAACTCGAGATTCATTATGATTTTATATTCATTCAATTATTGTATCCAGTTATATTGCAAGTTCAGTATTCAGTACCTTCCTAAATCGACGCTTTTCCTAATCGACGTCTATACTACAATACCTCCTATTACTTGAACGCTGTCAACGTCCCACGCCTTATTTCTCGACGCTTGCCGTCCCTTAATATTTCCTTCGTAATATCCTTGACGACACCCTTTGTCGCACAGCACCACCAAGTATTTTCTACCGTATATCTGTCCCGATGCAGTACCGTAATAAATATCTTCACCAATACGCTAGGCGCCTCGATGCAAGGCGACGCTCAACGCTGCGACGTACCTAAATCGACGCCGTCACAACGCTAGGTAAAATTACATAATGTCTAGTATAGACGAATCTAATGTCTGTATTTTCAATGGTGAGTCGAAAAGATTTATGTAACTTTCTTTGAGATACCACCGGGGTTTCGTTTGAACAAGGGCCTTACATTTTCTTCAAAATATCAATGTAACCGAATAAACCACATGGCCTTCGGGCATTTACCCCGAAGGACGGTTAGGTTAGACATCTGTTTTTCGATGGGTGAATTTGAGTCATTTCAATAGAAATTATAAAAATCAATATTTTAGAAATATACTAGGATGTATTATCTTGGATAAATTATGCAAGCCGAGATGGTAAAATTTATGAGTCAGTTAATCAACTGGTGAATTGACACTGTTCATTAGCTTAAGCTATACTAAGCCACCCATTCATTGAAACAAAGTATATGAGAAAATCAACACAGTAAGCTAACCAACTGGCGAATTGACGCTGTTTGTTACCTCCGTTGGTCATCAGCACTATGCTCGTCGAAATCAATACCTAAAGGAATACAATCCTGTGTATATCTAGGATAAAATCAAACTAAAAAATATAAACCTCAACACAGTAAGTTAACCAAGTGGCGAATTGAAGATGTTTGTTAACTCCGTTGGTCATCAAGCTAAATAAAATATATCTTGATAGCAAATGAACGTGGTTCGCGTTTGAACAGGACTTTGTAAATTATTGCATTACATTACCAATTAGCACCAAACTTTGCAACGAATCCTGGTTTATCTTAATTAACATTATCACAACGTGGGTATATAAATTATCAATTAATTAACTAGACCAGGGGTCTACAAACTTTCCAGTCTTAGGGCCATAATGATTATTCTAGTAAGTTCCAAGGGCCAAAACCGTTTTAATTTTTCTGCAATTTTCTAGACTAGTCCACCCAGTACGCGCCCTGGGCGAGCATACGCTATTGTGTACTGTTACGACCGTGACACTTGACGAAATCTGGTGGTCAAAAGCGGAAATAGGTAGTGGCAGTACCCTCTATGTCTAACAGATGGCGCTAGTAGTACCGTTGTATGAAGAAATATAGTAGGGTAACCTTATGGACTTATCATTGGAGGACGATGGACATAGAATGTAGATGGCGATACTGTACTTATGTCCAAGTCAGGTCTTTAGGTCATGTCTGTGCTTGAGTATGAATTATAATTTAAAATCTTCTTTTTCATTTCTACTTGTCTTCGGTAATGTATTTTTATAGTTACAATTTACTATTTCAAATTATTACAAAAGCACAGAATACAGGGTATTTGAAGGTCACATAAAATGCGAAAATAATCGATATAATAAAATAAACCAGTTTTTGTTTGAAAAAGATTGAATTAGATGAGATTGGGTGGAATTTTACTATAATAGGGAACATTTTTTTCTATATTGTGGTTGGATTTTGGATATATCGCTGATGGTTAATTAAACTTGAGTTGTACGCTGTTAATTTATATTCACTTTTATTTAATGGTATCATCAAATTAAGAATAGGACATGAACAACTGAATATTATTGTTCAAAATGAGACGAATAGACGAAAATAAAAAATGTTTGGATAAAATGTTCTGAAATACAGGATGTTAAGTTAAAAATTAAAAAAGTAATAATGGGTAAATATATAGGTAGTTATAATTTTATTCAATATAATTTTACTAAAATCGGCACTGACAAAATTTAACTAACAGATTTTTTTGCTGTTAGGTAAACTTATAACATAATACCAAACACGTTTAGTGAAATTATACTAAGTAATAAAAACATGTAAGCCACTAATTTTCAGTTTTCAACTTTTGACACCATTTGAAAACGAATCGAGTACCAATTTATGGTAGGCACATTTAGGAGTATTATTTTCGAAAGGCAAAATTAAAAATTTTTCATTGTTTTTTTTTTTTGTACATGGAAATACTTTGCTGCATGTCCTACAATGATGAAGCTCTCAACGAAGGCGTCTTAAAAAATAAATTATAGAAAATGCGAATGTTACATATTTGATTAGATAATTAACATTGACATAAACTTTCATTGCTCAGGACGTTAAGTGCTCAACTTTGGGTTTCGTAAAGATCAGTTACTGACTACTACTATTTTTTTCTGAACTGTTATCAAAATACTACAAAATTTAGCAGAAAGATTGCATTAATTATATTTTTCATATTTTTTCCAAAATAAGAAAGAATGTTTTTATATGTAATTGAAAATCTGGGTTGGGAAATCCAAACTTGAATGCTTAACGACTTAAGTCTTGAAGGCACTTATATCAAGTTAATTATCTAATCAAATATGTGACGTGGCTTTTTAAAATACCATCATTGTGCGCTCCACTGCGTGTCCATCTTCTACAAGAGAAAAAAGGAGGAAACATTTGTAAAGTTGCCTTGTACAAATGTGTACCAAAAGAGGGCAACTGGCTCTCGTAAGCCTTTTTCGTTTAATCGTCTCATTATTTTAACACTAAGCGCCAGCATGGGAAATATATGTTAAAGTTAGTTTTAAGAACTTTTAACATTCAAATAAACAAAAACAATTTATAAATCTATTATTAAAATCCGTGTTGGAACAAAACATAAAATTGTTGAATTTAAAAGATAATATTCTAAAAATGGAAAGGATTTCAGTCGAGAGCCTATTGGACTGAATATTCAGTTTAAAATCGCTTTTCCGGCCTATAAATCTTCAATTGTTTCAAAACGAATAAAATAAAGTAGTTCTGTCTAAAACTAAAATAAATTTGCTATCTCGAAGTCCCCATCGATTATTTCCAAACTTTTCTTTAACGTCTTAGTTGTAAGTTTTATATTACATTTTCTTTAATTTGCTATTTCTGTGGAATCATTAATTTTCACTTGCATTATTGTTCTTCTAAAAAAGCGAAATGTGACTCACGTTTTGCTTGATTGGCTTTAATTTTTGAGATAGTCAACCAGTCAAAATAAAAAAAATTCAAAAAATAATAAGACATTAATTTATTTATTTAATCAGTTTTTTCTGAGCTAACTGAAAGGCTGTATTCTATAAACAATGAAAAAGAGTGATTGTTGTTTTGAACTACTTAAAACATTTTCACTTGAACGGCGTGCGTGATTCAATTTAAAAATACTTTCCAGAATAAAACCACGTGTTAGAGTTTTGACTTCATTTATTACTAAACAGCCAAGTCATATACAAAAACGTTAATCCAAAATCTAAATTAAAAGTAATAACAAATAGCCTATCTACTAGGGTCGGTAACCAAACATATAAACAGAATGGGCGGATTTTGTTCATACTTAACATTATACTCGCGCACTGACACTTAACCTCGCACTTAACCTGGATTAAATATAACTGTAAATACAAATATTTTACAAACAAATATACTTTTCCAAACAGTGATAAATTATATAAAAAAATGTTTTTTTATAAGATTTTCTTTTATGTTCAAAGTTAGGACTTTATAATTATTGTGTCGTTCATAGAATTCTGTACTAAATAAGAGCACTGATTTTGGAAATAAATTTTAACCATTTTGGCAAGTTGCTGAACCTTGTAACATTGCATAATGAAATATAAAGACTAACTGAATATGTCTGCCACAGATAGACCACTTGTAGGTCTATTGATTTCGTCTTGAGCTATTCCTAAAGAGTGGAGCTATTGAAAACTTCCTTTCAAGGTGATTTATTTCAACACTCAGAGAACATTTTTTTCTTATATTCATGATCAACAGCCAAGATACATTTGAAAGTCGCTAATATATCCCTGTGACTACTTTATTTTTAAGTTGTTTTCCAGTGTTGATTGATTTTTCCCTGATTAGTGTGATTTTCTTGTTCCTTAACTCAATATCTTGCAAACTGTTGATAGCTTTGATGAAATTTTGTAGCAAAGCTTGTTCAAATTTTGAAAACTATAAAAATATTCAGCTATTTTTATGGTTATAAACTTTTCCAACACTTAGTCCAATTAGAGGTACTTAGATTACATGCAACATTTTCAGAAGCTTATTCCTTTTTTGTTTTCTACTTGGAACTTTTCAATTTATTTAAAACATTGGACATTGTTATAAGTTGTTATTAGGTATTCTTTGTTATTGTTTATATATTTTGACATAACCGCACATAACCAAAATGTTGACCAAAGTCCTTAACCACTTTTTATCACCTTAATCCAAAAATTTTATTCGTACGGTTTTGTCAACTGGAATAAATTTTCATTATTATGTTTAATTTTTCATGTCTTTTATCATAAATTGTTATTTTTAAATAAATAAAGATGTTTTTAACTATAATAGGTAGGTGATAGAGGCCATGTGCCTGAACGAAAAGAAGACGTAGATGGCGTATCTGCATAGCATTAAAAATTGACTACTTCATTAAATCGTCACTAGATGCCCCTCGAGATTGCATCCAACACTTTTTACTGTTGCATTATCCTACTATATTATCTTCATACAACGGTAGTACTGTCGGAATCTCAGTAACAAAATTTCGTGAATAACATCAATGGTTTGAGAAAGTTCTGGTGTATTCCACTCGCTTCGAGATGGCAGTAATTGGAGTATAAAAAGGCTAGGGTGCGACCGCGAGTCAGTACTGACGACTAACCACCTGGGGACGAAGGTCCCTCCAGTCGCCAAGTATGAGACTGGGGGAGCTTTCAGCAAACCCTGTCTAAATGCTGATAATATGTCATCCTTCACAGCCCTTTCATAGGATGGAAATTGAGGCCCCCTGAAACCAAGCAGTCAGGGGGGGGGGGGGGGGGGTGGTGGTCGACAGGAGGATTCCGATCCAGTTTAACAGGATGGGAACCTTCCCGACTTGGGCTCAATTACTGTGTGTGTGTGTGGGCGCGCGCGCGAGTCACTCGGTCTAGGAAAGGCAAAGGAAGCGAAACTGTCTGTTGTGAAATAAAGTAGTACGTAACCACGTTTAAAAGACATTTTCGAACAGATTTGTGTGATTTACTAGTATGGAAAAGAAGCGAATGCAGAACATTCAAAGATCAATGGAACTTTCAATATTTCGTGATTGGGTCCAGTAATAAGGTTTGATTTGCAATGAAACCATAACCGTTCTCAAAGAATAATAACATTAAACGTCATTATGAATCGAAACATTTTCAAAATATACAGGAAGTATGCGGACAGAAAAATTTGAAGCTTTGAAGCGCGGATTGAAATCACAGCAATCTTTGTACAAAAGTCAATATTGAACAAGAGGCTGCAACTCGTGCCAGCTTTCGTGTGGCTCTTGAAATCGCAAAACGTGGAAAACCATTCACTGATAGAGAAATAATCAAAGAATGCGTAATTGCAGTAGCCGAAGAAATGTGCCCCGAAAAGGTAAATTTATTTAAAACTGTCAGTTTGTCAGCAAACGCCGTTGCTTGGAGGGTACAAGACATTGCAGAAAATATATCATCTCAACTATTGTATCTCAACCATCTGACAAAAATGGACATCTTGAGTGGTTTTCTCTGGCCTTGGACTGCTCAGGTTGTGATTTTTATTCGAGGAATAGATAAAAGCTATGAAGTGTATGAAGAACTTCTTGATATTGTTAGTATTCATGGCACGACTACTGGGGAAGATATTTTAAGGGAGTTGAAAATGCCATTAATAAAAAAGAATCTTCGATGGAAAAACTTGAAATCTTTTACAACTGATAGAGGCAAAAACATGTGTGGTAAAAATAAAGGAGTGGTTGCTCTTGTGTCAAAGGCTGTAGAAAATGTTGGTGGTTCAAATCCATTAGTCTTACATTGTATCATTCATCAACAGTCCTTGTGCGGAAAATGTTTGGACATGTCTGAAGTTCTAAAACCAGTCATCATGGGCTAAATCACCGACAATTCCGCGAGTTTATTGAAGAGTTGGGAGAAAGTGATTTACCATATCATACTGCCGTACGCTGGCTTAGTTGCGGAAAAATCCTTCAGCTTTTTTTTGAACTTCGAGCAGTGATCGAAATTTTTTTGAATGAAAAGCATCGCCCTCTTACCAAATTACAAAATAGCGAATGGCTGTGGAAGTTAGTATTCATTCTATGTCGATTTAATAAAACACATGCCCAGACAGCACACCAAATCCTTTGGATATCTACTGCACATCCCAATATCCACTGAATGTCCAGTCCATGGTGGATATCTATTTTATATCCATATGTAATTTATTTTATAGACATGCAAATGTCCATAAATAAAAGTAATTATATAGCAAATTATTAAAAAATTGCGCCATTGTGGCTAATAGTACCGTTCAGATATTTAAAATTAATTTTTTTTAAGGTGTATTCAATATCCCATGGACATCCACTAAATATATACCGGGTGTTCAAATTAAAGTGTTACAGTTAAATACCGCTGAAAATATGCATTTTAGAAAAAAAAGTTTCAGACAAAAGTTTTATAGTTTTTTGGGGGAAACATTTTGGCTAAATTCATTTTTTTATAGCTGATCATAATATGGCCATATCGAGGTGAACTTTGTTTTTTTAAATGGGAATTCCATTTTTTTCTTACATATTCTTAAAGTACATAAAAAAATAAGAAACGTTTGAGGGAAATATTTTTTTTATTGGACTTTTACTTTTTGAGTAACAGCTACTTGAAAATGTTGCTGCGCGAAAAAAAAGTTAGCCATATTATGGTTAGCTATGAAAAACGATTTTAGCCAAAAGTTTTTCCCCACAAAACTATAAAACTTTCGTCTGAAACGTTTTTTTTTTTATAAAAAGCGGTATATAGCTGTAACGCTTTAAGTTGAACACCCGATATATCAAAGTCTAGGCGCGAACGCAAACCATCGTGGATATCCACTAGATATTATTTGATTTTGCTTACTAAGTATAGATGGCGATACCACTTGCTCATCTACTCATGCTCGACTCGCCGTAATTGAGTTCGATCGAAATTTGTGTTCTAATCAGACTCCATTAGAGACTGGAGTCGAGAATTTCCATTTATTGCTGAAGATTCCTAATAAGGATGACTTTCTCCTTAGTGGGCAGAGTGTTGAAAATATTTTGAGTGTTGAATAGTATATTACATTACGAGTGTGGAAAATCACTTTTGACACAAGTGATGTACAATATTTTTCCTACGACCACAAAATAATGTCATTAAAAAATGTAAAACCAAGGTTATTATTACTATAATAATTAAAATACATTTAAAAAAATAATTAACAATAATCGTATTTATTTCTCATATTTTCTAAACAAAAAAAAACTAAAAAAAAATAAAAAAAAAAACAAAAAAAAAATTCTGCCCCGCCAGGATTTGAACGCGGTCTCAAATGGCAAAGTTGATTAGTTCGATGTTCTAACCACCTGAGCTAATAGCCCTTGTGTCAATTGAATGATCTAATCGGTTATGTATTTAACCAGAATAAAGAGCAAACATTTTAAAATTATTTTAATAATAATTGTTAAAGATAAATATCTAGGATCTAATTTACAACAATTTCAATAATTTAACAATCATATCGAATTTAGTATTAATATGGACATTACATAGATCAAAATAGAAATTAGGTGTTTGACATTTTGTGACAACTACTGCGGAAAGTAACATATTCGTACACGGATGGAAAGTAAATTCTTATTTATACGCGTGTGATATAGGGAACTTTCCATAGGACTATATAGTGTGATATGTGTCACTTTCCTAAGTGGTCGTAGGAAAATATTTATCTCTGCTATTTTCTTTCGACGTTATTCAATAATCATTGGTTACTTATGAACCTCTACTAAAGATAAAATATGTTGCTGAATATCCGAATATCTTCTATATCCTGGTATATAGACGGACATTTGATTGGATATCCATATTGGATATATTGAATATCCACAAAATATATTCTGTGGATATCTCTGGGATTTCTTGTATTTTCTGGAAGATACCCATTAGATATTTTGCTGGATATCCATTAGGATATCTTCTATATTCTGGATATAGACGGACATTTGGATATCCATATTAGATCCACGGAATATTTCTGATATCCTGTGGATATATTGGATATCCACAAAAGATATTCTGTGGATATCTCTGGGATTTGGTGTGTTGTCTGGGTGAACGAACTGAATTTGAGATTGCAAGGAGAAAACCAGCTTCTCCCTGATTTATATACTAATATAAAATCGTTTGGGCAAAAAATAATACTATTATGTAAAAAATGTTTCACACATTTTAAAACGTGAAATATTCAGCCACACTACTGAGACTGAGTTTCCCGTCGATTTTGCAATCGAAGCTTTTAGTGCTTTGAAGATAAATTTTGATACTCGTTTCTCAGAATTTGATGCCATTGCGAATGAAATTAAGATTTTTCAAAATCCTTTTGCTACTGGACATTGAAACCCTAGCCCCCGTTCCTGAGGGATTATCAGGATAAAAAGCATATGTAATTTAGAATATATACATTCCAAACATCGATATACATACATATATGATACTCTTTACCCCAACATAACTACCGAGGGTGAAACCCCGGGATGTTCACTAGTTTTTAATGTTAGTGGAATTTAGTTCAATTATTTGTTAATTATTATGCTTAGGTTAAATTTTCTGCATATTGCACTTCGTCATTAAGCTATACCTAGCAAGTAAATAAATCAGAGTTACTATCATTCTGTTTTTTTTATCCAACTTATCGTAGCAACAATAAGCCATTAGCTGTCGCGGGCCGGATTGATGACACTGGCGGGCCGGATTTGGCCCGCGTGCCGTAGTTTGGAGACCTCTGAACTAGACAATCACTCCTACGACCACTACTAGAGGAAAAAGGCCAAATGCAGTAAGTATAGAATTTGAAGTAAAACCAAATTGGGAGGTAAATAATAAGATTTCAGAGAATAAGCAACGATCAACAGGGGTATGGGCGCGGACGGTTACAGTCTATTCTGTAAAAATTTGCTTAAAATTAACCCTGGGTTATAAAAATAACTAGATATCTTTAATTTTGTATTTTATATTATTTGGTTAAAATTATAACTTATGTTAGTGTTAGTAATAAATCTAGTAATGATTACATGCTACATATTTTTTCTTATTAATACTGCGTTGGACTTAATTTCAATTTACTTTTAGAGATTGTACATCGTTGCCATGTCTATTTTACCTTCGATTGGTTGTAAAATAGCTAATAACACAAAATTAAATTGATGGAATATTAAATACAGATTTGGGTTAAAATTTAAACGTTATGGTTATAAATGACGGTTAAAATTAACTAAAACGTTACAGAATATACCCCTCTTATGTCAGTTATAAATCTAGGTCAAAGTCCAAACTTAATCGGTAAGGTATATCGCTGCCGTTAAAAATAACTGGCAAAAAATTAATGAAAATTACAATACACCTAAAAATTTTTCGAAATAATTCATCTTTTTAAATATATCTTATTTTTATAATAGTAAATCTATTGTGTATTGTCAGTAATTGTTTTACCATGTTATCCGATGTTACCATAAGTCACAAACGAAAAGAGCAAAAAAATTGAGAAATAAATTTATTGAAAAATTACAGTTACAGTTTACTTTGCAATAATAAAATTAAAGAGGCAGTAAATGGTGAGGATCACTTTTCAATACGGCGTATTACCACCCCGATCCTGAAAGACACTCCTCATTCGATTTGGCATAGAAATCAGCAAGGTATGAATGTTTGCTTGAGGAAAAGTGATCCATTCTTCAATAAGGTCAAAACGAAGCTCTTCGCGTGTTGTTGGAATAGGTATCCGACGTCTTACACGCCTTTTGAGCTGGTCCCAAAACATGCTCAATAGGATTGAGATCCGGGCTTACAAGAGGCCAATTGATTTTGGGAATACCAACCTCTTCAAGGTATTGTGTTACCATCCTTGCCGTGTGGTCATTATCCTGCATTAGCAGCAAATCATTGCCAACAAACCTATCATATGGCATTACATGCTCTTCTAGGATCTCTGTTATGTATCGTCGTGATGTTAATGAGCCTCTAGCAATAATAACGAGATCTGTGTGTGCCTCAAAATAAATTCCTGCCCTAAACATTACTGAGCTACCCCCAAAAACAACTCGAGTACAGGCAGCACAACGTTCTCCAGCTCTTCTGTAAACCTTATTTCGGCCATCTTTTCCATATATGCACATTCTACACTCATCCGTGAATGGTACATTTTTCCAATCGTCCACTGTCCAATTCATATGTTCGCGAGCAAAAGCAAGTCTGCATCTTTTGTGTGTTGCAGTAAGCAAGGGTCCTGTAGCTGGACTGCAAGCTGTCAAACCACTTTCTCTTAACCTTGCTTACTGAAAACCGCTTTGGAGCAGTTTGGGGTCGGTCTCGTAAAGCAGCAATGATGAGTAAAGCGATCTTCCCTGGCTGTTGTTTTTTTTTAGCACCTGTACCGGGTCGCAAGTTGGTGTGTCTTTTGCACAGTCGAACGACTGACATTTGATTGTCTCGCCACATTCCGTTGACTTGCTCCATTTTCCAATAATGTTACAATCTGAATAGCTCTTCATCCATTATTAAGGATTACACTTTACGAAGATCAGTGTAGTACAAAAATACCTTTAATACTCTATAACTCAATACAAGTTCATAAATTTCTCAAAACAGTCACTTTCATGAAACTTAATTGACGGGTAAAAAAGTATTCTGATAATTTTTTTGGTTTACTCGGTTCCGAAAATTTGTTTATGATCTTTACAGGGTTGGCATGACTTCGCAAGTATGCAAACTAACCCGTTTTACGTGATTAAAAAATAAGAAACTTAATTAATCAAGATACATAATTTTTGGGTGGCCCGTTTCTCTGACGCGCAGTGTAATAATCTACATTTACAAAACCGAAATCGAATCACGTATGTGACAGACTATAAATACCAATCTGGCAAAAATGCAGTCCAAACAATACGTGACTCGGCGTTACTTTTTATAGTAGCTGGAGTGAAGCGAAGAGCGCGGGCGGCCCAGACAGTTCACAGACCCTCCCGAAGCGATCCAGCTAAGAGATGAATATGACCTGGCAACGGTCAGCACTGGACTTATTCTCAGCTAGGAACTGAAGTAGCATACGTTCGCGCGCTATGGATATTTAATAATGAAAATTAATTAGATTATCTAGAAAATTTAATTTACATTAATTGTATGTCTAAAATAATTTTTGTGAAACGTGTTTTACCCTGATCTTCCTTCGATATAGAAATTGTAAAAACAGGGAACTACTAAACACTTTAATTTTAATAATAATTTAAAATTAAAACTACCAAACCAAAACCAATTTTTCACATTTCTCTCTCTATCGATCTACCTCGTGATTCCACCCGAAATCCCACTTCGCGCCCGCTCGGTATTCTTCGTCAGGTTCGCCGTTATTGAACAATAATGATTGACTACTTTTTAAATGGTCCATTTACACAAACCAAAAGGACGCTTTTTATTATTTCCATTCAAGGGGGACCTTTTTTGATTAAATACGATTCCTTTCAACGCCATTTTGAATTTTTAAAAACTTATTTAGGATGTTATCTTTTACTTCTAAAATTTTAATTGACTGAATTTTTTTTTAAACTGCCTGCCCTGTTTATAAGTGATCGGGACTATCTGGTTTTGAGCCAGAAAGGAACCTTATCTGCATACAAAACTTAAATTTTTTTATAAAGACAGACCGACGGAATGGGGAAACATGATTAGATACAGGAGTGCGTTTAGAAACCTTGCACGGCGCGTCTGGACCCTGTTATAAGTATGTGGTCCAGACGCGCTGTACGAGGTTTCTAAACGCACTCCTCCAGCGGAAACAAATTTTGACCCCTACATGCTGGGCGCCATGGTAACTGAATTTTAAGTTGGTACTACTGACTAGACAGGATCGTCGTAACTTTACTGTAGAAGATATAAGGAAGTAGTAATGAGTCGAGTCTGAGGCAATCTATAAGATTTGTAAGCCAAAATCTGTAAAAATTACATCACTATATCGTACAGATTCTGTAGCTTATAGGATATTTCCCAAAAATCCTACCATAACTTTGTGCCGAAGTCGCTAAATTTTATTTTTAATTAATTTTAAAAATACACACACAGACACACACACACACGACACACACACATACCCATACACATACACACATACACACACACATACACACATACACACATACACACACATACACACACACACACACACACACACACACACACGCACACATACACACACAACACACACAAACACACACACACATACACACACACATACACACACATACACACACATACACACACATACATACACATACACATTCACATACACATTCACATTCACATGCACATGCACATACACATGCACATACACATACACATACACATACACATACACATACACATACACATACACATACACATACACATACACATACACATACACATACACATACACATACACATACACATACACATACACATACACATACACATACACATACACATACACATACACATACACATACACATACACATACACATACACATACACATACACATACACATACACATACACATACACATACACATACACATACACATACACATACACATACACATACACATACACATACACATACACATACACATACACATACACATACACATACACATACACATACACATACACATACACATACACATACACATACACATACACATACACATACACATACACATACACATACACATACACATACACATACACATACACATACACATACACATACACATACACATACACATACACATACACATACACATACACATACACATACACATACACATACACATACACATACACATACACATACACATACACATACACATACACATACACATACACATACACATACACATACACATACACATACACACACACACACACACACACACACACACACACACACACACACACACACACACCACACACACACACACACACACACACACACACACACACACACACACACACACACACAACAGAACATGAATGCATGCAGTCAATGGCCTGGCCTGTCGGGTAGGTACATAGCAAACTCAATAAAGATGGTTTTATTATGTATTCTTTATTTTGATAGAATATATAATACACATTATAAACCAATATACATCAATTCTAACAATTTTGATAGATAATTATTGACAAACGTTTTCTAAAATGTTTACACTTTTCTCGCAGGACTTTGTCAATACCTTCCCTCGATTCTCTTTGAATGGCTTCGTATGGTTTTGAGAGATACATTTCTTCTGCTGTTTTGCTGATACAATTTTTTATGGAGGGTACTGTATATTTAAAATGGAACGCCAATCTATTAACAAAAGTGAGCCAGATTGAATTCGCGCATTACGTCACATCGATACAAGTGAGATTGTTTACAAAGTGCCTTTGCAGGCCTATTTTGCCCATTTCATGTATTTGTTTTTAAATCATGTTAAATTACTATTTTTGAAAAGAGAAAATCCAATTAACTCTTCCGTTGTGTATATATATATAAGATAAATTAACTGAAGTTTTATTAGTAAAGTATTAATACTAAAATTTTAATGTAATTTACAGAAAATAGCTAGGTATGTATTTGTTTTTAAATAATTTGATAATTTATGAAAAAAGGGAGTAAATAATATAATAATAATAATAATACTCTCCCTAATTCACCCCCTTACGAGTGAATTTTAACCCCAAAAGCTGAGCTTGTCCGGGGAAAGGGACGGCTATTATTATTATTTGCCGTGGCGCTCCGGCGCGACTTAAAGATGATTGATGGTGCCATTTGACTTACAGGTGAGGAAAACCCGGAAAACCTCACCCACCATAAAGTAAAGTAAAGTGGAATGCCCAGTGGCAAGTAGGTCAGTCAATACAAAGTATCATATATTTCTATTATAACAACTAAAATACCTACATCTTTAATCATAAGGACATAAGTTAAAAACCATTTTAATATATGTATTAGAATGCAGTAATAATAACTTAAAGAGACGAGGTCTTAAAGTAATAGCTGGTACAGCATGCTTTTTTAAACGTTTCCTCATTGCTGCTAGAATGAAATGACTTACTATGAAATGTGCTCTAAAAACGGCATTTATAGCAGTCAGTGTTCAGTCTTAGGATCTCTTCCTTAAGCCCTCATCCAAGCTGCATACATATTAAAAAATAATTTTAAAAAACCATATTATATACCTATATAGTTTTCGGTTCTGGGTGCCCTAAAAGAGGACACTTAGCCGACAATTTGGCTCAGATAGCTAAAACCCAAAAGTCACACCCCGAACCAGGACGTATTGCTATCCTTTTAAGTAAAAAATAACTACAAATAACTTACCTGAAAAATGAAGGCGTCTAACTTTACACCAAAAAAACCATACACTTTTTCCCATTGTTGCAAGCACCCGATGACGATTAGGTAGATATCAACTAGAAGCATGTACTTAATGGTTATAAAGCTTATTTTAACACAAAAAGAATAAAGCACTAGTCGAAAAGCAGTAATCAAATATAAATAGACCACAATATTAAAATTCAAATTAAAAACTATATAACAGATAAATACTCTAGAAGCGCAAAAGATCAGAACCAAATAAAATGAATAACCATAATAACCAAAAATCACACTAAAATTGCAAAAATTATTACTGTAAAATCATGAGATTACGTCAATAATGCATATGCGTCGGAGTATCGCAAATGTCAAAAGTACAGTGTTTCCATGAAAATTTAGCTATGTTTTTAGCAGTATTATAGGACCATTTCTACCACGCGCATCCAACGATATTGGCGTTCCACAGTTCACTGTATTTTCCTCACACCTCTAGTATAAATGATTTGACATAACGAAACTAACAATAATTATAATTAATGTAGAGTAATAAGTGATTCGTGAATTCTAAATAAAACAATTATTATATAAAAGTGTAAAAGGAAATGTAATTTATTTCCCTATTTTCTTCTGTAATATCTTCAATTATTATGTTTAATTTCTATAAATAAACCAACTGGTTAGGTGATACATTGTGATATAAGATTTTATTTATGTGTCCTATGCGTACACTTTAATATACAAAACACCTGGAACATTCTTTAAATAATTGTGGTCGTAGAAATAATTGTGTACATAATTCGTTTGAAAGTGTATTTTATGCACTTGCCAAATATATTATCCATACAGATTAATCAGACTATTTTTTTACTTAACTTCAGTACATCTCTTACTACTAAAACTATTTTTATCAATGGAACAAAAAAGGGCCGTGTTCTCGTATGTTTTGACGCATTTTCGGCCTCAGCCCATCGGATCCACCCTTTAAATATATATGAATTTTGCTTAGAATTGCTAATCCTACAATTCTCTATTCGTGCTTGCTGACTGGGAAAATAAATACCGAAAATCGTCACTGTCTCCTGGACACCGGTGTGAAGTTAGTAGTAACTTTTAGCAGTAAAAATAACCGACAACACCCGATCGCGAAAACAGTGGCGTCCAGCATACAACTATTTAAATAATTTTGTCAATATGTATTTTACACATTAATATTGACAAAAAATTAATATACGGTTGAAAATAACCCTTAAAAATGATAAAAGTATTTATCCGACGAAGGAACTCAGATCGCAATTTAATTTTACATTTAAAAAATAAATACATTAACATGCGCTATAGGTAAACATTTCTTCGGATCCATTGAACAGAACAGGGTAAAATTAGCCCATAAAATTCATAAAATAATTATCCTGTGAAGTGTATTAAACAGGGTGAATTTAATCCTTAAACTTCAAAATAAATAATTATCCTATGAAGACGATTAGATCCCAACTTGGTTTTAAATTTTCAAAATCATAAATACACTCACCAAAGTACACTGTTAGGGAAAATCCCTTCCGACCCGTCAAACAGGGTGAAATTATCCCTTCAACATTAAAATAAATAATTACCCTGTGAAGACGATTAGATCCCAACTTCGTTTTAAATTTAAAAAATCATAAAAACACTCACCAAAGCTCACTGTTATCGAAAATCCCTTCCGACCCGTCAAACAGGGTGAAATTAACCCTTCAACATTAAAATAAATAATTACCCTATGAAGACGATTAGATACCAACTTCGTTTTAAATTTAAAAAATTATAAATACACTCACCAAAGTACACAGTTAGCGAAAATCTCTTCCGACCCGTCAAACAGGGTGAAATTAACCCTTCAACATTAAAATAAATAATTACCCTATGAAGACGATTAAATCCCAACTTGGTTTAAAATTTAAAAAATCATAAATACACTCACCAAAGTACAATGTTAGCGAAAATCCTTTCCGACCCGTTAAGCAGGGTAAAATTAACCCTTAAACTTCAAAATAAATAAATACCCTATGAAGACGATAATATCCCAACTTGGTTTTAAATTTAAAAAATCATAAATACACTCATCAAAGTACACTGTTAGCGAAAATCCCTCCCGACCCGTCAAACAGAGTGAAATTAACCCTTCAACATTAAAATAAATAATTACCCTATGAAGACGATTAGATCCCAACTTGGTTTTAAATTTAAAAAATCATAAATACACTCACCAAAGTACACTGTTAGCGAAAATCCCTTCCGACCCGTCAATACACTCACCAAAGTACACAGTTAGCGAAAATCCCTTCCGACCCGTCAAACAGGGTGAAATTAACCCTTCAACATTAAAATAAATAATTACCTTATGAAGACGATTAGATCCCAACTTCGTTTTAAATTTAAAAAATCATAAATACACTCACCAAAGTACACAGTTAGCGAAAATCCCTTCCGACCCGTCAAACAGGGTGAAATTAACCCTTCAACATTAAAATAAATAATTACCTTATGAAGACGATTAGATCCCAACTTCGTTTTAAATTTAAAAAATCATAAATACACTCACCAAAGTACACAGTTAGCGAAAATCCCTTCCGACCCGTCAAACAGGGTGAAATTAACCCTTCAACATTAAAATAAATAATTACCTTATGAAGACGATTAGATCCCAACTTCGTTTTAAATTTAAAAAATCATAAATACACTCACCAAAGTACACAGTTAGCGAAAATCTCTTCCGACCCGTCAAACAGGGTGAAATTAACCCTTCAACATTAAAATAAATAATTACCCTATGAAGACGATTAGATCCCAACTTGGTTTTAAATTTAAAAAATCATAAATACACTCATCAAAGTACACTGTTAGCTAAAATCCCTTCCGACCCGTCAAACAGGGTGAAATTAACCCTTCAACATTAAAATAAATAATTACCTTATGAAGACGATTAGATCCCAACTTCGTTTTAAATTTAAACAATCATAAATACACTCACCAAAGTACACAGTTAGCGAAAATCCCTTCCGACCCGTCAAACAGGGTGAAATTAACCCTTCAACATTAAAATAAATAATTACCTTATGAAGACGATTAGATCCCAACTTCGTTTTAAATTTAAAAAATCATAAATACACTCACCAAAGTACACAGTTAGCGAAAATCCCTTCCGACCCGTCAAACAGGGTGAAATTAACCCTTCAACATTAAAATAAATAATTACCCCATGAAGACGATTAGATCCCAACTTCGTTTTAAATTTAAAAAATCATAAATACACTCACCAAAGTACACTGTTAGCGAAAATCCCTTCCGACCCGTCAAACAGGGTGAAAATAACCCTTCAACATTAAAATAAATAATTACCCTATGAAGACGATTAGATCCCAACTTGGTTTTAAATTTAAAAAAATCATAAATACACTCACTAAAGTACACTGTTAGCGAAAATCCCTTCCGACCCGTCAAACATCGTGAAATTAACCCTTCAACATTAAAATAAATAATTACCCTATGAAGACGATTAGATCCCAACTTGGTTTAAATTTAAAAAATCATAAATACACTCACCAAAGTACACTGTTAGGCGAAAATCCCTTCCGACTCGTCAAGCAGGGTGAAATTAACCCTTAAACTTTAAAATAAATAATTACCCTATGAAGACGATTAGATCCCAACTTATTTTTTAATTTAAAAAATGATAAATACACTCACTAAAGTACACTGTTAGCTAAAATCCATTCCGACCCATCAAACAGGGTGAAATTAACCCTTCAACATTAAAATAAGAAATTACCCTATGAAGACGATAAGATCCCAACTTGATTTTAAATTTAAAAAATCATAAATACACTCACCAAAGTACAGTGTTAGCGAAAATCCCTTCCGACCCGTCAAACAGGGTGAAAATAACCCTTCAACATTAAAATAAATAATTACCCCATAAAGACGATTAGATCCCAACTTCGATTTAAATTTAAGAAATCATAAATACACTCACCAAAGTACACTGTTAGCGAAAATCACTTCCAACCCGTCAAACAGGGTGAAATTAACATTTCAACAATAAAATAAATATTTACCCTATGAAGACGATTAGATCCCAACTTGGTTTTAAATTTAAAAAATCATAAATACACTCACCAAAGTACACTGTTAGCGAAAATCCCTTCCGACCCGTCAAACAGGGTGAAAATAACCCTTCAACATTAAAATAAATAATTACCCTATGAAGACGATTAGATTCCAACTTGGTTTTAAATTTAAAAAATAACAAATACACTCACTAAAGTACACAGTTAGCAAAAATCCCTTCCGACCCGTCAAACAGGGTGAAATTAACCCTTGAACATTAAAATAATTACCCTATGAAGACGATTAGATCCCAACTTGGTTTTAAATTTAAAAAATCATAAATACACTCACCAAAGTACACTGTTAGCGAAAATCCCTTCCGACCCGTCAAACAGGGTGAAATTAACACCTAAAATTTAAAATAAATAAATACCCTATGAAGACGATTAGATCCCAACTTGGTTTTAAATTTAAAAAATCATAAATACACTCACCAAAGTACACTATTAGCAAAAATCCCTTCCAACCCGTCAAACAGGGTGAAATTAACCCTTCAACACTAAAATAAATAATTACCTTATGAAGACGATTAAATCCCAACTTGGTTTAAAATTTAAACAATCATAAATACACTCACAAAAGTACAATGTTAGCGAAAATCCTTTCCGACCCGTTAAGCAGGGTGAAATTAACCCTTGAACTTCAAAATAAATAATTACCCTATGAAGACGATTAGATCCCAACTTCGTTTTAAATTTAAAAAATCATAAATACACTCACCAAAGTACACTGTTAGCGAAAATCCAGTCCGACCCGTCAAACAGGGCGAAATTAACCCTTCAACATTAAAATAAGAAATTACCCTATGAAGACGATAAGATCCCAACTTGATTTTAAATTTAAAAAATCATAAATACACTCACCAAAACACAGTGTTAGCGAAAATCCTTTCCGACCCGTTAAGCTGGGTAAAATTAACCCTTAAACCTTAAAATAAATAAATACCCTATGAAGACGATTAGATCCCAACTTGGTTTTAAATTTTCAAAATCATAAATACACTCACCAAAGTACACTGTTAGCGAAAATCCCTTTTGACCCGTCAAACAGGGTGAAATTAACCCTTCAATATTAAAATAAATAATTACCTTATGAAGACGATTAAATCCCAACTTGGTTTAAAATTTAAACAATCATAAATACACTCACCAAAGTACACTGTTAGCGAAAATCCCTTCCGACCCGTCAAACAGGGTGAAATTAACCCTTCAACATTAAAATAAATAATTACCCTATGAAGACGATTAGATCCCAACTTGGTTTTAAATTTAAAAAATCATAAATACACTCACCAAAGTACACTGTTAGCGAAAATCCCTTCCGACCCGTCAAACAGGGTGAAATTAACCCTTCAACATTAAAATAAATAATTACCCTATGAAGACAATTAAATCCCAACTTGGTTTAAAATTTAAACAATCATAAATACACTCACCAAAGTACAATGTTAGCGAAAATCCTTTCCGACCCGTTAAGCAGGGTGAAATTAACCCTTAAACTTCAAAATAAATAATTACCCTATGAAGACGATTAGATCCCAACTTATTTTTTAATTTAAAAAATAATAAATAAACAGGGTGAAATTAACCTTTCAACATTAAAATAAATAATAACCCTATGAAGACGATTAGATCCCAACTTATTTTTTAATTTAAAAAATAATAAATAAACTCACTAAAGTACACTGTTGGCGAAAATCCATTCCGACCCGTCAAACAGGGTGAAATTAACCCTTCAACATTAAAATAAGAAATTACCCTATGAAGACGATAAGATCCCAACTTTATTTTAAATTTAAAAAATCATAAATACACTCACCAAAGTACAGTGTTGGCGAAAATCCTTTCCGACCCGTTAAGCAGGGTAAAATTAACCCTTAAACTTCAAAATAAATAAATACCCTATGAAGACGATTAGATCCCAACTTGGTTTTAAATTTTCAAAATCATAAATACACTCACCAAAGTACACTGTTAGCGAAAATCCCTTTCGACCCGTCAAACAGGGTGAAATTAACCCTTCAACATTAAAATAAATAATTACCTTATGAAGACGTTTAGATCCCAACTTCGTTTTAAATTTAAAAAATCATAAATACACTCACCAAAGTACACAGTTAGCGAAAATCCCTTTCGACCCGTCAAACAGGGTGAAATTAACCCTTCAACATTAAAATAAATAATTACCTTATGAAGACGTTTAGATCCCAACTTCGTTTTAAATTTAAAAAATCATAAATACACTCACCAAAGTACACAGTTAGCGAAAATCCCTTTCGACCCGTCAAACAGGGTGAAATTAACCCTTCAACATTAAAATAAATAATTACCTTATGAAGACGTTTAGATCCCAACTTCGTTTTAAATTTAAAAAATCATAAATACACTCACCAAAGTACACAGTTAGCGAAAATCCCTTTCGACCCGTCAAACAGGGTGAAATTAACCCTTCAACATTAAAATAAATAATTACCTTATGAAGACGATTAGATCCCAACTTCGTTTTAAATTTAAAAAATCATAAATACACTCACCAAAGTACACTGTTAGCGAAAATCCCTTCCGACCCGTCAAACAGGGTGAAATTAACCCTTCAACAATAAAATAAATATTTACCCTATGAAGACGATTAGATCCCAACTTGGTTTTAAATTTAAAAAATCATAAATACACTCACCAAAGTACACTGTTAGCGAAAATCCCTTCCGACCCGTCAAACAGGGTGAAATTAACCTTTCACCATTAAAATAAATAATAACCCTATAAAGACGATTAGATCCCAACTTGGTTTTGAATTTTAAAATCATGAATACACTCACCAAAATACACAGTTAGCGAAAATCCCTTCCGACCCGTCAAACATCGTAAAATTAACCCTTCAACATTAAAATAAATAATTACCCTATGAAGACGATTAGATCCCAACTTGGTTTTAAATTTAAAAAATCATAAATACACTCACCAAAGTACACAGTTAGCGAAAATCCCTTTCGACCCGTCAAACAGGGTGAAATTAACCCTTCAACATTAAAATAAATAATTACCTTATGAAGACGTTTAGATCCCAACTTCGTTTTAAATTTAAAAAATCATAAATACACTCACCAAAGTACACAGTTAGCGAAAATCCCTTTCGACCCGTCAAACAGGGTGAAATTAACCCTTCAACATTAAAATAAATAATTACCTTATGAAGACGATTAGATCCCAACTTCGTTTTAAATTTAAAAAATCATAAATACACTCACCAAAGTACACTGTTAGCGAAAATCCCTTTCGACCCGTCAAACAGGGTGAAATTAACCCTTCAACATTAAAATAAATAATTACCTTATGAAGACGTTTAGATCCCAACTTCGTTTTAAATTTAAAAAATCATAAATACACTCACCAAAGTACACAGTTAGCGAAAATCCCTTTCGACCCGTCAAACAGGGTGAAATTAACCCTTCAACATTAAAATAAATAATTACCTTATGAAGACGATTAGATCCCAACTTCGTTTTAAATTTAAAAAATCATAAATACACTCACCAAAGTACACTGTTAGCGAAAATCCCTTCCGACCCGTCAAACAGGGTGAAATTAACCCTTCAACAATAAAATAAATATTTACCCTATGAAGACGATTAGATCCCAACTTGGTTTTAAATTTAAAAAATCATAAATACACTCACCAAAGTACACTGTTAGCGAAAATCCCTTCCGACCCGTCAAACAGGGTGAAATTAACCTTTCACCATTAAAATAAATAATAACCCTATAAAGACGATTAGATCCCAACTTGGTTTTGATTTTAAAATCATGAATACACTCACCAAAATACACAGTTAGCGAAAATCCCTTCCGACCCGTCCAAACATCGTAAAATTAACCCTTCAACATTAAAATAAATAATTACCCTATGAAGACGATTAGATCCCAACTTGGTTTTAAATTTAAAAAATCATAAATACACTCACCAAAGTACACAGTTAGCGAAAATCCCTTTCGACCCGTCAAACAGGGTGAAATTAACCCTTCAACATTAAAATAAATAATTACCTTATGAAGACGTTTAGATCCCAACTTCGTTTTAAATTTAAAAAATCATAAATACACTCACCAAAGTACACAGTTAGCGAAAATCCCTTTCGACCCGTCAAACAGGGTGAAATTAACCCTTCAACATTAAAATAAATAATTACCTTATGAAGACGATTAGATCCCAACTTCGTTTTAAATTTAAAAAATCATAAATACACTCACCAAAGTACACTGTTAGCGAAAATCCCTTCCGACCCGTCAAACAGGGTGAAATTAACCCTTCAACAATAAAATAAATATTTACCCTATGAAGACGATTAGATCCCAACTTGGTTTTAAATTTAAAAAATCATAAATACACTCACCAAAGTACACTGTTAGCGAAAATCCCTTCCGACCCGTCAAACAGGGTGAAATTAACCTTTCACCATTAAAATAAATAATAACCCTATAAAGACGATTAGATCCCAACTTGGTTTTGAATTTTAAAATCATGAATACACTCACCAAAATACACAGTTAGCGAAAATCCCTTCCGACCCGTCAAACATCGTAAAATTAACCCTTCAACATTAAAATAAATAATTACCCTATGAAGACGATTAGATCCCAACTTGGTTTTAAATTTAAAAAATCATAAATACACTCACCAAAGTACACTGTTAGCGAAAATCCCTTCCGACCCGTCAAGCAGGGTAAAATTAACCCTTAAACTTCAAAATAAATAATTACCCTATGAAGACGATTAGATCCCAAATTCGTTTTAAATTTCAATAATCATAAATATACTCTCCAAAGTACACTAATAGAGAAAATCCCTTCCGACCCGTCAAACAGGGTGAAATTAACCCTTCAATATTAAAATAAATAATTACCTTATGAAGACGATTAAATATCAACTTGGTTTAAAATGTAAACAATCATAAATACACTCACCAAAGTACAATTTTAGCGAAAATCCTTTCCGACCCGTTAAGCAGGGTGAAATTAACCCTTAAACTTCAAAATAAATAATTACCCTATGAAGACGATTAGATCCCAACTTATTTTTTAATTTAAAAAATAATAAATATACTCACTAAAGTACAGTGTTAGCGAAAATGCCTTCCGACCCGTCAAACAGGGTGAAATTAACCCTTCAACATTAAACTAAATAATAACCATATGAAGACGATTAGATCCCAACTTGGTTTTAAATTTAAAAAATCATAAATACACTCACCAAAGTACACTGTTAGCGAAAATCCCTTCCGACCCGTCAAACAGGGTGAAATTACTCTTCAACATTAAAGTAAATAATTACCCTATGAAGACGATTAGATCCCAACTTCGTTTTAAATTTAAAAAATCATAAATACACTCACCAAAGTACACTGTTAGCGAAAATCCCTTCCGACCAGACAAGCAGGGTGAAATTAACCCTTATTTCACCCTGCTAGATGATGATGAGAACTTCACAACAAATACACTTTTATGAATGGCTAGTTGGGGATGTGTAATTATCCCACGGCGGGGTGGTTAAGCAGGAGGATCGCAAAATAGTAGAGAGAATGCGCAATAGCGGCTTATTTCTCAACCACTTTGCTAGGATCCTCTTTCCTTAGTAAATCCTTACGTTGATCGACACGCGAATTACTTTGGATTTTTGTGATGTCTGAAATATTTCTGCGTATGTAGGTATTTCATTCGGGTATAAATGAAATACGGAAATATATGAATGTTCGAAGTTGTTCCCGTGAGAAAGAGTAACTTTAGTATTACTTCGTGATTGATTATTTAGTAACAATTTAATATTAAAAATTAAAATAACTTTTCTGACTTTCGAGTATGAATGTCAGGTGTAAAACCACAAGTACTTGTGTCGACGTAAGAGTGACTCTATATGTGTGATTGCAAAAATGAGTGTTTGCGGGTTCGGTTAATTGGGGTACTTGTATATGGTGTCCATACACATAGGGTATCATTGCGGAGCTGCAACTCGGGTAAGAATTGGATCGACGCTACGGGACCCTATGACAGCCCCAACAATATTTTATACTATTATAATTATTGACGTTGTGAGCCATAAAGCATCCCTATTCGTAAAATTGATAAAATTAATGGAACAAAATAGAATATTTTTCTTTAAAAATATTATTTGTCATTATTATTCATTTGCACATATGGAACTTTTTGTTAAATACCTACAAGTACCTATATGCTTTAGTTTTTGTGTAATCGAAATGAGCTCAAACTAGACATTTTACCAAATTTATCACAATCTGTGCATACAATTATTGGTACAAGTTTTTTTTTTTTTTTTTTTTTTTTTTTTTGTTTCTGTGTTTTCTACTTAAACGTCTGATTTTCATGTTTACCATAATCAACTAAAACATAGCTTTTTTAATTTCTAATTTAACGAATGCAAATGCTAACTTTACCCTTATGCAATATTCGGCGAGATATGCGTCAGTTAGTAAAATAGATAATAAATCGTTCTACTTGCCCACTAAACATGAAACATTACCAGTCTTTTTTGTAACGTTTCTCATAGAGACTTTTCTTGATATATTTTTGAAACGATACTAAAATATCCAATAGATGTTTAAAGTTTAACATCATATTCATTAACATTCCTCGCATATAATGTCGAGCAGCAATCAGGTGTGAACGTATTCAAGCGCTCCTGTGAATTTTGGCTAATTTTGGAGGTATTTTTGTTGCTTTAAATTTATAAAAGTTGTTCAACACATAAAGTTATTAGTGACAAACAGTTGAAAAGTGTAATTGAATAAAAATTTCGCTCGAGATAAGTGGTATTTGAAATTGAAAGTTTCCGTAAATAATATCGATCATTGGAACCTTAATAGTCAATAGGCCATACCCACGAATGTGAGTACTCGAAGTGCGAACCAACAAAAGATGGATGAGTCTGCAATGGAAGCAATTATAAATAAGGTATGTGAAAAGTTCATGAACAAAATTGAACAACAATTTGACCAGAAGTTTGAACAAATGAGTGAAAAATTCGATAGTCTTTGTCATAAAATTGATAATCTCGATAAAACGGTTGAAACCAATGTAAATGCTATCCAAAAAAACATAAAGAGAATGGATGATATAGAATATAATTTCAAAAAAAATCGCATAAGGTTAATGGGTGTTAAAGAAATGGATAACGAAAACTTACTGTCGATTTTCATTAATTTATTGAATAACAATCTAAAAATGAAATGTTCATTCCTGGAAATTAACAACATTCATCGAGTGGGAAAATTACAGAAAGATTATACACGAACAATAATTGTAGAATTTGTAAGCTGTATAAAAAGAAACGAAGTGTTCAATTCAAGAAGATGCCTTAAAGGCACCGGTATTTTCATCAACGAAGATCTAGTTGAAAAGAGTTATAAATTATTTATGAAAGCGATAAAAATATTCAATCCCAGAAATGTTTGGACACGAGGAGGAAGGATATATATTAAATCTAAAAACGACGTCGTACACATTAAAGATGAACAAGATTTATCAAACATATCTCCACCATAGGCCTACGGACTATTGAACGATGGTACTGCCAATAAGTTCTTATCTAGAAGATCGGTTTTTGGTTAGGTTTATTTTTATAGAAACATTATTGTTTTGTTGTTTCGGTGGTGTGTTTTTTATAGGGACATTAATGTTTTATTCTTTCTATTTAGAATCCTAATTTAATAAAACTAAAATATGAATTTGTTTGCTATATATATATATATATATATATATATATATATATATATATATATATATATATATATATATATAAATTCTTTTTTTTAACTATTTAGTTGACTATTTTTATGGAAACGATTTATTATAATAACTCCAAAAATTTTAATTTTAATTTCTATTAATTATCTATTTTCAGAGGCACTTAATGCAATGAACGAATTTTTAGTTTATTACCAAAATGTCAGGGGATTGAACACAAAAACTCATGATTTATTTAGGAATACTTGTGAACAAGATTATGATGTAGTTTTGATGACGGAGACATGGTTGAGAGATTGAGTAGTAGACGGAGAATTAGTTGATTTAAGTAAATACAACCTAATTAGGGCAGACAGAAATAAAGAAATAACCAATAAGGTAAAAGGGGGAGGAGTACTTATTGCGTTAAAAAAAAAGTTTAAAATACTGAAAGTAATAAAGAATAGTACTCAATTTGAGGCAATAATACTCAAAATTAAGATAAAAAGCCATATACAAATTACATTGGCCTGTATATATATTCCGCCGGGTATCTCTTATGCTGTTTTTGATTCTTGCATACATTTTTTACAGGACAACATTACTGCGACTAATGAAAACTTTATATTCGGAGACTTTAACTTACCGGAAATCAGTGGCTCATTCATTCCCAACCACAATTTTAATACAAAACTTTCTACTTTAAATGACTTCTTAAATTTTAATTTTTTTAACTTGTATAACGATGTCACTAACTTTCAAGGAAGGACTTTGGATTTAGTAATATGTTCAGACGAAAAATCATGCAATATTACACATGCATCAAGTCCTTTAATTATTGAGGACTCATACCATCCTTCACTAGAAATTATTCTACAATTTGTAGAAAACTTATCAGAACATGAAGCCAAGAGTAACAGCAATTTTAAATATAATTTAAAAAAATCTAATTTCAATCTTATGGCAGAACTTATCAAGGACGTTAATTGGAATGAGGTATGTTTAGAATCTAATGTAGATAGAGCATTAAATAATTTTTATAAAATTTTAAATAATATTTTTTCAATGTGTGTTCCTGAATTTAAATTATATAAAAATCACAATAAATTTCCGGTATGGTACAATAGAGAAATCAAAGAGTTAATTGCGGAAAAGAATAAGTTAAGGAAAATAAAGCACATTTCAGCCTAATATACTGAAAAATATATAGAGATTAGGAAAAAATTAAAATATCTTACGAAAAAAGAATATACAAATTCTGTTAAATCTATTGAAGATAAGGTAAGCACAGACATTAATGTTTTCTGGAATTATGTTAGCAAGAGGAGGGGTCAGAGTTCAACTAATGAAAATTACATTCACGACGATAAGGAAATTCCGTCCAAAGATACAGCACAATGCTTTGCAGAGTTTTTTGCCAGTGTATACTCCACAAATGCAACCGACTACAATGTAAATTTTAAAAGTTTTCAAAATATAGCTAACGATACATTTTCAATAAAATCTATAACTGTTTCAGACTTTAATAAAGCTATTAAAAAGCTTAAACCAAAAAAATCAGCGGGTGTAGATGGTTTACCACCATACATACTGAAAGGCTGTCAAGAATGGTTACGTGACCCATTACTGCACATATTTAATCTGATAATCAATAATGCTGCCTTTCCAGAGCAGTGGAAGACTTCAATTTGTACCCCAATACATAAAACTGGGGATAAACGTAGTATAAAAAATTATAGGCCGATATGTTATGTGTGCTCCTTCAAAGCTCTTTGAACAAATTATTTATAGTAAACTGTATGCATTTGTCGAAAATACCATTGTAGAACAACAACACGGGTTTGTATCCAAAAAATCTGTGAATTCAAATCTGTTATTATACATCAACGAAGCAAATGACTCATTAGAAAATAAGACTCAACTAGACACAATATTTACAGATTTTAGCAAGGCCTTTGATAAAGTGGATCATGGCGTCTTACTACAAAAGATTTATCGTTTTGGACTATCTGAAAATATTATGAATCTTTTTAAAAGTTATTTACAAAATCGATTTTTTGTAGTAAAACACGATGGAAACACTTCAGGTAAATTTCACGCTTCATCGGGGGTTCCACAGGGATCTAACTTGGGTCCCTTGTTTTTCCTCTTATTTATTAATGATTTGCCAGATGTTACTAGATATTCCAAATGTTTACTTTTTGCTGATGATGTAAAAATATTTAAGCCTATACAAACCGTTAGAGATTGTTCAGCTTTGCAAAAAGATATAAACAGTGTATTGGAATGGAGTGCTCAATGTAAATTAGACTTTAATATTAAAAAATGCAATGTAATGTCAATTACTCGACAAAAGGATCCAATTATTTTTGATTACTGTATGGATAATGAGTCACTAAAACGGGTATATGAATTCAAAGACTTAGGAATTACGTATGACTATAAACTATCTTTTAAAAAACACATTGAAAATGTAGTAAAATCTGCAAATCGCGCTCTTGGATTTACGATACGACAGACGTCTCTTTTTGTCAAAATCGATTCTATAAAATTGATATATGTTACGTTAGTAAGATCTAAACTTTAATATGGCTCTGTAATATGGAATGGAGAATACCAAACCATTTTGCAGGAATTAGAAAGAATACAAAAAAAATTTTTAAGATACCTTTACTTTAAAAAATACTTTATTAGACCAAATTATAATAGTGTCAGAACAACACAATTACGAAGTGAATTTAAAATACCTTCTTTAGACTGTAGCAGAAAAATGTTTGTTATACTTTTTTTGTATAAAATCATAAATAACCATATAAATTTCGCAGAAATATTGTCAGTTTTGCCATTTAATGTACCTCCTAGACCTACGCGTTCCGCGATTATGTTTAATATTCCCTTTGTAAGTAGCACTCTTCGATCACCTCTCCTAACCATGCTCCGTTTAGCAAATAATATTACTTGCTTGCACGAAGTAATTGGCATATGCCTCTAATAACATTCAGACACCTAATTTATAGGTATATTGTGAACTTGTCTGTTTAATTATTTTAGTTTTTCCATTTCTTTTATTATATGATTTGCTTTTTATTTTTTAGAAATTTTTTTCTCAATATGAGTTTGTGTTTAATCCCCCTATATCTATTTATTTAATATGTATATTAATACGTTTTGATCGATTGTGTAAATAATAAATATTGTAAAGTCTATCCTTGTAATTTAGGCCAGTAAGCCTGTTAGGATGGAACAAATAAATAAATATATCTACAATTGAAGTTTTATGTACGCTGCAATACTTGAAATAGCAGTTACATAATAAACATCTTTTGTACTTCTTTTTAGTTACTTCCTGTGACAAACATTTATACGATGTTAATTTTTATAAATCACAATAATATCGCATACAAGTCAGCACAGTAATGTGTACAAGTTACACATCTTAAGATCTTTAGTCCTGGCAGACCTAACAGTTCAACCCACGTTCATAGATGGAGATACCAATGATCGCTTGCTACTTACGTAACCGGTAGTACTGTGTATTATCAGAGACAATCCAGCGAGACGTGTAACTCAATGTATTTTTTTTGTTCGGTAAAACTTATTTGGGCGATTGTAACCACAACCAGTCTATGATGGCGCCACTAGTAAATAGCGGGAAAATTAAAAATGCTTTAGGGCGGGAAATTCAAACATGGATTCAGAAATCGTTTTTGTATACAACAAATTTACAAGAGAAACAAAAACTATTGTTTCACTGTTTATTAAAAAATATAAAAGCTTCCAATAACATCAAATTTTTTATCATATAAATAATCATTTTAATAAAGGAAGTTTTAATCAGTTTAATATAAGCAGTGAACATAGTTTTTATTACTCTTGTAAATTTCGCTAAAAAAACTTGAAAATTCTATTAATTATTAAATATTTAAACTTGGAAAAATAATACACCAAACTCTTTTTCTATAAATTATATTTTTTTAAGGTACAGAAAAACAAACTACAATTGCTATGTTTAGAAAGTACCTCCTATCATTTTGTGACAAATTACAAAGAAAGTAACAATTGTTATATATTCATAATATATTTAAAAACTAATGTAACAAATATTTTATAAAGTATAGAGTATATCGATACCTTTTTGCCAGACTATCATAAGTGCCATTTGAACAAATGTCGCTTATGTTAGTCTGGCAAAAAGGTATCGATATGTTATGACTGTTTATTTTAATAGAAACCATGGAAATGAAACAAACACAGATACACTCAACACAAATGTATAAGGCCTGAGTCGAGTTCCCATCCTGTAAACTGGATCGAAAACCTGCTAACTCCTCTTATAGTAATCAAGATCAATAGATTTATATGCCATGCCTTCTAAAAGGGAATGAAGGATGACATACTATCATCATTTAAACAGGACGTTGCTGAAGGCTTACCCCTGTTATTTCGTTTGTTTGTGTATCTTGTGTGTGTGCATTCCTGTTGTGTCCCCAGTCATGTAAAAGTTTTCCTAGTCTCCTAATTTGGTTACTAGGTGGACCTTCTCCAACTAGTAGTCTAATCTATTCGATCTGTTCGGAAGCAGGAGGTACTTTTCAAACATAGCAAATAATATTATTAATAATACACTATTTAAAGATAAATACATTTTTGTAATTTTTTTGTCATTGCCCCTTACCTTTCTCTTACACCACTAGGGTATACCTATTTTCCATATTCCCTTAATTATAGATTACCTTACAATGTTCGAATGAATATAACATTTTACTCATGAGAAAGCTAATTTCATATTTAACTCATTTTCAATTTCATTTGAAACAATAATTGGTACCTATATTACAATTTATTATCAAAGAAAATTTCTAATAAAGTTATAGCAAATCCTACTTAAACTACTGGTTGTTCTGCAGGATAAATTAACTTTTCTTGAGATTGATCTCTCTATAAAATCCAAAACCGACCTGATGTCCCCAAATTTATTTTCCAATGCATCCTGATTTAAAATTCTGCCCTTTTGTGATTCAATTTTTTTTTTCTTCCTTTAGAGTGGCTGTTAGAGGTAGGTGTATGTAAGAAATAGCTAATCTCTAATCATTTCAAAAGTCCTTTGCCAATACTACATGTGCAGATTTTTTACTCAGCATACATTTTACTTTTCTAGTAGATAGGAACTTTGTGTTGCCATTAAAGCTGTCCAGACATTCATCTACCTATACTTAATGAACACAAGTAGCTGTAACAATGGATCTCTGTTCCAATTCACCTAAAATAATTATAGTCATTGTGTAATATATTATTTAACACACACATTATACAGTGGTTTTCTTAATAAATTGGAAATTACTTACTCTAGAAAGAAATGTGTACAAAAACGCGAGTTTGGTTCCAGAAATTGCTTCATGCAAAAAATAATATGCAAAAATAAACAGTCCCCCCCAAAGAAAATTAATTAAACAACAAAATCAGACTAAAAGAAATATACGGGGCCCAAATTAAATTAATTTTAATAAAATGCACATGTTCATAACATTCATAACATTGTCAGTTGTCAGTTTTAATACTTTTAATCGATATTTCTACGTCAAAAAACCAGCAACACCAGCGCCCTCTGAAAATGGTGTTAGTTTTATTGGAGAGAGATAGACATATGTAAAGATCAATGTAAAAGAAAAAGAGGGTCATATATGTAATTTAAATGGACCACCGAACATATTTTCCTATTAAGTTACACGTCTCTGTTGTCTCTGGTATTATGGAGCAGTCTGTTGCCAAGTATTATTTCATGAAAGTTCCTACTTTTACCTTCGATATTAATTTCAGTGTTGCCAACCGTAGCGGGATTTATCTTTAAGAGCGGCGTAGCGGCGGTGGAGCCAAATGAGCTAAAAACGTAGCGGAATTCAAAACGTAAAGGGTTTTATTTTTTTAGGGCCGGTTTTTCAATCTCCGGCTATTTAGGATAGCTGGCAGCTATGGAGATAGCCGTCAGCCACTGCCTGTCAAAACGTTTTTCAACCTCCAGTTATACGATAGCCGTCAGCTATTCTGACTTTAACCGTAACCGACACTTGCAAATGGTAATTTCGTACAGATAGCCACCAGCTATTTATTGTACATGCGTATATATAGGACGATGTTTTCTCAAAAATGGATTTCTTTGAATACATTCACAGCGACGATGCCAAAGAATAAATTATTTAAATTATTGAATATGAATCTATGATGACCGTGTAATCCGTGTATTGTAAGGGAACGGCCTATTTATTTCGATATCGATAAACTGAATTTTATTATTAAATTATAGAATTTTCTGCAACCTTCTCATTTTGTTTCCGTGATATTGCATTTTCAGTTTTTTTTTACATTCTGTAAGATAAGCAAATTTCAATAGTAGGGCTCTATCTGATGCCGCGTAATTAGATATTTTCTCTTTTTTTCTAAATCACCAATTGCCCAAAAACAGAAAATAACAAGATCTTAAAGAAAAATGGAAGCAAAATAGAACAATTTTTATGTGAAGGTCGGTGACGATCAACACAAGACACGATATGTAAAGCGAAAAATTTAAATAATCCAATTAAAACCATTTAACAAATTAGCAGAAATGCCAACCTGTCTAAGAATAAATAAAAACTATTAGACTACGTAGCTAGCAGTTAAATTTGTGATGAAAAACACTTCCATCCATGATCCATCGGTAACAGGGACTTTGACTGCCAGCTAAATATAGCTGTCGGCTACGTAACAGCCACTTTGACTGGACATTGAAAAACCGACCCTTAAACTTATTAATAAATTCGGCTTTGATATCTAAATAGTTAATATACGGATGCGGCGAGACTCCGAAGTACGCATTCCTTGAATTTTCACACCAGCAACCAAGTTTCCGAACGCAGCCAGTAGCGCAGCCCAACAATCTTAGCAGTAAAGAAGAACATGCATCTCGGGAGTTCCCCGCTTATTGGTTTTTATTTGTGTAAGGTGCAAGGTGAACAGCAGCTTAAAATTTATCCAATCTTTAAGCGTGTTGTGTTACTCGGGTTACTTACTGTTTAGTATTTGTTTTGGTTTTGTGGGAGCGCTTAATAAAAATAAAAAGGTATGAACTATAAACAATGGATATTATTTTCGTATTTTTTATTCATTATAATGCACAGATCTGCTCAATGCAAAATTATTTTTTAATGTTAATGACATTAATTGTAGGAGCTGATATAGGGTCCTATGATTGAACGTTTATGTTATCCATAACGTACATGTTAGGTCGAATTTTAACAGTAACGAAGCAAGTTTGTATGATGGAAAACTGTTAAATTAGAACATAACAGGCGGAAAATAACAGTAATGTGTTGGAAACCGTTTTTCATCATACGAACTTGCCTAATTACTGTTAAAACTGAGCCTATAACATGTACGTTACGGATAACGTAAACGTTCAATCATAGGACCCAATATGTGTGATTCTGAGGTATCTGATTTGGAAAAAAGCGGACCATCTACGCCGAAAAGGAAACGGGCAATAAGGAGTGAACTTGCCAGAGATGAAAAGAAAAGTCGAAAACAGCTTTTTTCCAAAAAGTGGATGGAAGAAGAAATGTTTAAGAGTTGGCTGCAAACCACTAAATATCCAGGTAAAGCTAAATGTAAAGCCTGTCAGCTGATTTTAGGCGCCAAAAGAAGTGATTTGTTAAAGCACGGAAAAAGTCAGAGACACCTTAAAAATATAAAAACTTTACAGGGGACTAGACCAATTACTGAAATATTCCAGTCTGCTAAACAAGATCAAAACCAAATTATAGCTGACATTAGATTTAGTTTGTTAGTGGCTTCACATAATTTTAGTTTTAGTTCTATTGATCATTTAACGGAAACTTGTAAATTAAGTTTTAGTGACTCGAAAATAGCAAAAAAATGCAATTAAAGCGTACAAAATGCACAAGCATAGTTAAAAATGTACTTTCACCTACAATTAAAGAAGCTTTGCGACATGAACTAAAAGTCAATATTTTTTTTATTCTTGTAGATGAAAGTAAAGACATAAGCAATACACGGTTAATGTGTATTTTAGTTAGGTATATATACGAAAAAAAAGTTAAATGCGAATTATTAGAATTAATTCCCATAAAATCTGATGAAGGGACAGCAAAAGGGCTCTATTCTCTTTTTAAAAAATGTCTAGATAGTTTTAATCTTGTTTTAATATTGTGGGTTATTGCTCTGATAATGCCAGTGTAATGATGGGGAATAAAGAATCATTCAAGACATACCTCTTAAACGAAAATCCACAAATTGTCGTAAATGGGTGTATATGCCACTCAGTCCATTTAATTGCTGCTGCGGCTAGTCAAAAGTTGCCAAGTAATATAGAGACCTTATTGCAAAATATTTCAAACTATTTTTCTAGAAGTCCAAAGAGACTTCGGTTTTAGAAGAATTCCAACAATACATGCGAGCAGCTGAAGTTAAAATTTTAGGTCTTAGTAAAACCAGGTGGTTAGCACTATCAAACTGTGTTGAAAGACTAATTGATCAATGGGACGTGCTTTTAGAGGTTTTTCGATTGGCTGCCTTTGAAGACAAAAATCCAGTAGGAACTATGATATTTAATGAAATGCAAAATCCCTATGTCAAGGCCTACCTTTAATTTTTAAAACATATACTTCCGAGTTTTAATTCTTTTAATGCCATGTTCCAATTATAATAATAGCCGTCCCTTTTCCTGCACAAGCTCAGCTTTTGGGGTTAAAATTCACTCGGTAAGGGGGTGAAATAGGTAGAGTATTATTATTAATCATTTTAGTATTAAACTGAAACTTTTTAATATAATATACCTACAATGGGCCATGTTCACATGTGAGATATGCTGTTTTATAAACTATATTGTAATAGTTAGTCGCTATACAAGTTATTCTAAATAATCAGTTCGTTAAAAAAGCTAAAAGTTTTTAAATTAAGCCCAATTGAAATTTAAAATTTGAAATTATACGTCATCGGGAATAGACCAATCAGCTTGTGTCGAAGTTTTTTTTGTTATACAAAACCAAGCCAACGAACAAACCTACATACAGAATGTCGAAGTGAACGCACATCTAAGTGACATTAAAAATTGACAGCACCTAACCTTAGTTTTTTGTTTTGGTTTAATTTTATTATTAATCTGAATTTATCTGGGTAAATTATCCTGTGGGATATAGGATATATAAAGGAAGAAGAATATGAATTTATCAGCTGTATTTATAAAAGTTGAATCAAGTATTTTTCCCATTGTAAACGAAAATATGATTACCGAGATGATTACTGCATTTTTTAACAATACTCAGTTTACAAAAGATAGAAAGGTAAAACTTTATTTATAAATTGTTTTAATGGTAGGTAGTTACAGTTTATATGAAGCAATACACTGTATAGTAAAACATATTTATCTCAGGTTTTATTTTTAGATCTGCCAAGCAAGAATATGGAGATATTTACTTTTTCCATAAGAGAGAAGGAGACAAATTACACCTAAACATAAAGTACAGCAAAAACCTTATGATGTGGCTGTTGTATTTAACAAAAATGAAATTTTTAGTGCAAAATGCTTAGGATATGTTGAATCTCAAGGTTTGTAATATTTATTATGCTTTTTTGTTTTTATATCACATATAATAAACAGTGTATAAGGCCCTTTATTCCTATAAATATATTTTTTTCTAATTTTGACATAAAGAGACATTTTTTGTAATCGCAGCAAGTGTTAAAATAATCTAGAAATTGATTTTGTTAGTGAACCTAGTAATAATTATGATACCAAAGTGCTGTAGAGCACCTATGAAATTTTGAGTTAAAACATGCCATATTTTTAGGCTATTTTTATACCCTTTTCAAAAATTTTATGCTCCTCGTTTTGTGCAAAACTTAAAATGCTCTGATAGCTTCGAACAAAGTCAGCAAAGCACCTCTGTTTTATAAAGTTTTTTCTGTAAAAACAGCAACACCATATATTTATGCACTTGAAATATTATATTTTTAAAAAATACATGGTGCTTGCTAACCTTCGAAAGAAGCCAGCAGAGCAATTCGGTTTTTTAAAGCTTTTTTCTAAAAACCACACCCCATTTTTAGACTCTTGAAATATTGTAAAACTTTACTAAAACAATTGCTATTTTTAAATAATACAGGGTGCTTTGTTGGAACAAAGTCAGCAGGACACTTCAGTTTTTTTAATATATAAAAACAACTACTTATGACACATGTTTAGGCTGTTTTAAAATCCTAAAAATGTGGTAAGTATATTTGTTTTCAGAAAAACTTTGAAGTCAGCAAGGAATTGCGAATTTTTTAAAAATGCCAAATTTCGAATATTTTATAATATTGTAGGAGCCAAAAAACGTGATGTGGTTTAAAAAAAAACTGGGGTGCTCTGCTGGATTCGTTTGAAGCTAACAAAGCATCCCGTAATTTTTTATTTTATAATACTCAATAGCCTAAAATGAGACAGCTGTTTAAACAAAAATGGTACTTTTAAAAATAGCAGTTTTTTTCAAAAAGCTCTATAATATTTCAAAAATGTGAATATGTGGTGAGATTGTTTTTTTAAGTTTTGAAAATCCGAGGTTCTTTACTGGATTCGTTCAGTAAAGTGCTCGTCTTGTTACATAAAATAAGGCATTTTGTAGCTGGTTATATAGTTATTTTGTAACTGCATATCTAACCCTTTTATTTTTTTCAGGAGGTTGTAAACATGTGGCTTCATAGAAGAAGTGAGGAACCATCTGTAACATCTACTCAGTGTTATTGATAATGATGTACACTTGGCTAGATTGTTAAAGAAACCTCTTCATCCACTACAGGAAAATAAATCAGTACTTTTATATTCTCAGGATTTGTATATATTTTTTATTTGTAAATAAATTGTTTTTATACTTCATTTTTCTCATTTTTTATAAAAGGTTAATAAATAAAATTTTCACAGATTTTTATATTTTTGTTTGTAAACAATAATTGAAGAGTTTTTATTAAAAATCACCAATGTTAATAATAATAACTTAAGTCAATATTATTCTTTCTCCTTTTTTAAAGCTACTATTAATAAAGGTATTACTTTAGCTTGACCTATGATCAATTTTTAATTTTGTGATATATTTGGTTTGACAGAAAAAAAATTAAAACCCTTTGACATTGGTTGTTTTTACTTAGATTTTCATAAAAAATAAACGGAACTGCAAACATGTTTTACTTCGTAATAACGAATAGCAACTTTAATTTTTTTTTTCACATTTATCACTGTTGTCATTTTCATAAAGGATTGATAAGAAGGCACACTTTCTTGTTTTTTGAAAAAGGTGGCAAGAATTGTGATATTTTTAAATTTATCACCAGTGATACCACATGTAGTTACCCGATTTATTGGAATATATAGACTTTGCTACCACATTCAACTGAACTTGGTTGTTTTTAATATTTATCACTGTGACATAGGCGTTTTTGTTAAAATGTTTCATTTTAAACTGCTGTAAATATGTGCCTTTGTTTTGGTAGTTTTAGTCCCAAAAAAAATCTATGCATATACAGGTACTCATTCCTCTTTGATTTGCTCGAAAAGTTAAAATTTTATAAAAAATTACATTGGCTGTTTAAAAACTCATTATAATCCCTGAAATGTGATAATTAGGTAAATTAAATTAAAAAACAAACAAAAAAGTTTATTAAATTAATATTTACTCTTACAAAATAGGTTCTTGTAAGTTAACAAGCAATTATGCAGATATTACTAAGTAAATGTACTTGCTTAAAATTCACACACGAATGTGGTTTTAACATGTTAAATTAACTAACCCTTCTTATAACTCTTTCCACATGTATTCTTAGAGATGCTATTCTTTTACTTAATTGTACATCTTCTGGAGAAGTTTTTTCATTCTGTGATACACTAGGTGTGGCTTTACTAAAGTGCATCCCATGTTTTCAAGTAGCTGATTATTCTGAAACCCCTATCTGCCATTATATAGGATCCAGGAACCAGTTTGTTTAAATACCCACATTTTTCCATTATTTCTATCACTAGTTCTTCCACAAAATGATGAATAAATTCGGTATCTTCAAAAATTTCAGGAGATTCTGCATTTTCTTCAAGAAGGGTTTTTAGGTCATACACCTAAGAATTTATAGTAGCCTCATTTTCAATTTCCTGAAGGGGACAATTAGCAGAAATTGCTGCTACATCTTGATTATCCGGTGTATTTTTATCAAAAAGTTCACGAGAAACATCGCTAGTAGAAGGTTGATTTTCTTCTTTCCAAATTTCTAGGAACACTAATAAATATTTTTGAAGATGAATGTGAATCATTATCACATTCTGGAACAAAACACTTTTTCGTAGTCATAATATTTATAAAAAGTACAAAATTAAACAATCAAATTCCAAATAAATTCTTGATGGAGACACTATGATGACAGATGCCATACACAGTGCTGCCATTTTGCCATTTTCTGAATTATTAAGTGACTTTTAAAACAATTAAACTTTAAATATGGTAAAAGTTTAAACATAAATAATACTTTCAAAAAACATTTGATATTATATATTTAAAAGATATTTGTTTAACGATGTTTTAGAAGTCTAAGAGTAAGAAGGAGTACACAAACGAACGTACATCACTTCTCGTAAACCTTCTAGCCGGCAACGTTGTGCGCTAGCTCCTATTGGTCTATTCCCGGTGACGTCATAAATTTTAAAAAAATTCATAACTCCGGCAAATGAATAGATAAAAAAAAAATGTAATTTTATTTTCAACTCTATTATTCATAAAAAAAATTTCAAAATTTTTGAACATGCCCCATTAACTATAATATATCCATTGCTAAACATAGATGATTTTAAGTTACTTGTAAATTGAATTAAATTATATAATTTTCACTGGAATTAATTGTAGTATGTGTGAATATAGCATTTCGAGAACGAAAAACTTTAAAAAACCGGTCCCGATTGAACAAAACTTGACAAGCCAAAAAGGTTTGTCAAAGTGTTGTCCCTAATTTTAAGCTATAAATTATTCATTTCACTCACTCACAAATAATAACAAAATGCATATTGTCAGTGTTCACCTATTACAAAACACAAAAATTAAAAATCGGTGTAGCCAAAACATAATCCACTAAATAAGGCGGCCATTATGAAGGGAGTCATTTTATTGTATTGACAGCATACCCACAGCGGTATCTAGATTTTCTGACAGCTATGGGAAACATGTTTCTCGTAATTTAGGGGCCCAGAAAGATGAAAATCTGAAATAATCTCGGAAGGTACTGCCCTCTTATTGAGGAAGGTAAAAAGTAAGGATTCTAAAAACATAAATGAACATACTTATTAAATAAAACAAATATCAATCAAAAATACAGCTATTAGTATCATCACATATTTAACTTAAATTACTAAAAATATAATTTTTGTTCTGGAAGTACCAACTCATTTCTTAACCTCTTCTTGTTTTGGGACAACCATCTTAAAAATTCTGCAACCATGGAGTTATTTTTATCACCATTGTGCTCTAAATAATCATAATATGCCATTCTGATGATTTTCAAACAGGTGCTGCTATGGTAGGGGACACAAGTTACTGGATCTACGTATTTTGCCGGTTTACTAGAATTTAATAAAAACAGTAAGAATTTTAACAAAACATTCATAACTTGGAATTTTTTATGTTACTTATTTAATTTAAAATATCAGGTAGTGCCTTTCAGGTTTCAGCATTCAGACTTTATTAAAATAAATATACTACTTGCTAAGCAACAATAAAAATGTAAAGTGGTTATTAACCAATATATTAGGTTTAATTCCCAAGCAGTTATAGGCAATTGAACACATAAGTGAATGAAGGGCCTATGTAGCAGACACATACTTCAAAGATAATTTGAGTTTAAAATTTCTTATTTGGATAGGTCACCATATACCATATACCCTTTATCCCCTGGTAACATCTTTATCTGAAAGAATATAACAGCATATAGTGTGACGATAGTCTAATTTATTTATAGTTTATTTATTTAAAACACACTATTTACAATTTATTTCAGACGTACTAATTAATTTATATAATACTTGAGACACTAACTAACAATTCTAATTTATTACAATTTTACTTTTCTGTCTAATACTTTTTACTAAACTAAACTGTGCGCCGATGAGTCGGCTATTTATACCAAGCCAATTCTGTACTCGTCGTTTCTGGGCGCTCCTGAAAATTCCATCTCTACGACTCAACGGCAGTTTCACGAAGCGTCAGCGGCGTACCTACAATCTGTTCGCTATACTTACGCGGGTTTCGGATTAACAAAATTATGCAAATTAGTCATTGACAACCAGTTCTGATAAGCCTCTTCCCAAGAAATTACGTAAAATTGCCCTAATGGTCAGATTTAAATAAAAAAACATTAGGGTAGGTACTAAATTTGTTACAAATATTGCAGTTGAAGTGTAATATAAAATTATTATTAGGTTTATAATAGCCACATTAGACTCCATTAATGAAGAAGTTTAATTCTGCTCTCAATTATACAAAAGATTATCCATTATTATTTAATTAAAAAGTTGTACATTATTTTTCATTTCATTTAACCAGTTGATATTTCCCCAAAGAACAGGTCAAACTTTCGGGTACTTACCTGGAAATTTTTAATCCGAAACCCGCGTAAGTATAGCGAACAGACTGTAGAAGATTTCGTCGTTTCATGTATATTCGAGACGCGGTCCGACTCTTTCCACATGTCAGCGTTGCTTCGATCATGAATCGAGTGGCAGACTTCCAAGGTCGCGCGTACACAGGGTAGTCTTTAGGAATTTCATGGCAATAGTTAGAATTAATTTTAGGTATGTAGGCCCTTCATTTATAAAAAAACATCGATATAAAAATAACTTCAATTAGGATTATGGTAAGTTTTAGAAGTTAGCAGTAAAAACAAATGACAAGATTTAATACTAAAATTATTACTAGTTAAATCAAAACTTACCCAGTAACTGCACATTTTAACTTTTTAGGTAGTAAAGGTGGTGGTTTGATGTTGAAAGCTTTTTTGAAAATTATATCATTAGGATCATTTAACACAGTAATAAACGTCCTCTCGCAGTATTTCTTCTCAGATTTTATATTTTCTTGCTTAATATCACTAAAATAATTATTCGATTTAATTATATAAAAAGGGCTATAATGTTATTACTATTACCTGTCATTTACGATTATTTCTTCTATGATGGGCATTCTAGTTGATCTGTATTGTATCATAGGACCAGAATAATTTTTTTTCAAGGGTCTTTTAGCTTTCTTCTCATTTTCCAATTTTTGATACCTTTCTGCAATGAAAAAAAAAAAAAAACGGAAATAACATTGCGATACCTTAGTTCACAAACCTCCCGAGTCACAAATGAAGGTTTTACAGGATACAATAAAAACATTCCTATTTTAAAAATGAATTGAATTTGAAAATTCCAAGAGACCAAGATTAATGCATCCTAAAATATTTTGGTATTTTTAAGTTATTTATTAGAAGGTTTTCATGATTAAGTAAATGGAAGGTTTGCGAACTATAAGACACTAATTGTTTTCTTTAAAGACAATATTTTTTTTTTAACTTTAAAAATGCTATATTTTCATGCAAAAACTCTCCAATTATTACATGTGGAGCCAAGATTAATAATGTCTAATTTATTTATTTATTTGTTACACCACCCAACAGTAATCACCATTTACTGGGTGGGAGAGACAAAACATTAGAATAAAAATATAAATACAAAATTGTTAAAAAGCTATACAATACAAAAAATGGTTGTCTACATTGCATTACATGCTTTACATCATTTTTTTGACATTGTTAAAGAAAAAACATTTTTAATCATATATTTTTTACACGCAAAAATATCCAAGCTGTCTTGAATTTCATGATATTTTTGAATAGATTGGTGGAGATGAGTTCAAAACATTAGTTCTAGAAGCTGGCATGTAGAAATTCAAGTAAACTCTTAAACTAGCACGGGGGATTTTTAGATTAACGTAATTTAACAAATCAATACTGTCGACTGAGCTATTTAAAAGATTATAAAGTAGGAGTACCTGTTTTCTACGTATCACGAGCTCTGAAAGATTGAATCTAGATATTAGTAAATCGTGGGGATATTCCCTTGTAGGGTATATACCATCTAAAATGTAGGAAGCCGATTTCATGAATTTTCTTTGAATTTTTTCGAGTAAGTCAGTATAAATTTTATGCACGGGATTCCAAACAACAGAACAGTATTCAAATTTTGATCGTACAAAGCTAATATATAGAATTTTTAAGGTGAATATGTCTCGGAATTATTTACAGCTTCGAATAACAAACCCTAAGCTCCTGTTAGCAGCAGATAACATTATTTCAATGTGTTTAACGAAAGTTAGTTCAGGAACAAAATAAACTCTGAGATCTCATAAATTCGGGTCGATTTAGAACAATGTTCTGTAGTTTATAATCAAAAATTATAGGTGTAACTTTTTTAGTAAAGGACATTACGGAACATTTCTCAAGATTTAGAGGGAGTGAATTATCGAGACACCACTTCACAATGTCGGACAAACACTTTTGAAGTCACAAGAAATGGTTAACATAATTGATTTCAAGCAATAATTTTAGGTCGTCGGCATACATTAAACTTTAATATGCTCAATATTAGCGACTATATTATTTATAAAAATTATATATAAAAGTGGACCTAAAATTGACCCCTGCGGAACTCCTGATGTTTGTTCGAAATTTTTTGACCTGTAACCATGACATTGAACATATTGATGCCTACCGAACAAATACGAACCAATCAATTGAATGATATGATCGCATAAACCAATGGAACTTAACTTGTAGAGCAAGATGGAATGATCAATTTTGTCGAAGGCCTTGGAGAAATCTGTGTATATTACATCAAATTGACTTCTTCTATCCAAGACTTCCGAAATGAATTGCGTCGAACATAGAAGGTTTGTAACTGTAGATCTATTTTTCATGAATCCATGTTGGTCACAAGATATAAGACGGGAAACATGATTGGAAATACGATCGTGAGTAATTATTTATAATACTTTAGCAAAATTGCAAAGAATGCTTACGAGCCGATAATTACAAACATCATTTTTACTACCTTTTTTATGTAGCGGAGTAATTCTGGAAATTTTCCAGGCAGTAGGGAAAATACATATGTTTCAATGGAGTGGCCAAAATTAATGCACAGTCTCTGACAAGAAACGAAGGAATAAGTGCCTTTTCACCAATACAATTATTCTTTTAATACATTCATTCCTAGAACACTTACAGCCGTATGCATAGTCGATCGCCAGCGACTCGCCAGAGATTCATTTCGGCATATCGCCAGCGATTCGCTGGCGATTCGCCGGCGAAAGCCCAAAAAGCTGGCGACTCGCTGGAGATTGTCACCGGAATGTCATTCCACGCAAGTTTTCATGTTCTTTTATAGGGAAAAATTTGATATTCGTTCATTATTTTTTGAATTTTAAGAAATGAATCATGAATAAAATGAGAGAGGTACCGGTGATAATCCCTATAAAAGAAAATAAAAACTTGCGTGAAATGACATTCCGGTGACAATCTTCGGCGAGTCGCCACCTTCTTGGGCTTTCGCCGGTTGTAAGCAGGTAGGGTTAGATTTGGCGCAGAACACTGCGGTATCTTGAGTCTAATCTATTCCCCTGCTTTCCCTGTATTCAGGTACTATCTTTGGAATAGTCCTGTGTCTTTGGTTAGTTTTAATAAGTTCCCTACCAAGTGTTCCTGGGGCGTTCTTTCCGGTTCTAGGCCAAAAAGAATGAAACGTCGCCTAGTAAGAGCTTCGTATTCGAAGATCACATGGTAAGAGGTTTCTTCCTCTTCCATGCAGAGTCTACACGTAGTGGGATCATTGTGTAATCACATCACATGAAGGTGTTTCAGCAAGCAGTGCCGCCCCGTTAGTAATCCCACAATAGTGGATATCTGAGGCCTTGCGAGTTGTAGTGCCTCAGTAGCCATGCATGGGTTTGGTCCCCTTAGCATGAGCTTACTAATTCTGTGCCCTCTTATCTGTTGTCAGTGAATTTGGTGTTTTGTGCTTATCCACCTTTTCACTGCCTATCGAGCAAAGGTTTTGCTTATCCCAAATACAGGTTCGTGTCCTGTGAATGATAGATCTGATCCCTCTTTGGCAAGTTCATCAGCTTTTTCATTTCCTTAGATACTTTTGTGCCCTGGTACCCACGCTAGTTTTACCTTATTGTGGGTTGTCAGATCATTTAGTATTCCAAGGCAGTTCCAGACAAGCTTTGACTTGATTCAGTTTGAATAAAGAGCCTGTAAGGCTGCTTGGCTATCTGAGAGAATTAGGATGGTTTGTTTTTTGTACATCCTTCTTAAATTCTCTCGTACACACAATTCCATTGCATGTATTTCAGCCTGAAATACAGTGGTATGTTTTCCCAGTGAGGCGATGATGTCGCATTTGGGTTTAATTCCATGTGTGCCAGAGCCTACTCCCTTGTTAGTTTAAGATCCATCCGTATACCATACGAGACCGCTAAGCAAGTATTTATCTATCTCCTTATTTACCTCGTTCCAGTTACAGTTGACCTGGAAGAGTCTGTTGGAGGTCTTGTGATCTGATCCCATGTTTAATATAGAATCATTTACTTCATGTGTTGTTCTGGTATGTTTTATATGTCCCAGTGGGTTCCAGTTGTTGGAGATTTCCAGTCTGTATGCACTCATTCTGGCCTCCCCCTTTATGACTAGGTCAAAGGGTGGGAGGTTTAGAATAATTTTTTAGAATAATTTCCATAGAGGCTGTCGGTGTACTTCTCAGTGCTCCTCTTAACTCACACTGAATATTTGAACGCCATGTGTAATCTCTTATTCTTTATTTGCACTCATTATAATTTAATTGCTGTTTTGTACATTAGTGTCTGTCTACTGTTTTGTCCTACCAATTTGCTATATAATCGTACGAATACGTCATGTGAATTATTTTTTATTTTCATTTTATATTTTTCTTAATTTTTATGTTAACACTATTTTATATTTTATTGTATTTTATTATATCTTATATTTTAACCGAATTAGGCTTTGCCCGTAAGTAAATAAATAAATAAATATCGATGCTATTTTGATCGGGAAACATATTGAAAATTTTAATACTACAATTATTGTATTTAGATCACCTAGTAGAACAATCCGAATGCAAATTATTGGAGGACAATGGACAGCACCAGTAGATGGCAGTACGCTCCATCACGTCCAAGTCATGTTTTTGATAATTTTGTCGTCTTCTACAGAGCCATCTAACGGTTGTCGAAACTGGATAACGAACGTAATTTCTCTATTTACTAATAGATGGACCGATAGTATATATAATTCTACACTCAATGATCGAGGAAGCGCTAGCGCTTGGTTCATTTTGATGAAGTTCTGTACTTGTTCTAACAGCTGTCACGACAGAATTGCCTCTAATGAAACGTCCAAAAGGTTACCAAATGGCAATTTCGAAGCGTGTAGCTCTAAAATACGGAACACCCCCAAAGAAGAATTTATTTTCTTTAGAAATATGTGAAATAATTTTCTCAAAAATCCGCTGTCGTTTTACTTTTACAGAACATTTAATAGTTTCACGTTTGTTTGATACAAATAATCTTGCTCATTATAAAAATGAGTTTCCCGAAGACATTTAAAAATCTGTTAAAAATAAATATGAGATAATAAACGTTTCTAAGAATAAATCTGAATTGGAAGTTTTATAAAGTCGTGAAGATTATTATAATAGAGCGGGTGTTGTTGCCATTTTACAGGTGTTGTTAGAAATGAACCTGGAATTTGTGAAGAAAAATGGGTAGGGACAAAGAAGCAGGGACAGAAAATATGACTACTTCCTTAAAAGAAAAACCCCTAGAAAACATTAATTTCAAATAAAATAAATAAATTCCCTTACCAAGAGATTTTATGTTTTCCTCTTCAGTAATTTTTGCTTCTTCCAATAATTCTTCCTGCGTTGGTATCCACTCTTCAGCTACTTGTTTTTTAACCTTTTTTCTTTGCTCGAGATCCCTTACTTTAACACGTTGAGCTGTTTCTGCAGTTCTCGCTAAAGTTGACTTTCTTACTGATTTTCTACCTAAAATCACGATATATTTTTAAAAGGTATAATTTGCAAAAAATTTAAATTTGCTTTATTTTTAAATTCCATCCAACCATTAACCGTGATCATTCCTCTCGTTATGACCGTTCAGGAAAAGCTAAACATGCTATGAAGACTGGCCAGTTTAGAGTATTACAGTACATTATGTCAATCTTTCCCAGACTAGACTTAATCTACCCCTACAAAGTGGTTAATGACAGCTGTCAAAGTTGAGAAATATCACTAATCTATGTCTCCGTTAAGTCAAACTGATATAGCCAGACCAGTCACTAAACAATTTAGTCGAAACTGTCTAGTTCTATTTTTTCAAATTCATGATCAGCACACTAAGTACATGACCTGCCACCAATTTTGGTGTATTAAGTTTGTTTTTATTAATAAATTTCTTTATCCATATTTTGTTATTATGTTAAGTCTTAAAACACTCAAGACACTGATATTAAATAATGGGTAATTATTTTTTGTGTGTGCAAGTGCAACAACAGCTGACACTAGATCATTGACCATTCATTAGATAGTTTTGACTATCTGTATCTGTAACGTGTGTGTGGAGGGTGGGTTACCCCCACGGCACTTAGACCTCATTAGGCCCATTGTGCATCCTCCTAAGATGATAGGCATCTCCTAGCTCGTGATCCAGCCTACAGATTTAATGTAGTTGACAACGTCGCCAAGAGGTGATTCTCTTATATCGGCCGGTGTTAGCCGATACTCGCCGAACACAAATCTTCTAATAAATGAGAGCGTCGGGCAATCGTAAAGGATATACTCGATGGTCTCATCTTCTTGTTTGCTGCAGTATTGTCAGGATAACTTAAGAGCTCCCTGGCAACTCTGCAGTTTCTTGTTTCATCCCATCTTTCCTTGAATTTCACAAGGAAATGTTCTTTAATTAGGTCTGTCACTACCGATTTGGTCAGGCCAATAGAAGGGCCAGGTCCAAAAAGTATTTGGTTGGCTGCTTTCTTGGCTAGTGAATCGGCAAGACGGTTACCTTTCGATGTGGCGTGATCTTTGATCCATCTTAAGGTAACCACATTGTTGATGGATACTTCGGCCAGTTTTGACTATTAAAGTCAGACAAAATTTATCGACCGTTCAGCTGATTAGTCATGACTAGTCATGTTAGTCGGTGTTCTTTTTCGCCAGATATTTTCGACGGGTCCGACCGCTCACTTAATGCAACAATGGACGCCCTAAAGGAGGTGATCATAAGCTCTCTAATCCTTATTACTAATATCCGACTATGGTTAAGGCTATCACATATTAAAGGCAGCACAGCATAGGGTAGTATACGCAATTAAATAACACGCCGCAGTTTGGACATGGACAGAGAAGCAACCAGCGCGCTGTAGTAGCAGAGTACAGTCTGGTCTGTGTCGGTTGTGGAGTGAGCATAGTTTCCTCTGACGATTGGCAATCTTTGTACTCTTGTCTTAAAAAAGTAATTGTTAATTGAATTGTATTCTGTAGAAATTGCTGTGTTTAATATACGGTAGAAGCAAGAGCAGTGGAGAGGAATAGTTTTTGTCTGTTTAAACTATGCTATTCTGCTTTCAATGTGCCTTGTGTGAAGAAAAAAAGATTGTAGAAAAAAAGGATAACTTTTTTAGATGAACACTGGATTCTCCTTGATAGCTACTTTTGTACTGGTTTTCTGTCGACTAAAAATGCTAATGGCGCACTCTTTCTGCTCTGGAGAAGCTTCATCTCAAAATGAAAATATGGTAGTTGGTGCCATGTTATGCGATCTATCCAACGCTAGTAGTGGCTAAGTAGTTATTAGGGATGTGCACGAGCTTGTAAAGTTCGAGCGCTCGCGATCAAGCTCGAAAAATTGCAGCTCGAGCACGCTACAATGCAGCTCCGAACAATACGAGCGCATCACGTACCGGTACAGCTCGAGCGGCTTTAGCGGCTCGAGTCTCTTATGATCCGAGAGTTCCGTACTCTGAATGAATCATTCAACATTAAATTTAGTGGTGAAAAGTGATTAATGTGATTAATGAGTTTCGGTCTCCGTAATATAAGTGTGATAAGAATTAGTTTTTGACTTCATTTACGTTTACAGTAAGTATATAGGATTTTTTTCATTCGAATAAATGAAAATTATTTGATATTTTGAATAAGTAACCAGTCATTAACTCGGTCTATCTAAGCATTGAAGTGCTCGAAAACATTATCACGTGATCTCTCTGACAAGGCTGCTTTTACAGAGTCACACTAAGGGACGTTCGAGGTTTTATTAATTTTATTAAATAATATGCGACTAGGTATGGAGAAATTACTCGATGATAAGTTCATTACCGAGAGTTCGAATGATTCGGAGTACGGAACACTCGGATCGTTCGAGGCTCGAGGCACTAAGGGACGTTCGAGGTTTTATTAAATAATATGCGACTAGGTATGGAGAAATTACTCGATGATAAGTTCATTACCGAGAGTTCGAATGATTCGGAGTACGGAACACTCGGATCGTTCGAGGCTCGAGCCGATACGCGAGGCGCTCGAGCCGAATATTATGCAGGAGCCGCTCGGGCATCGGACTGGTCGTACTGTTCGGAGCTCCGCTCGAGCGTGCTTGAGTAATACAAGCAAGAACCGAGCCTGCTCGATCAAGCTCGTGCACATTCCTAGTAGTTATCTAACGAATAGGACAGGTTCGAGTGAATCATCATTCCAAAATGTTCCCAGTAAACGCTGGTGTTCCTCAAGGGTCTCACTTAGGACTACTACTATTCAACATGTTTATAAATAATATCACAACTTGCTTTCCTGACACTAAAACTCTATTGTTCATAGATGACGTGAAGTCCTAAGATGATTAATGATTATGATGACACTCAGATTTTGTAATCGGATTTAAATAAACTAGCAAGTTGGTGCTCTAGTAATGGCATGGATTTAAATACTAACAAATGTCACATTAAATTCAAATTCTTTTATTTGTACTAGGGACAATATACAAAGTGTATTGTGTTGTACACGTCAATATCCATAACTAAATATTACATAAAGATAAAGCTAAAAATTAAAATAGATTATGCAAAAATACCAACTGCAAGATGTAGTATTGTTATTAATAATTAATTATTAATGTGCGAGCTAGGTCGACTTACCGAGTAAGAATGGGTATTTACCAAGACTAGAGGAAAACGTAGCAAAACCCATAGTGCCATAATTTGCAATTGGTAATTACATCAATCATACTGTTTACCATAACAGAACATTAATACTGATAGGTAGAAAAAGAAGAAAAAAACTAAACTACTAAACAGCTAAAAAGGATCCTATCTTATTTATAATCCTAACTTATTACATGAATTTGAAATATTTAAGATTGTAACATCATCTAGTGAGTAGGGCTCAATATCAATTAAGATATTTCTAATGGTTGACTTAAATCTGCCTTCATTTTTAATATTTTTTATATAGCGTGGAAATATATTATAAAATTGTATGCATTCAAAATAGCATCCTTTTTCAAATAGTGTGGTTTTATGCGTTGGTACTACAAAACTATCTACTCCGCGTGTATTATGTGTATGACCAAAAATATGTTCTCTGAAGTAAACCTGAATTTAAATTACAAAATTTACACAAAAATATAAATATACATATGCCCCAACCACCGTCATCAGATTTGATTGTCGAAAAAACCCAGGACAGGAATCTCTAAGGTTCAACCCAGTTAATATTCTCAATACTCTTTTTTGTATCACAAAGACCTCGTAATTGTGAGAACCACCCCAAAAGATGATTCCGTAACACATAATGGAATAAAAGTGTCCGAAATAGGCAGATCTCAAAGTGTTTTGGTTTGCAACTTTAGCTAATTCTTTCAGAGCAAAGTAACTCTTACTAAGCCTACCACAGAGATTGTCCACATGACAAGACCATCCCAAATTCTCATCTACTATCACACCAAGAAATTTTGCAGAGCTCACATAATTAATTTCTGTGTTGTTTAGATTTATAGCATTTTTATAATCGTTCTTATTTCTGCTGTGTTTAAACAGAATACAATTTATTTTGGACATATTTAATACTAAGAAATTTTTTAAAAACCTATGGGAACTTTTAATTGTCGGATCCCATCATAAATTATTTGTAGATAATTGTAAAATTATTTATTGTAGATAAAAATGGATGACATGTCATGTAAAGTCATAATGATAATCAATAAATAGATCCGTGGTAACGGATGTTGCCAAGGAAGTGAATTTAACTTTCATCAAGGCTGCCATTTAATGAAGGTTATCCGATAGTTGACAAGACAAGTGTGTAAAGTTCTAAGGTACGAATGTATGTAGTGCAATCGAGGCACTACAAAACCACTCTGCCGTTATTGATGATATGTGCATGGTATCTTGTTTCAGACTTTCATAATCGGTACTGGCTATTAAAATGTTAGTACCATCTGCATAATTTGTTAGTGTTACAGAAGACAAGTCTATCACATTTGATAGGTCATTAATGTAGAGGAGACCAATAGCAAAGGACCTAAGATACTTCCTTGTGGTACACTCATATGTATCGATTCTTGTTCTGAGAAAAAGAGTCCACTATTTGTATTCAGACAGACTTTTTGAGACCTTGCATTCAGATATGATTTAAACCAATCATATGCAATTACACGTACGCCGATAACGTATAATTTTTTAATAATAATTGGTGGTTTACACAAAGGGTTTTGACAAGTCTAGAAATACACCATGCACAATACAGCCATTATCTAGGTGATGTAGAATGCGTTATACAAAGGAAAAATTGCTGTAGTTGCAGATTTTCCTCTTTGGAATCCATGTTGAGTAGAGGTGATAATTCCATTTGTAGCAAGAAACTTAGTAAGGCGTTTACTCATTGCAATTTCAAAAATTTTTGAGAAGCTGGTTAGCAAACTTATAGGTCTATAGTTTTCCATAAGGAATGGATCTCCTTTTTTAGAATATAGGTCTCACCACTGCAGATTTTAGTTTTGATGGGAAATCACCTTTCTGAAAGGAATTATTTATTATGTAACATAAAGGCTCAAGAATAAATGAAGCAACATTTTTAATAAGCACATTATGAATATCATCTTCACCTGCAGACAGCTTTGTTTTTTAAATTTTTTATTATTTCCGATAGCTCTTCTATTGTCACATCTGCTAGATATATAGATTGTGGATTATGTTGTTGTATTCTATTTATATCTACATTGTCCATATCTAGGTCTCCTAGAATTTGCGAAGCAGCTGTTTTGAAGTAATTATTAAATTTATTGCAGGCTTGTTTAGGAGAAGTTACAATTTGGTCATCAACTTTCATTTCATTGAAAGTAACCAAGTTTTTATTTGACCTGTCCCGTTCCGTATTAATAACGTTCCAAATAGCCTTTATTTTATTATCTGATTCATTGATTTTTTTTTTGTAAAGATGTTTTTTCTCAGATAGCAGCAGTTTAGAGTAATACCTTTTATATGCGTTAAAATCTTCTTTACTAATAAGCCTTTGTATGTACAATTCTGAAAATAAATTTAAAGTATTTTTGCCTCGCGAATGGAATTAGACAGCCATTTACTCTTTTTATGTTTTTGATGTGTTACCCTCTTCAATGGGAAGGCCTCGTTGAAGCGTTTGAGGAAACTTTTAATTAAACAGTTATACATTCTATCTACAGTGATTACTTCATACACACATAGCCAAGTTTCTTTTTGTAGTAACTCATAAATAAAATTTATCATAATTTTGTTTTCTGAAAAAATGCTTTACCTCAGTTACATTCTCCGGATTTTGTTTCTCAGTCAATACACATAACCGCTGACCTTTATGATCTGAAAGATTTGTATTTAGGACATTCGCACTGTATTCTAAAGTTTGGAATATATAAATGTTATCAATACAAGTAGATGATGTCGGTGTAACCCTGGTTGGTTCCCAAATACTAACTTTCATATCATAAATGTTTAGCATGTTTTTTAACATGGTCTGGTGTTTTAAATTCGATTTACTTAGCATATCTATATTAAAGTCTCCTGTAACCAGCATGTAGTTATTTCCTTGTGAGGCAATTTCCAACATTTGGTCCAATGAATTAGGAAAATATCTAAGCTAGTTGGAGGGGGCTTGTAAACGATACATAATACATATTGCCGATAGTTCAATACAAATTCAACAGCACAACATTCAAAGATATACTCTTTTGACAGAGCATTTATGTCACTTCTTATAATGGGCATAAGATCACATCGAGAATATAACATTACGCCACCGTGAGCAACTTCGTTTGACCGACAAAAATATGATACAATTTTGTAATTTTCAAGGGGGTATGCCTCAATACTATGAACAGTTTGCCAATGTTCACTGACTGCTACGAATTGAGGTTATAGTTCGCTAACATATACATTTAGTTAATTGATACTAGTAGATATGCATTCTACGTTTTGATGAAACACACTAAGAAGCACAATTTTTTATTCATCGTTAGTGGATTCTTTATCTTCCGTTGGTTGCTACGCCTTCTTGGTTTTTTTAATTTCTAACTCAGCAATCCGTTTGAAACAAGGACATTCAGGATCAGTAAGACAATGGTCAGTTTTCAAAGTTTTTCCCAGCCTTTTGTTGGTTTCTAGGCAATTGATGCATTTCTTTTCTAGTGTATTATTACATTCTTTGCTGTAATGAGCTTTCGCACAAATGTAACATGTTATACTATTCTGGCATATTGATTGGGTATGGCCATATCTACCACATTTAAAGCATCTGACAATATTGTAATATTCATTTGCTAAGCACCGCCTCCAACCAATATTCAAATGTCCATATTCAGAAATTTTCTTACTTAGATCTACATCAAACCTCGAAAATAATATTTCCCTTGTTTGGTCTATTTTTGTTTAACATTCGTTATGATTTTCATTACTGAGTCTTGCTTTAGATTTAAATCATTTTGATTTTTTAGGGCGCTCAAGATATCTTCATCCTCTCCTTCTAAATATTAATGTTCCACTCCACAGATAACTTTTGGATTTTTTGTTTTCCATCTTCGACTTGATATTTACTGCCAAATTCACTATCTACTTTATTTTTTATTCTTTCTTTGGTACCCGCATTACTGCAGTTAATGATTACTGATCCCTCTCTGATATTCTCAACTCTAATGGCCATTTTTGTCGGATCAATACTGTCTTCTAATATCATTTTTGGTAACAGTGCTTTCCTGTTTCTCCTTAGACTTTACAATAATGACATCTCTTGAATCTGCTGCAGCTGCATAAGTTTTAGTAACACCGCAACTATCATTACTTATTGTTGATATTCCTAGTAACTGCGTTATTTGATCATTCTGTTTTTTCAATTGTTCACTTTGTTCTTTAATTATCCTCTTTAGTTCTTTAAATTATTCTGTAATTTTAACTTCCACCGCATTTATCTTGATATCTATAATGTCACATGAAGGTTCCTTCCTACATTTCTTGCAGACTAGAATTAACATTCTCTCATTCTTTAATTCCATTACTTTCACTTCGGACGAAGTAAGTCCAAAACATGTTTTGCATTTAACGATTTTACAGTAATCACATGGAAAAGTTTCTCTACCTTTATCAGGCGGTTTATCACATGAATTACATTTCATTTTGATAAATAAAATTCATTCAAATTATTTTAACTACACCACTGGAAGTATATTTTTATCAACTAGAGGCAAAAAGTGGTCATTTATATGTAGCGAACAAAAAACTGCAAAATGAAATTCCTTGAATCAATTAGGAATTTCATTAATTTCGTGGATTTTTAATTAAACTTACTTTATTTTGCAACGTAGTTTATAGCAGCCATCATTTAATAACGTATATGTATCGTTTATTTCATCATGTTTTGGAACCTGTCAATCAAATCAAGGATCTAGGGATCACCTTTAACTCCTCCATGAGCTTTTTTGTCTCATCGGCTTCAACTGCTGTTATTTCCTCGTGTTATGTAGGCTTTGTTACTGTTTCCCAGCGCCACTTTAGGAACAACACTGTTATTAGAACCCAACAGTGAATAATGGCAATATCACTGCTACAGTTCAAAAATCAATGAAAATGCTGGGCTTTGTCAAGATGACAACTCATGATTTCACTAATCTAAACACAATTAAAATTCTATACTTCTTTTTAGTTAGACATAACTTGATTATCGCTCCTCAGTCTAGTTCCCACACATAAAAGTAAACTGGATGGAGCTCAAAATAGTTTTCTTAAATACATTGCATTTAAAAAAACATTTACTACAATTATACCGAATTGCAACAATATTTAAGCATACCTTATCTGGAAGTTCATAGGAGACGAAAAGATCTTACCATGTTGTCCAATATTATTAATAGCAGATGTAATTGCTCCTGACCTCCTTGCAAGAATCAATCTTTTTGTGCCGTCCGTCACATAACGTGTGTCTTTTTATCCAACTGTTGCAGCAACGTTGGCATCGGTGCGGTATGTCAACTGTTATTTATTTCAACGGTCAACCAGAATCCAAAACTTCCAGGCCGCATCGGTGAAACAACGGTTGCAACAAACCGGTGGAAAAAAAGACACACGTATACTACTAGACAAATTCAAACATTCCATGTGCCTTTTCACTGATAAAATTATGATTTTAATACATTAAATCCTAGAACACTTGGACTAGTTAATATTTATCCTGCAGTAATCTGCGCCTGTTATAGGTAAATGTACTAATAAAAAAGAAGTGCAATGACACACAGCACCCTACAGTGTTATAAGTAACAGGAATATATTTGCATTCCGTATCTGGACCTTTCGAGAAAATTAAGGGAGCTATATAAGGCGATGATTTTGACATCACAAGTTCAGTTTTATGATAGCCATTGAAGTAAATAGTTGTATAGTTAATTGTAAAAGTTTGAGTTTGGAAATAAATTGAGTTTTCCAAGAACTAGTGTAACATTTTTTGGTGACAATGCTACAGCGTATTTGTGACCATAACATAAATTTTTTACTTGTTGCAAAATGTGGTATCCCCATAAATAAATATAGTATATATTAAATTATCTTTGTTTAAATATACACACACTATAAAAGATCAGTAAATATCTTACCAAATGACTCGCTTCCAATACTAGATGATCGTTTAACTTTTGAAGATGGAACTGACGATGAACACTTAGGAAGTTTTGGTAACTTAGGCTTTTCATTTTTTTGAATGGGCTCCTGAAAAATAAGATTTGTAGTTGTAGTACCAAATGTTATTTCAGTTGATAAAGTATTTCATGTACAGTTGACAAAACACCAAAATTTAATAGTGTGACTTAGACTTTGCATCATAACTGTTAAAAATTATTGTCGAATTAATTTTCAAAAATGACACAGCATTTAACTGAAGCTCAAAAGAAGAGGGCTATATCAAAATTTGAAGAAAATTGGTCTTTAAGTGAAGTGACTGCTGAATTAAATGTCAGTAAAATTTGCATATTTTACGTTAAGAACAAATATTGCAAAGACCTTTCAAACAAAGTGTATGGAAGGTCTCTAATGAAAATGAAGCCAATCGAATATATTCGTTAAAATCTTTTTGGAACCGCTGTGAAAGCACGAAATGAAACATTATGCACAGGATTTTTGAGAATAGCTCAAATGCATTTAAAAGATGCTGACTTAAAAAATTGCGCTTCTGCCAGCAAAGTTTTTGTAACTGCAGAAAATAAGCACAGGCTAGTCCAGATTTCAAATGAATTTTTAATTCATAGAGAGTAATTTTGGAACAACGTGGTATTCTCTAATGAAATGAGTTTCCACTCTTCTAACAGCGAAAGGCTATCAGTTTATCGTTCTAGAAACTCAAGATTCGAAGATAATTATACATTCGGAACTGGTAATAGTGGGAACTTTTCTGTCAATGTTTGGGCGTGTATAAGCATTAACATTCCTGGAATGTGCTGGCAAATTAATGGGCATTTAACAGCCGAACAATACATAAACATCTTAGACGATGTTTTGTTACCATCAGTAAGAGAAGTTTTCCCCGACAATTTTATATTTCAACACATAAGAAATCAGTTTGGTATACTCGTAAATATTTATAATAATTGATTTTTATTAAAGGATAATCCAGTTAATACGGCTTGAATAGTAAAAGAATGGGTCAACAACATAAATTGAAAATGTAGAATAGAATAGAAAAAACTTTATTTACAAGTGTATATAAAAGTGAATGGTGTCATATACAATCAAAATAAAATGGTTACAATATGGAATAATACTAACACTTTCTAATACATTAACTTATAAACATATTTATTTTAGTGAAACATAAGTAAATTGGCAGTAAATAAAAACGGGAAGCAAATAACAACAAGCAACAAATGTAATGTTTTCACTTTTTTTAAGTTGTCTTCCTGTTTTATATTAATTGGCAACTTATTGAAAAACTGGATGCATGCATATTCAAGCTGCTCTTCAGTTGATGAAAGTCTATAAGTTGGTACATTGTAGTTTATGATATGATTTCTGGTATTTAAATTATGCTGTATCCTATGTATTTCAAATTTTTCGCAATTTCTACTTTTGTAAAATAAATATATGTTCAGCTATACTACTTGCTCTCCAAAACATAATCCCACATCTGATAAGTGAGACTTGCGGCCAAGTTCCAAATATTTCGATGTTACTCTAAATGAATAACAGACGGATGCTAATTTTTCACTGATGTGGTTTTCAAAATCTAAATTATAGTTTATATATACTAGTTTTTTCCTTATTTATTACTAGCCTATTCATTAAAAACCACTCTTGTATCCTATCAACGTTTTCATTAGCTACAGATAAAATATCATTTAACGATTTTGCTTCTACCAATATATTTGTATCATCTTCAAAATTAACAAGATTGTCATTTATATTATTTACTATGCATGAAGCTAAATCGTTTATGTAAAATACAAATAATAATGGACTTATTATGCTTCCCTATGGAATATTTAAGCTCCTTCCCCTGAATAATATTTACTCTCCTGATTTTCTATTACAACCTTTTGTTTGCGTAATGAAAGATAATAATTTATCCAATCATAGGCTGGTCCTCTAATTTAAGATCTCTCTAGCTTCTCTAGTAATACTTTATAATTTAAGCTATCAAACGCCTTTGAAAAATTTAGAAAAATTCCCATTGACACCTTTATTTTCATACCCTGCACTTACACGTTCAATAAAATCATATACAGCTGTTTCAATAAATCGCTCCTTTAAATAACCATGTTGTGAGTGACTCAGTAGTTTTTCTGCATAAAAGAAGCCTAACACACATTACCATTTCAAATATGACAGAGATGGCAGCCATATTTAAACTAAAAAAAAAGTTGGATAGTAGTCTACTATCCCTAAATATTGATAAAACAAAATTTTTGGCTTTCTCTTTTTCAGCTAAAACATCTCCTAATTTGCACAAAATTATCCTTCATGACCAAACATGTCAATTAAATAATAATTGTCAGTGTAAAAATACTATAAAAAGATCAAATAATAACATTAAATACTTGGGAGTACTACTCATTGACGAATATCTCACATGGAAAGATCATATACAATGTCACCGGAAATATTAGAAAATTAATTTTTAAATTCTATGAATTATGTAACATTCTTTTTCCAAAAATTTAAAAAGCCGTCTATCTCTGTCTTGTAGAATCAATCATAAACTATGGGTTAGTTGTTTGGGGGTAATGCTGGTAGTACATTTGTCTCTAAGTTACAAATTGCACAGAAATACATAATTAAAATTATGTTTTTTAAAAACAGAAGATATTCAACCGAATTGGTTTATAAAGATAGTAATTTACTAACTCCTTATCAACTTTATTTGAAATCGATAATCAGATTTAAGTTAAAAACAAACCATTTTAAACAAGGATTGTCTCATAAAATTAATACTAGACTGGCTGCTAAAAAAGATTTATGGCTTCAAAATCCTAAATATACTGCATGTCAGAACCATATTTATTTATTTCCAAACAGGCTTTACGCCTAATGACATGGAAACTTAACAAAATAACAATACAATGTACGCTAATAAAGCTAAAGTCATATTCTCAATTACCAAACTTAAAAAAAAAAATTAAACAACAAACATAAAAAAATATATTCATATATACGTATAAAATATTCTATATAATCAGTCAAAATTACACCGATGTATCTATTAAATGATCAACTATCATTTTTTTAAATTTTGTAGAAATATACGAAAAATCAAGATCAATTAGTTGATTTATTTCATTATATCTTCGTAACATCGATAAGAGAGGACATGTGGAGGTAATAATTTTACTAGTTTTTGGCAATCTAAAAAATAAAGGACATCTTGTTTGGTATGGTGGAGTGTTAAAATATATAAGACTTAAAATATTTGTATCATTTATATGATTATTTATTATATTATATAAAAACATAATTTGTGTTACATCTCTTCTAATAGACAAGGATGGTATTTTAAAATGGTTTCTAAGTTCAGTAGTTCTGATCACTCTATAATCCGGCCATTGATGATTTTCTTTATAATATAAAAAACGAAGTAATTTATTTTAAATATTTTCTACCATACCACAATACTTTTGAGGTTGTGACATCCATAATATGGATGCATTAATTTAGGTCGGACCAATGTGAAATACAAATGTTTTATTGTACTTACTTTAGTAAAACCGTAACTGTTTCTAATAATGAAACCCAACATTTGGTTTGACTTTTTGCAAATTTCTGTAAAATGAGCCTCATAAGACAAGCTGGTATTATAACGTACTCTCAAATCCCTAATGTCATTTTTTCTCGTCAGAATTTCATTTTCAAACATATAATCAAAAAGAACCCTAGTATTACGCAAAGTAAAACTAATTACATAACATTTGTTAATATTAAAAAATAATTTATTAATTATACTCCATTCATAAATTCTATTTAAATCCCTTTGTAAACCCACACAATCCCTAACAGTTTTTATTCTTCTAAAACATTTAAAATCGTCCGCAAATAAAATACCCTCACTGCATTCAAGACACTTCAAAAGATCATTAATAAAAATGACAAACAACAGTGGCCCTAAATTGGAACCTTGAGGTACCCCTGAATTTATTTCAAATGCACCCGACTCATCTCCCTTATCTCCCACTTTAAAAAATGTATTTTGTATATAATTATTAACTAGATTGAAGTTTATCCCAAACTTTCCTAACTTCATTAAAAGTACTTCATGATCCACCCTGTCGAATGCCTTTGAAAAATCTGTAAATATAGCATCTAGTAATCTAGTTGAAAATCATGTTCAAATGATTCATATATTTTGTTTGTAAATAGGAACAAATTAGTATTTATAGATTTTTTATTTATGAAACCATGTTGGGACTCACTAATAGCTCCTTGCACATGACGATATATTTTCTGTATATAATTTGTTCTAGTAATTTAGATGGTGCACAAATGATAAATATTCCTCTATAATTTGCAATGTTAGTTTTATCCCCGGATTTATGTAAAGTAACACAAGTAGCTGTTTTCCACTCTTGTGGAAATATTCCAGTGCTCAAAGCTAAATTAAATTTAAACAAAAGTGGAACTTCTAACCATTCAGCCAGTGCTTTAATAACATATGGGGGAATATTATCAATCCCTGCAGATTTCTTTGGCTTGAGCTTTCTTACCGCTTCTTCAAAATCTTCATTACTAATACAATTGAAAACAAATTTATTACCTAAATTACCCTCCTCTGGTATTACTGAGTAATTAGCCTTTTGTGCAGCATAAACAGAAGAAAAATATTGAGCAAAATCTTGAGCTATTCTATAACCAGTTACTTGCATACTATTTAAATGAAATTTAGTTTCTACACAACTATTCTTTTTCTTTCTATTGACATATGACCAAAAGTCGTTGACGTTATTAACTATAATATTATCTTCAATTTCTGATATATGAGATTTATATCTTTCTTTGGTTAATATTTTGAGTTGCCTTCTAACCTAAATGTATTTTAGATTGCATCCATCAGATATATTCTTAAGTTGCTTTAAAGTATTTTTTTCTTTATGTAACATTTTCATCTCATCATTAAACCACAGTGGATAGTTTTTCTTTCGATATTTTTTATTCGAAAATTTTGGAACAGATACATTAAATATATCATTATAATAATAATAATATTCTTTATTTGGAGCTAAATAAAAAAAAAATACATAATACAAGAAATAAAGAAAACATCGTACCTAAAAAATGTATAACTGCAAAATAGAGCCGACAAACAGTAAAAACTGATACAAAGTGTCGGACCTAGCAAACAAAAACAAACAAAAAAAATTAGATTAAAAAATAATTAAATATCATATAACACTATTTTAATTAGTTTAGAGCTATTTTAATTAGTTTAGAGAGAAAAATATAATGTTATGTCATCGAATTATATAAAATCCGTTTATATTCTTTTGAGAAAAGACTGATTCCAAATTGTTTAATAGTCTGGGAAATACCATTGTATAGCTTGTAAATATTATAAGAAAAATACCTTTGAAACATACTGGTACGATGGGGTGGTGGAGATATGTAATCACGAGAACGAATGTTGATGTTATGAACATGCGACCTATAAACAATTTTGTTAAACAAGTATGGTGGAGACTTGAACACAACAATTTTATGAAATAAAGTTGCCATATGTAATTTCCGTCTAGAAGACATAGAAGACATTCATTATTACATAAAAGTGTTCAACTGCTACATTCACATCTACCTGATTTACTACTAAATCCCAATTTGTATTCCTAACCAAGTCAGTTAATAGCTCAAAATTTGCTTTTGTAAAATGAAATGTATTATTTAAATTTGTCTCAAGTCTATTAGCTGTTTGTTTATTATTGATTAAATTTGTTAATCTCTAAAGCAGGGTGATATACATCTTCTTCAACTAAAGGTGTAGGACATTGCACTATTCTAATATGGTTAATCCATTGTGTAGGTCCTAAGGTATATAATTGTTTACCACAGGAATTTAAAAATAAGTCATATCATAAAATCAAAAATAGGATAAACCAATGGATAGTTAAAACAAATTTTTCGATTGCTTATCTTTTATAAATATAATGTCCTGTAATCCTAAAATTTAATCATTTTCAGTATTTGCTTTTCTATTAATATTAGATCATTTGCAGGTAATTTTAGGTAAATTGATTTATATCTAATTAACCTCTTTCTAAGAATGTATATAAGTGTCATTAAGCGCGCGCGCCCACACACACACACACCCACCCACGCACGCACGCACGCACGCCCACGCACCCGCACACACACGCACACGCACACGCACACGCACACGCACACGCACACACACACACACACACACACACACACACACACACACACACAGTATATTAACTTGCCATTGTGCCCTGAATAGCTATTTATTTTCCTCTCCTTTCAATAATGCAACCAGGAGACAAGGTTTAATTAATTCCTAGCAATGAGAAAAAATGAATATTCAAAATTAGACCATTAAAAGTCTTGTCTTCTAATTTATAAGTTTCTCAATAAGTTCTTGATTACTTTGAATGTTAGGCTACTAGTGAACTTAAGTCGCACTGTTAGGTAATTAGGATACCTTGTTTATATTTAAGTTATTATTTATATTTATGTAATAATTTGTAAAATTACTGTAATGGCTAATAAATAAATAAATAAATAAATAAATATCTTTGATAAACACGACAATAGACTTATCGGACGATAATTCTCCATCAAGCTTGGATCTTCATTTTTGAAAAGTAGTTTAACAAATGCCAGTTTCAGTTTATTGGGGAAAATGCTATCATAACCTGAACTAGATTTATTTTTTAACTCATTAAATAGTATTAAAGTTTCATCAATGGTGATCAGTATTAGAAAAAAGGAGTTTTTATTCAATGCAATTTTGCAATGGAAGTCAACATGCAGTAAATTTTTTAAAATATTTGGTATATGGGGGCTTCATAGTCAAAAAAAGATAATTTAGGTTGGAAAACCGTGGTCAACTATTCTCCCCTTTCTTTGCAACACCACTGGTTAAAGCCAGATTTACAGGGATGAATTTCAGTATAAATCCCATGACATCCCAATTGGATTGCGCCAGCTGTACCTATTATTGAAAAAATTACCTTATAGGCTTTTGTAACCAGTCTGCGTTTCTTTTTTTGAGTTTCGTCTCCCTCGGTGTCAGACACAGGCTCATCATTTTCATCAATACTAAAGTCTGAGTCGACAACGTCTTCGTCATCATCTACAGCCCTAAAGAAAACATATATTTATATAATTAGCCTAGGGAATATAATTAACCAAAGGGTCGGTATTTTCACCTCTGAGTGAAGTTGAAACTAAATACCTGCTTAAACTATATGCCTTTGTTCCTTAAAATGTCAAGTAATAAGGTGCTGAAAACATGGAGATTTTTTGACAAATTCTATTTGCAGTAATGGTTTGGTTCATTGAGGAGCAAAAAGGGACATATTTAATAGAGTGCTATATTGGGGCCAAAAATCAGAAATGTTGTCCTTTATAATTAGTTTCAAAATATCGTAAAGGAGAACAGATAGGACAGGAGGACACTTTTCGAGAAAAGACAGAATCTACAAAAAAGGACTGTACTCCCTAAAAGAGGACGATTGGTCACCTTACAAGTAACCCTAAATGTAACTTTACTTAGAAGTGAAAAGATCGGCCCTAACTCAATTTTGTAGATATATTTACTCATATTCATTGTCAGAGGCAGTTTCTTGAAATCCTCCATAATTTTGTTTGTAGAAATCATCCTGACACTCTTCTTCTTCATCAAGAAGTTTGAACATTCGATTACCGGCATTCGCCCGGCGATCTCGTTGCATCTTGAATTTTCGTTTTCTATCAATAAATTATAAATAGAAATGCAAATTTTACTAATTATATGTATTTTTAACTATTCACAAACAAAATGTAAATCAAAAATCAAACCGCATCAAAATAAACAAATCCATTACACTGTGACATTACATAACCTCATATGTCATGTCAAACACAAACGTCAACGTGCGTCAACCGTTTCCCGACCAATGATGTTGAAATTAAAAAACATCCGATAGAAATAAAATATGGAGACATCCATGGCATGCAATGAACTTTGCGATGCGACTCTTGGTGCGTTTGATTTGATCATCGGAGATCTCCGAGCGCTTCAAAAGTGTTTGAATTGACACTCCGAGAGATCCCTAAAGTGTTTGTTTCGCTTTGGAGCGAGAACATAGAGCGAGCTCGATGTTCTCAGAGCAGAAAGATCGAGAAGAGGGAGAAATTTGTCTTTGTCTCTACCTATCTCTTTTTAATTAACTTACAAACAAATTTGAATCTCAAAATTAAAGACCAGACAAGAACTCAACAAATTACTTAGCCGCTTTTGTCTTATAGCTAAAATTATTCATTATAAACACAAAATGTGTGTTTGCGAAATACATTTTTTCTGTCCAGATCTAATCACCAGTAATCACAGTCATGGAGTAGGAGAGCGAAGCGGGCATTTGTGGTAAATGCTGCATTTCAGGGCCATTACCCCTTATTATTAAAAGTTTCTCCATTTTCTTTACTTTTTGCTTACTATTTTAACATACAAACCAGAAAAAAGAATCACAAAAAAGCGAGGTTATGTTTTTTACTCTGTTTTATTTGATTTGATTCAATGCTCTATTGTGACGTCATCACTTCTCGGTCTCCTCGACGCTCGCTCGATCGAGTTTCAAATCAAACGCCCCTTCTATGGGCAAAGACAGGTTATTTTTCATCTCACTCGAGAGTATTTATAACAACCATTTCCTATTTCACTTTGTTATTGTCTGATCCACCAGCATGTGGATTGAACAATAACAATGTGAAACAGAAAATGGTTATTATAAATACTCCTGAGTGAGATGAGAAATAAAAATGGCTGCGCCCATAGAGTCGCATCTATTTCTATTGATACAATATGCACATTGGCTTTCTACCCCACTCCAGTTCATTGATGGCATGCCGTCCGCCCAAGGTCCATAAAATAGCTATTTTATGGACCTTAGGTCTGTTCTGGTTTTGAGAAATAACGATCCACAACTGTCGGGCTCATGCGCAGTAGATAAAAAGTGTTCTGGTTTTTCTGGGACTACTTCGGATCTCTCAGTCCAGTGTTCTGGTTTCGTATCCGAAATAATCCGTGATTGTTGTAAACAGTCAAAAAGTGTTCATGCTTGGGAGTGTGGATCGACTCGGACTGTTTTGACCGCGCATGCGTTTTTGAAGTGTTATGAATATTGTATTGGCTTTTTAGACCATACGAAACGTATACAATCCCAAATTGTTTATTTATATGTGGACGAATGTCTCTTGTTCTTGTTTTATTTGTAAATTAAAGCAATTTTAGAATTATTAATTTTTTAATATTCTGTTTTTATTTATTCCATTGAAATGTGATGATAATGATAAACATATACATGCAAATGTTATTTGAAGCTGAGCTTTCAAAAGGAACTTCATTATTATAATAAACAATAAACAAAACACCTTCATGACGTGTTCTGGTTTTCCAAGAATTTCAAACAGTCGGGGATTTTTTGCCTTTACGCATACGGTCCGGCGCAGTTTCAAAACAGTTTTCATTTTGAGAACCAGAACAAACCTAGTAGGTCCGCCGCCTACCATCCACCTACCATCACAGTAGCAGTGTTGTTCCTTGCTGCACAATCGTGCCAAAAGTGGCACAATTTACACTAAAAATGCACCGCGGCACCTCTCCCTATAAAGTGGCACTATTTGTTTTTTTTTTTCAAAAATCTTGCAGGCTTGCCGAAATAAAACATAAAGCAAAAAACAAACATACCAACACAAATCCTTCAGTATTAAATTTTGGATATAAAGATTTTGTATTATAAGTATAAGTTGCCTATCCGACATTTTACGGGCAACGCGAAAGACTATGTTTTCATCGACGGCCGGGTGAGGCTGGTTTGTATAGAGGAAGTAAAAGTTGAAAACAGTGTTGCCAGAGTACCCTGAAGGAATGTAATAGATGAACTCTCAAAATTGTAATAAATTTCAAGAAAATGTAATAGAAATTTTAGTCAACTTAAAATGAACTATACATAAAAAATACGATTCTATTGCTGCGTTTGAGAATTCACATCGGATTCATCTGAGATGTAGTAAATCTTTAATCACGTGATTTAGTATACGTAAATGTAATAGGACAGATGTGTCCGATGTAGATAAAAAAACACTCGAGATGTAAAAAATGCATCCGATGTGGATTCTCAAACGCGGCAATTGTATTGATTTTTGTCGCATTTGAAAATCCACATCCGATGCATTTTTTTAAATCTCGAGCGTTTGTTTATCCACATCGGACACATCTACATCTGCGTTTGTTTATCCGAGATGTACCTATCCAGATTACATTTTTTACATCTCGATTTAAAATGAGATGTGAATGAGGTGGTCGTTCCATGCCGGAAAGTAAGTTTTCTGTGAAGCCAAGTTTGTCAATTTATCCTTTGTTTATGCTAGCGTGAATATAAAAGTAATTAGTTTGTTTAGATTTCAAATTTAGGTTGATTTGTGGTCTCAAAATTCAAATTTAAAAAGTATAAACTTCTAACTTGTCGCAGATAAATTCAGAACGGTTCTGTACTGCGGTTGAAACAAATCTTTTGTAAAGAAAACGAAGAAAAAAGAAATTCTGTCTCCAATGCAAGGTCCAATGATATAAGAAACTTTTTAAGCGCTTTGGGCATGTTCAAGAAAATATGTTTGGGATGAACTTAACCAAATAAACCTGTTTAAGATGGTATTAGTTGTATGAAATAATAAACAATATATTAGGAACATAGAAAATCAAGGGTTAGGTTCAAGTTTATCAATCGTGAAAATGTAATAGATTTATTGGACATGTAATAATGTAATAAACTCTTCAAAAATGTAATAGATTTGTTACAATTGTAACAAACTGGCAACACTGGTTGAAAAGTCTTTTGGTAGGTAGAGAGGGAGTAAACGTCAAACCACGTCGGGCGGCTCCGAGAATTTCACAGTAATGTTTACCTGCCAGTGTCGTTTCATAGAATAAGTAATTTTAAATTGTTATCAGCGGAACCGGACAATCGCATGTATTTATGGATTATAAATAATTATTAAACATGTATTATAATATTCAAATTATAATTTTACAAAATTTCAACAGCTATTCACAATTTATTAAACTATTTACTCGAAATTGTTATTAACATCTATAAAATAATTTTGTACGCCAATGTATCGCGTCCACTTCGGTAAAATCCGCTGCCAACCTGTCAATTTGTGTATAAAGTGGGAGAACTGGCAAAAGCATTTCCAACTCTTTACTTCTGTTCTATTTCAAGTGCCTACTCGATAATTTGGATAACAACAGGCATACCAGCCTATCTATCATATCTGCTGCGTGTAGCTGCTTGTGACCTTGTGACTTGTGAGCGGCGGGGATTTACATAAGTCGTTTTATTATTTATCTTTTATCTACGCTTGGTTGCGCAGTTCTTTTGTTTTTCGTTAGCCGGTAAAATGTAAAAGTGTTTAGCTCACACAATAAGAATAATAAGATGGAACAGTTCATGCAAAAGTAAGTAATAGTACCGTTATTTTTTGCTGTAGTTAGAAAAGTATGATAAAAACAGTTTTCCTGTTTTAGATATAAACCGGAAATAATTGACAAATTAGTGAAAAACCTGTTAAAACGTTCGCAGAGGTGTATTGACGTTCACGGTGTTCATTTTGAAAATCTACTTTAATTTTAATTAATTATTTGTATCTGTTAGTTTGTTGTTACTTTATGAAATAAAGTGAGCCCGGTCCTGTGTAGATGTTCAATTTCTTATTGGAAAATGCAGCAGTTAAACATAAATGAAGATGGTACCTAATTTGTGTAGAGTTTTAAAAATACAGTGTAAAATATTTGATTTCAATTTTATAAATACTGATTTATAATATTGTAGTCGCCATTATAAAAATTTACTGTAAGAAAATCAAGATGGTGGCATTAAATATTATTACATTATTTTATTTATTGATCCATGTACTATTTAAATGCAGTAACATTTATTAAAATCTAATATACAGGGTGATATTCTAGCTAAGAAGAGCAATATAAAAAATGAGAATCCGGTCCTGGAATTTTTTAAAATTAAATTATGGTTTTGATTAAACTAGGACAGTGTAACTTTTGTACAAAATTGTATCAAAATATCTCTAGCCGGTCAAACAAAATGGCCGATTTTAGTTTTGGTAAAAAATCATAAAACACTATATTTTAGAAACGAGTAAGATTAAAGGCTAAGTATGGGGGTGTTTTGAACTCAGGTAAGTGTACTCTACCTTCCATTGAGCTGTGTTTGTTTAAATCTGAAACACCCTGTATGAACAAAAGTTTAGCAACACTGTGCGGCACCTTCGGTAGGTAAAACGGCACGATTCCGCATGAAAAATGGCACAGTAAAAAATCTGCTTGGAACAACGCTGCACAGTAGTGATCTCTGTGACAATCACCAATAATCAAGAAATGTCACAAAACACGGAATAAAATTTCCTGTTCATTTACTTTTAAATTAAATAAAGGATAAAGGCACGTGGAATAAAAGGTAAGTTACGTTCCTTCTTCTTTTTAATTGTTCAAGTTTTCGTATTCCAAAAATATCTGCAAATTAGCAAAATTTATTGTGGTTTATTGCGAATTTGCAGATATTTTTTGGAATACGAAAACTTGATACTTGCATCTGTAAGGACCGATTCCACCGTTGTGTTAAACGAAGTTTAAAATGACATTTTTACTTTTTACATTAACAATGTCATTTTAATCTCCGTTTAACACAACGGTGGTATCGGTCCTAAAGCCTTGGTTTCTTTGAACACTCCGTCGCGGCGAGCGGACAGTCCGTCGACCGCTGAGGACAGCAATTTTCGCCCGAGGTGGTTTGTTAAAAAATATAGAAAATGATATTTTCTCTATGTTTGTACGTGCTGTTTATGTATTATGAATGTAAACGAAAGGTACTAAAATGGATGCAATTAAATTGTTTGCGTTGTTATTATTGTTGGAAGAGGAAGAACAAGAGGAACTGGCAATTGCAACCGTCAAAGTTTCCAATAAGCCAGTGGATGAGTTGTTTTTGTGTCGCGATACAGAAGGTGCCTTTAATATCACTGGGCAGCGAAGGCTTTTTGGAAATGAAACCAAATTTAGGGAGTATTTTAGACTTTCTACAGATCTTTTTGAATTCGTGTTGAGTTTTATAAAGGACATAATTTCCAAGAAACCTAAAAATAAAGTCATGATGTCATCTGTATGTGTGAATTTGTCACTCATTGTTTTAAAATTAATAACAATATAGTCTCCGCACACGCCGACGATTCCGCTGATATCAAACTCAACAGATATCAACCGACTCTTCGCGACAAATCAGCGGCATGACGCCGTCCTGCTCAGCTAAGCGGATTCAAGAAAACCATTCCCATTTAAATACTCTGGTTGGATAAAATCGTCAAAACGCGACGGTTGACGGACTGTCCGCTCACCGCGACGAAGTGTTCATAGAAACCAAGGCTTAAGTCCGCGACATTTGCAGATCTGCAAAGCTGCCGCGCCATATTTGCAGATCTGCAAAGTTGCAGACGTTCTGTAATCTCACCCTTAGCCAATTCCGACTTCCTAATCACATTAGTAATCTATGGACCTAATTATGTTGCCTGGATGCGTGGTTTAAATTTATTTATAATTGTTGTAGAAAACTATAAAATATCATACAAGAGGAAGGAAATGGAAAAACAAATACTGGTTTCCTGTTCCAAGAAAGGATTAAAAAAAATGGTAAGATAAATGTCAACGGCAACCGTCAACCGACTTTGAAGCAGTGTGGTCAGATTGGGCGATTTGTCGCAATTTGGGCTAATTTGTAGAAATTATTGCGACAGTATTTTTAACAAAATCGAAAGCCATTTTTGGGCTACAATTTTAAATATATTGCGATTTTTTTACGTTTTTTTTGCATTTTTTTTTCTTGTTTATAAAAGAAGTCTAAAATGAAAAACCAGCTTTATGCCGACAAGTACCCAGCCGAGCCACTTACTGGATGGTTGTTTTATTTTGCATTGCAACTATTTGAAAATGATTACAGATAATTCTGGTTTGTTTTGGCAAACAATAATTAAATTGAAAAATGCAACAGGATAATTATTATTTGCTTTTAGAATATTGAGGGTAAACCTCAAATGCAGTTGTAGACAGGTCATTTTTTAAAATGGACATTGTCAAAACTAAAATTCAATTTAAATTAAATTTTCCGTTTTAAATGCTATTATGCAAATTAGATACCATTTCTCAATAAATGTTGTATTGGGATCTAAAATTAAGATCGCAGCGCCGTCTCTACTTAAAATTTAAACTAAATGTGGCTTTTATTGTTTACATTTTTGAGTTTGTAAACAAACAGCCCATAAAAAGTATTTAGTTTATGTTGTGCTATTTTAAGGAAAACATATTGTTGTTAATTTTTAACACGCTTATATTAGCTTCACCTGTATGTATGTTTGTAACTCTCCTTTGGACTCAATAAATGGCTTATTACTGTCAGTATATCCCGTTAAGTCAAGTTCGTTCGTGGCCGAGCGGTCTAACGCACGGGTTTTGGCTTGCCAGTCTCACCGATCGTGGGTTCTAATCCCCAGGACTGAAAAAAAATATTTTTTTTTTCAGCAATTTTTTTTTAATAATTAATCGAACTAAAAAGTAAAAAATAAATATAGTTTAAAAAAACTAAAAAACACGCTTTTATAATACATCGAACTAAAAAGTGAAAAATAAATATAGTTTAAAAAAACTAAAAAACACGCTTTTAGAGCATATCAAACTAAAAAGTTAAAAATAATTTTTCAAATAAGCTTAAAACAATAATAAATGGAAAATACTAGTATTATTGTGAAAAAAGCGTGGGGCGCTTTGTCCATATTTCTCGTACATCGAGCGCTTGACGCTTTTTTCACAATACTAGTATTTTCCATTTATTATTGTTTTAAGCTTATTTGAAAAATTATTTTTAACTTTTTAGTTTGATATGCTCTAAAAGCGTGTTTTTTAGTTTTTTTAAAATATATTTATTAGTGATTAGACACTGTTATTTCAATAGTTCTTAGGTTAAAGTAAAATATATATTTTTATTTGGTAAGTAACCCCTATTAATTTTGTTTTGATAAACAATAAACAAAACTTGACAGAACACAGACGGTCAAGTTTCAAATGCCACAACTTTTAGTTCACCGTAGAGGGCGTATCGCTTATCTTCAGATCCCGAAGTATCTTGTAAAAATGTTCAGCTTAATAAATATATACGTTAAGATTTAATGCCGATATGTATAAAAATTTAGAAGATTTTTCAGAAAATTGTGATGTTTTTGAAAGATTTGATGAAATATTTTAGGACCGATTCCACCGTTGCGTTAAACGGAGATTAAAATGACATTGTTAATGTAAAAATGTCATTTTAAACTTCGTTTAACACAACGGTGGAATCGGTCCTTAATAAAATAAAAACCTGATGATTGTCAATGGCTGCGTTCATCCGCGCCATTTCAAGGAGCGCTACAAAAGTAGCGATCACTTACGCTACCTGATCGATCTTTATGCACGGATGAACCATGTTTAAAAGTGACATTTGATTGTGGTTTATTCATTTTACTTTTGAGTTAAATGTCTCTGGTTGAAGATTTGTTTGTTTATTTGTGGTTTGTTTATTTTTCAATTGCTAATATAACCCTACTAGTCACCAAGCAAACCGTGGACGTAAGTGCGTAAGACAGATCAGTGATCACCGATCAGCGTAAATAAAATGCGCTACTTTTAATGGCGGCCGCTCAATGAAGTGGAGAGGGGTAGAATGATAACTGTCAATGAAAAAGTCTGGACACTATGCACAATTTCGTTTTGCACATTTTGTAAACAAAATTCAGGGACGGTTTAACAACATTCTGTGCAACAATTATAAAATAGTGCATCGAAAAATAATTAACAAGTATAATTTAATACTAAATCGGAATAAAAGCATAAAAAATCATAAATATAAGCAAGATAACAAAGAATTGACGCCAAAAAAGCTTACAACAGCCAAAACACAAACAAAAAACAGAGCTGAACATGAACATAATCGCTGAATAAAGTCGATCCTGGAATTTGTTTACAGTGCTTTAGGGCAACCTCTCCTTGTCATTTACGTGTGTAAGAGTGGAAGGCTGAATCACGCATAATTTCTACACTCGTGATGGATGCGCAGACGGTACCTTATCGTTCTACCCTCTCTACTTCTTTGTGGCCGCTCCTTGAGCGAAATCTCAAAATACACCGCCGTTCATACGTGCCACTCGAGAGCGCTACCAGATCGATCAGGTAGCATGTGGCGCGGATGAACGCAGCCAATACCGTTTTTTTTTTGTTCACAATGAAAAATCTTAAAAGTTTTGTTTTCCGAGTTCAAATAAAAACTGTGTCAGATCAAAGCTTTATTTATTTTTTTAATGCTGTTTTTATTCTCTTTTAAATTTTTCGAATTGAGGCTTGGCGCTAGCAAATTATTGCGATTTTGTCGCGATTTAATAGGCGCTGGCCAACCCTGTTTTTTACTAACGGTTTTTCAGGGAAAGACACAAAATTAAAATCAACAAAAAATCCAAACTATACCAGTATTGCTCTAATGAATAGCCAATATTGATTTATTATACTGTTGTACAGTAAGGAGAAGTCATTATTACTCAAATTAGTAATTAATAACAATTGTTTATACGGCCATACCACCGGCCAGGTCCTGAGATCGTTAGAAGAGAAGCTTCATGAACACAAACGCGAAGAATATCCTTCTAATATTATAATATAAACAGTCTGTTATTAAAAATATGTAAATAATGTTAATAAAGACCTTTTGAAATGAAAAAATAGGCGCTGGCAACATTGCGATTTTGGGCGACATGAGCATTCTCGGAAATGTGGCTACACTGCTTCAAAGTGACAAGACAAGTTGAAGTTGTGAAGGTCATTGTCATTAGTCTATTGAATTTTGTATGACAACAAAAGGAATACAGTTAAAAACTGAGTTTCTGTAAAGTCCCGGTGGTAAATAGCTGGCATATTTTACATTATTTGCACGTGTAGAAAATACCTAAAAACCATATTTACCCATTGATATTAATCTTAAATATTCTGTATAAGGTTAGTATAAAGTTGACTAAAAATAAACTTAATTTACGTAAATCGTTAGACAATAGAAATTTGAAAATTATATAAATATTTTCTAGTTTTCAAAAATGGCCCTCCAATTCACTCCATTAGTTTTTGGGGTAATGGTGGTAGTCGCTTTTGGAACTCTCGCTTATGGACTATGGAATATGAATTCCAATAATAGACAGTCTCAACACAGTTATGGCAGCCAACCCTTTGATTACCACTCAGGATACGATACCTACCAGTGGGATGAAAGGCCAGATAATGATAAAAGGTATGTGTATTATTTTTTACTAAACATTGTGAAACTAAGTGCCTGAAACCTCTTTCAAGAATTTCCATATAACAATAATATTTTCAGGAAATCGTTTTCTTGTGTAAAGTAACTAAAGCGCAATCATTTTCTCATTGAGAGCAGCAGACAAGGCATTTTTAAGCTCACAGTATAAGTATAAATAAAAGAAACTACTTATATGTCAAAAAATATTTTTTACCCTAATACTCTAGTGTTTAGTTAGATTGTATGGACAATTGGTCCCAACTTTTACCTAATCAATATAAGAATATTAGAAAATGGGAGACTGGCCCTGTAGAATATAAAACAAAAATGGATTTATAACTTTAAAGTAGGTACCCTATTCCACTCCATTATTTTCAATGCACTTGTTCCATCACATTATTCACATCTAAGAAACCATACGCACCAGGACAATCATTTGAACATTTGTTCCAACAACACAACAATCTTGGAACCATACATTAATCAGTCCTCAACTGATAGTTGGTCATCAACTATCAGTTGATGGTTGGGACTCAATTCTGAACTTGGATGTGTTGGAACACATTTTTGTGTAGTCAGACACACTAGCAATAACATCAAAGTGTAAACAAATTTAACAAATGTTAAAAGATTTATAAGTTTTGATTGTTTAGTTTATTAAACTGTAATTATTTTAATTTTTTAGTATATTTAAAAGTGCCTTCGTCACTAGAGTTCTTTTCACTTTTGTCACTCATTATTTACTCATTATATTAATAAGTCAACAGATGCATGTATCAATAATAGACTATAAATAATGTTAATGCATGAAAACTAAATTATGGTCAATAATAATATATAATCCTTGAATCGAGACTATAATCGATACTATCAAAACAAAATTTCCAGAGTAGGTTGTGGTTTATTTATGAGCGCACTTTCGTTTGGCACATGTCTTGACAATTCGTTCCTATTCAGACCCAGCAACTGATTTGACAGTACAGAAACTTGTTTGTGATTAGATTTTTATGTGTTGGAACACTAGCTTTTTGTATAGTTTTGAGTCGTAAGTTTGTTGGAACATCAGTTCTAGATTGTGCAGAATCACAAGTAAACTGCTTTGTTATTGTATTGGAACATACCTATAGATTAAAGGAACCAAAACGGGTTAATGGCATGTAGCTTAGATTAGCAAAAAAGACTTGTGCAAAATTGTTTAATTTAAAATGCAAAGTACTTTAGGCATGATGCCATCTTTAGTGCTTATTGTCTCCACAATGATATCCAAAAAGTTTAAAAATCATGTCTAACCTTGCTAAATATTTTTTTAAATTAGGAGTTCATACAGCCACTGTTTAAATTTTTATTTTTAGAGGGATATCATTGTGGAGACAATAAGTGCTTTGCATTTTCAATTAAAAAATTTTTGCATGACATACAAGTCTTTTTTGTCAAACAAACCTACATAGTTTTAACCATTTCAAATGTTTCTCTTTGTAGGCCACGATTGCTTCAATTTTTGTGTGGAGGTACAATGAGTGTGGTCACAGCTGAATAAATGTACCAAATTTCATTCAATTAACCAGATTTACAACGTATATAAAGTAAATATCTCTCGAGTAATAAATTATTTCGTTGTAAATGATTCCGTTGTAAATTACTGTCAAAACTCAAAGTTTCATTATTCAAGCATTGTACCAGTAAAATATATGGTAGTAATTTAGCTTTGTATTAGAAATTACCTCTCAATATTCCTTGTATAACTAATTCTAGAAAATGTCAGTTTGATAGATAAAATTTATATTCTCTGTAAATGACCTGTGCACAGCAACTGTTCTCATTGAGAATGCATCTTTAGTCTCAAAGGGTAGTCGGTTAAAATTCGAAAAGTGTCACACTTAGTTTTAATTTCTGTAAATAGTTTAAGGGTTTAATGTAATGGTTGTCTTAAGGGCGTGCAATGGAACAGAGAAGTCTGAACAAGTCCTCCTAGAGAGAGACAAAATAAAGTTATCTGAGAGGTGCTGCCTCTAGTTAGCAACTAAGTAACAAATATACGTTCTGCATTTTTGGCATCTGCGAATAAAAATGTATTCTTCTAAACTCGTAGGTACGGGCTTTTGTATGATATAGATTAAAATTTTTTTTGACTGCCTCCCACTTCAGTGTCACAAGCTGAATTTTTTCAGGGGTGACAGTACATGATAATCTTACCCTTATTCCGGAGGTAATACAAAATTAGACAGTGCAAAAGGGCACTATCATAAAAAATCGAGTTATTGATACCACCATATAGAAAAAAAAATGCTTATTTTTTTGTTCTAATGCACAATTAGGTCTTTGTAGGAAGTATATTTTTATAATTATTAAAAAAAATCATTTGCATTAGCCCTTATGGTCGAAAAAAACTTTAAACGTCAATATCTCGGTTTCAACCGTCCACAAATTTGTATAAAAAATCTTTTTTTAGAAATATACCTCTCATTTGACGAAAAACGAAGGCCTAAATGAAAAAAACTATTCTTCATAAAAGTTTCGCCTATGTATTAACAAGGTAACAGTGCTTTCCCCATATTTTTTTCTTTTATATTAACAAAAATATAGCAATAAACAATTAGTTATGTCATGGTTTAACTAGAAAGCAAACATTGAAGGTAAATCCTCTCGACCTGTATTCTTCTCTCTCAGTGCTAAAATGTATGCAATCAGTTTGACTCTCTCATATTATTTTATACAGGGATTATTGATTTATACGCTATGATTTATTTTTTATTTTTTGAGGAAAATAAAAATAAGACAATATGAACTATTTATTGAAGGTATAAACACAGTATATATACGTATCGATTATAAACAGTAAGGCTATTGCTTTGCAAAATACAATAAATTCCCAATGTAAAAAACATTATAATAATAATAATTAAAAGTATATAAAGCATAAATTAATAATATTAAAATTTATAAGTACAAGACTTTTAAACTAATCAGAACCAGATTCACCACACGAATCAACATTTTCCAAAACATTAGCGGCTGTGGTCAAACCTTTTCTGCAGTTTTTCTGTGCCATAAAGGTAGGTGCAGGAACCGATACAGCCAATATTTTTTTCCTGCATTTGCAAATTTTGCTTTCTTAGGGTGAGATTACAGAACATCTGCAACTTTGCAGATCTGCAAATATGGCGGCAACTTTGAAAATCTGCAAATATGACTGACTTACACATGCAAGTATCAAGTTTTCGTATTCCAAATTTGGGTTTAGTGTTGTTGGGGGCAATAAATATTGCGAATTATTGTTAGAATATTGTACATCTATGAAAATTATCGGTGTATAGTACCTTTTTTGCATTTGCATGATGTAAGTTCTGTTATGTCTGGTGGCAGGTCGGACAGAGTCTTAGAGTGGGTATCAGACTTCCATCTTGATCTACTTTTCATTCATACTCTTTAACATTAGGAATCTGCATCTGCAGCTTTAAAGAGCTTAGCCAAATATTTAGCTGGTAAAAACAATGTAATCTTAGGTCGTCTTCAGTAGGTGGCAATTTAGCAATGGTTTTTAAAGAGGCCATTAACCCCCTCAAAATGTTAATGGAAGTAACATTGGCAGTTTTTGAATAAATTTTTATGAAACATTTTTCAAGATTAGAGAATATGTTTTCTTTTCCCAATGCCAGACTATTGGCTGGTTGTAACATAACCGGTCAGAGAATGAAAAGCAGGCAATTTTTTTAGAAGGTATCAATCCAAATTTAAATCATGTACTGCTAGAAATCGTCTTGAGTCTCCTCGCCCTGTTCTGAACCATATCTCTTTAGTCAAATGCTTCTTAAAATAATTTTTTAAGACTAGAACATCTGTATCGTTCCAATCAATAATGCAGCGTGAATGCCCCGAATTTTTGGCTGACAATATGTGCAATAAGATACGAGTATCAGCTTCTTCGTGATCTGAATTTAAGAAATCGTCTTTTGATGGTTCAAAATTCGTCCCATATTTATTGATATTCGCGAATCCACCACTAGTTACAAATAAATATGCTTTTGCTGAATGGAATTTTGAAGAAGTTGGTCTGACAGAAAATTTGTTAAACGTCTTTTGTTAAATATCGAACGAATAAACAAGTTCCATTGTTGCGGAAGTGGAGTATTGGGTCGGTCAATTTCTACATAAATTGATTTCTGGGATCCTCTCTTTTGACGAGTTTTTGAATGTTCTTTATAATGATCATATACCACATCTATCCTTTAAGCATTAAATTTATTTCTAAAAATAACGTTTACAAATACATTAGCATATTCTTTAAATAATATGCAACTTTTGGACTTTCCCAAACCTTGGACTATTGCCATCCCATCAAAAATGTGACAAGTTTTGCCAGTCAACAGGTGCAGGTAAGTCTTTGTGAGTAAATGCCATATTGTTCTAAAAATTTTTCCAATGAACTCTTATTTGTGGAGGTGCCGAGATACACATTTACTGTTAGATACATCGGAGAGGCTGTCAGCTCAAACTTAAATATTTCGGCATAATTAATGCTTCTACCCATATCCTTTGCTAATAAAAATATTTTGAAGAAACTGTTGACCATCCAAGGATTGAGAAGTTGGAGAGTTTTTTCATAAACATTGAACGAGGTAGATTACAGTATATCCCTAAGGTAACGTTAGCGGATGGTTAGCGGATGTTTGCTAAAACTCTCTATTTACGTTTAATTTTTTTTCTGCCGTAAGTGCTAATGCAAATGATTTTTTTTAAATAAGTATAAACAATTACTCCCTTCAAAGATTTTATTGTGCATTGGACCAAAAAATGAGTAATTTTTTCTCTATTCGGCGGTATCAATATCTGGATTTTTGATGATAGTGCCCTTCTGCATAGTCTAATTTTGTATTACCTCTGGAATAAATTACCTAATCATGACCTTTTATCTCTGAAAAATTCAGCTTGTGGCAAAAGACTGGGAGGTAAATCGTTTTCTAGCGCGAATATTTTAATACATAAGGGCATCAACTAGGTAGATAGGTTCTATAAAGTATGAACAAAGAAGTTCTTTAGCGGGCTTCAATTTATTTTCTATAGGTACCTATGCCTTTATTTATAACAACATGGTTATAAAAGCAGAATGTGAACAATTGAGTTCATCACCCCAATGCTCTATAAAGTGCTCTATTAGTGCGTAATTGTTCATTATTTCAATTTGTGTTATTGACACGCCAACAAGTTTCAAATAAAAATTATATAGATTTAAAAAAAATACGTATTTTAAAAATATTTTTGAGTACACATGGTGTTGCGTTTTTGTCTGGCAAATAAAAATGTATATTTTTTAAATAGAACATCCTGTATTTTATTTTAGTTTTAGAATGGTTTGATAGTACTGAATGCAGCCCTAGAATTTTGTTTAAAAATATAACAGGTTTGTCAAGCTGTTTTATTATTGGAAATACGAAACACAAAAATAATAAAGTTGTGTGACCGTGTTTAATAAATATTCTTAAACGAGGGACTGACCCATATCTGATTGTTTTCACATCGTCAATCAATTTTAAGAGACTTCATTTATTTGCTATGTTGAATATAGGGTGTGTTAAAATTTTCAATTTTCTCAATTTTTTTAAATGGAATACCCTATATGTTATACCACCAATTGATTAATACAGGGTCCATTTACAAAATTGAGACAGTCGTAACCTCACGTTTTGACACACCCTATACAACATAGCAAATGAATGAAGTTAATTTTATTAAAATTGTTTGACGAAGAGAAAACAAAATTAGTATAACAACCTGCAGGGTGTTTTGCTATTAAAAAGTATAGATTTGGTCCGCACTTCGTTTATGGACCACCCTGTATATTTAGGAATAAGTAATAATAATAATAATAATAAAGCGTCTTTATTCATCAAGTTTTAGTATAAGTGTAAATATATTCATATATAAGGTAGATGAAAAGGTGAAGTTCAGCTTTTGCTGATTTACAACTTAACCTGTAAATAACATTGAAATATAATAATATAATATAATAGAGAAAAAAAAGTATAAAAAATAAACAGATTTTCAAAACCAAATTCGTTGCATTATATAATATATTTTTTTATGACCATTGCTTATTGAACAAAGAATCTTTTAGGCGTTTCTTGAAATTAAGCAAGTTATATGATTTAAATTCATTTGTAAGTTTATTGTACTCTTTACATGCAACATACGAAAAACATCTTTTAAATAGAGCCGTGTTATGATTCGGTACCACCAAGGTCATTCGATTCCGCGTAGGAAATTCATTAATATTGGAAAATGTCTTTAATTTGTTAACTAAATAATCAGGTTTCTGTATGAGTAAAACTTTGTGAACTTGGGTTAATAAATGCAAAAGGCGATAGTTATTGAAAGTCAACCAACCTGATTCTTTCATTTTATTCGAGATATGATCAAATTTTCGAATTCCATAGGCGAAACGTAGACAGTGTTAAATATGGTCATACAACTTTTATATTAAAAATTTCGTCGTATTTCTAATAATAAAACAGCTATCAAATATGCACTAATGGGACACCCTGTATATGTGTTATTGGCTAACATTGGTATCGTTGTATAGACACATTTTTAAGTAATTTTATGATAAAATAATATACACGATGATGCATTTTAAAAAATTGAGTAAATTGAACTTAAAATCAGTTCTATCTCCACTATTCCTTAGCTTAGTATCTTATAAGTCTGTATATTAAACAATTTTGAGATCAATGTAAACCTACCTAAATTATGATAATAATTTGGGGTCTGCATCATTCTCTAATTTCAAAAAAAAATAATGCTTGGCAATACTGTAATATTTTATAAAAATATTCTAGGATTGAATACAGTATTACTAAAATATTCTAAAAATAAAATACAGGGTATTCTATCTAAAAAACATACATTTTTATTTGCCAGTAAAAACGCAATACCCTGTATATCCAAAAATATTTTTCAAATCTATATAACTTTTATTAGATTAAATTTGAAGTTTAAAATTTACTGTTTATTCATTTTTGAATTATCGTCAAAACCTAAAGTACAGTTGAAAACTAGAAGTCGAAAAAAAAAAACAATCCTATACTTTACTGGATACATGAAAGTTAAAACATAATTTGAAAAAAAATACATTTAAGCATATTAGATTTGTATGAATATTTGAAATATTCAATTTTATAAAACAACTAAAGGTACCATTAACACCTAGGCTCCGGTATCCAACAAAATAAGCAAGCAATCCATTTTTGCTAAGAGGCCGTTTAGTCGTTTTTCTAAATTTTTACCACCTCCGTACAGACATTTTCCGGACCACAAAACGTAAAATCAATATCTCAAAGTATACAGTTAAGACTTTCTCTCATTACTTTTACATATCCTTCATGCTCTTACGCAAATATTGAATATGTTTAATTCTTACAAAATTAAAAAAATCGAATACAAATCAACTTAATAATTGAAATGATATGCATATTAGTAAACTCCTAAATAAGGACCTGCGTATTTGAATTTATTTTCGAGACGACTTTAGCGCCATCTATTAGAGAAGCACCGAATTAACCTGTGGCTACTCTTATGAAGTTTTAGGAAGTTTCTTTTATATTCTAGGTAATTGTTACAAATGGCGATTTATAATTTCTTCCAAAATTTACTTCAATGAGCTTTTAAGGAAATTGACGCAATTAATTTAAATATTTTAAGTGACATTTGTTGCTTTAATATACAGGGTGGCTCACGCTCAACGGGACGGAGCTTTATGGGAAAACGACCAAAGATATAAAAAATTCGTTTGGGAGGAATACGTAGGTTACAGACGGCTACAATTTAAAATTTGTTAGATGTATACAGGATGTCCCACATAAGAAAAAAAAATTAGTTCATTAAAAATTATTCAAACAAGAGTAAACAATTAATTTCTGGGAGACTTTTTTTCCTTAAAAATTCAAATAAATCGAAAACTAATAATAATAGTAATAGGGAACCTTTAGTTAACTGACATTATATTTGATGTAGTTTTTAATTCTAAAATAAAAAACAGGGTGTTCCATTAAAAATAATATAACTTTGTATATTTTCTCTTATGTGGGACATCCTGTATACATCTAACAAATTTTAAATTGTAGCCGTCTGTAACCTACGTATTCCTCCCAAACGAATTTTTTATATCTTTGGTCGTTTTCCCATAAAGCTCCGTCCCGTTGAGCGTGAGCCACCCTGTATAGCCTATTCAAAGAAGAATTATTTTCATCATCGGGTAATTATTACTGGTATATTTTTAGCTTTATTTCATCGTAAAAATTACCATATTTTGGGAATTATTTTTAAACGATCCCTGATAGTTAGAGCCACCAAAAACCTTTATTGAACAGTAGTATATATCTATTATCGGCAGGCATTTTTTCACTTTTCTCTTTGTTGTAGTTACAGCTAAAAAGTCATTGAAAGAGCGTTGTGTATGCCTATGTTAAATACATTGCCCACGCCCGCCCTTAAGATCATGTTAAGATGGCCCTTCGATTTAATAGAGTTTTTAGAGTGTAATCTGGTGTTTTATTCCTGTAAACATTGTTTCTTGCAAATCGAACCAGTTAATAAACAACGACTATGGAAGATACTGAGTAATGTGATCGTGGATTGGTAGTTTTGAATTTCAAGAATCCAAACCCCTTTACATCTGAAGAAACACATGTTTCATTTATGTTGTGAAAAACTTTATTTTTGGTCAAGAAAAATATGCTACAGTGAGCACATAAAGCGTGGAACAAATTTGATAAAATGTTCATTCTAGCTTAAGAGCTATTAAATATATTTAAGTTCAGTGCTTTAGTGCAAACTTCACTTTCCATCATTTCTAATATTGAAATGATAATTAGTTTAATATTTTTATTTGTGGAACATATTTTGAACTTAACCGTTAGAGCATTTTAATATACTAATAAAATATGTTTTTGTTGATGTAAAGCACTGTTAAAATCGTTAAGCTAGTTTCAAACATTTGCAATTCACAATAATTTTGCTGCTTTAAGTTATTTTTTACTTTCTAAAATACTCATTTGCTTGGCTTCGGCCCCAAATAAGTTCTCATTAGCCTAAAAAAAAAATCAATTTTGCGAATTGAATTTTAAATGTTGCCCCTTTTAGCATTATTACACTATATTACCCCATTTTTCTTGTTAAAAGTTAAAAGTAATGAATAGAAAATAAGAAAACAAAATGTAATAATTTAAGAGAAGTTCTTTGCCTCTAATAAAACTGTATATTTTTTTTTTAGGAAAAGAAGAAAAAAAATAGAAAATTGCTCCATTTGCTTAGATGTGTTGAAAGACAATTTAAAAACACTTCCTTGTCAACATGTCTTCCATGAAAGTTGTATCAAAGTGTGGCTTTACGACAATGATACTTGCCCTATTTGCAGAAAAATCAATACTCAATAATTTTTTTTTATTTACAATTATATTAATTTTATTTAAAATCTTTTACTTTCTTAAATTGTAAAATTACGTTCTAAATTAGGCAGAGAGTACTCAATAATTTCAAGTGACATAGCTAACAGTTGGGGCATGTCCAATTTATTCATGGGAACATCCAAACTTTGACAGCATATTTTTGATGAAGAGAGCAAAAGATGCTAGTTCGTTTTTTAAACAACGAATTTTTGATTAATTTCACTACTTTACTTTATAAGCAAACTGAAAAAAACACTGGTAGTTCTTTAAGTAGGTGCTTCATCTGTTTCGAGTTTTTTTATATTTTTATTTTAAGTTATTTGCACAACTAAAATTAGTAGTATATTTAAATGTTATCATCAAATGCACAAAGTTTCTACTATAAGATAAATTTTTAGAAAGTGTGATAGCTTTCAGTTACATAAAAAATTAGGCAACTTTTTACACAGCAGAAATCAATTGACTAGGAATAAAATTATTTGTAAATACCAACTTTAGTAATAATAGAATTAAGATTGTTATTTTCAAGAATCTTTTAGTTTGGTGTACATATAGATGTAACTATTGGCAATCAAAAAGCTAAAATGGCAGAAATTAGGGTAAATAACGATTTATAGCAATTTTTATAAGCAAATAAAAGAAAACGTAGAGTAATAAAAGAAAAATTGTTCTAGTATTAAATTATTGAAGAGATTAGTTTTTTTTTATCAGAAGATTATAATACCACGTTACACCTAGTATAAAACAAGTATTGAATTGAATAAAAAAAAAATAGCAGCTATTTTCAAGGAAACTTACAATGGAATCTGAAAAGTTACTTCTATCAATAGTTGTGCCACATATATTTTTACTGGTCATATCTTTTGTACATATAATTTCTTGAAAAAATAATGATTGTATTCTCTTAAGAGATTTTTAAAATAATATAGCTACATTAAAAAAAAATGTCATCTGTTGAGAAAAAATACTCTATTTACTCTATTAAATGTTACTTGCTCTTAGCATACCTGTATGAGTAATAAAGTCTGCTTAATAAATAATCTAGCAATAAAGTGTAATTATATTTAGGCTGTAATGACAATTTAGACATTGGGTAAAGATTTATTATCTAATAAAAAAATTTGTTTTGGATTTACATGGGTTTTATTTTCCTATTCATTTGTGCTTTAATGTTTTAAGAAAATATAAGGCTTGTGATTATATCTTCATAGCCTTCATAGTTCGATCCACGTCAGACAAAGCCGCAAATTCATCTAGTCAACTTAGCAGGTAGGCAAGCATTTCTAAACTTTGCTAGGAAATACAGGATCAATACTTTCAATTATTATACTTAACTTTTAATTATTACACAAGTTCTTCTACTCAGTCTATCAAAAACTGAGTACCTGAAGGTAGGGACAAGCAATAAACTGCAGTCCAAAATTGCATAAGCATTATAAAAAAAGGGTTTATTATTACATTGTACCATCTATAAACATTATAATTTAGAGAGCCTTAAAGCTTTTTGTTTACTGTGCATAATCTCACCTCGTAAATGAAGGATGAATCATATTTGATGTATCTGAAGGACTAATCGTAAAATATTTTTCTCGAGTTTGGTGTAAGAATGTCATATTCTCGCACGCAAAATCGTTGAAGAATGAAGCTAAAAAAACGCGTTGCAGAAGGCTATTCCCGCATTTATTTGTTCGTCTACTCGCTTCTTCGTCGCTCGTGGCCAAATTTCGAATTTGTGCGGAAATATATTAAATCGTTTATTTAGTCAAAAAAATTACTGTTTACATGTCAATACATGTGGTCTGCAACTTGTATTTTATTATACTATTCTTATCTTCATAAATGATCAATGTAGAATGAAACATGCTGGTTTTACTTTTATAGTCCAGTAACTTTTTTTATTAGTCTTCAGCAGCTGAGGTGTGTCTTCGTTTGTAGCTCCACAAAAATTCAGAGTTGAATAGTGTAAATTATAAAGTGAAATTGACTTCAAATAAGTAATCAAAACATATTCTTCTAACATTAAAAAAATTACAAATAAACCTTATTAAATATAAACTTAATGAATATAAGCGCATCCACACATTTCAAATAAGTTTAGTATATGGACCGACTGTAAAATGTTAACTAACATAGAGGATTTTACTTTAGAAAAGTTATATGCTGAGATTGTCAAATCCACAAAGGAATTGAAAAATGTAGTCGAGGCAAGTGAAACCAGACTTCAACTCAGCATCGAGTTGATTAAAAATAAAATTAATAATCTAGAAAAAGAAAACACCGACCTGAAAGAGAAAGTAGAAACATTGGAGAGAGAAAATAAAAAGAAAAATATTATTATCTTTGGACTGAATAAAAAAACAAGTGAAAGAAGTATACACTACATAACTGAAGAAATCAAAAATTTGGTAGGTGTAGAGTTAGACGAGAGAGACATAAGTAATACATACTCTCTTGGAAATCTTTCGACATCTCCCCTTAAAATCGAGCTTGTATCAGAAATTAAAAAAAAAACTATTTTACGCAATTGTTATAAACTAAAATATACACAAATTATAATTTCCAACGATCAAACTCAGCTAGAAAGAGAGGTGAATAACCCAGATAGCACAAAGTCGTCTTAAAGAAGTCTAGCATAAGACATTCGAGACGTCTGGTATTTCCTGAAAGACGTCTGATGTTACAAAAATCGACGTCTTTAAGACGTCTTATTAATGGCTTATATTGGTCTGTAGAGCTTAAAATAAGCCATAAATAAGACGTATTAATAGCTTATAATGGTCTTGTAAAGCCTTAAATAAGCCATAAATAAGACGACTTATTAATAGCTTATAATGGTGTTGTGAAGCCTTAAATAAGACGTCTTATTAATGGCTTATAATGGTCTTGTAAAGCTTTAAATAAGATATAAATAAGACGACTTACAAATAGCTTATAATGGTCTTGTGAAGCCATAAATAAGACGTCTTTAAGATGTCTTATGAACGTAGGACGTCGGATATCTTGGTTATTAAAAAGTAGAACAACCTTGCAGATTATAAAATAATGCAAAAAATAGAATTAAAATATTTATTGATAAAACATCTATTAATCACAGGTCACTAAGAGTTATTTTCTTTGTAGCGCATTCGATTACTCCTCTTTAGCCATAACTGGATTGATTTTTCTCTTTGATTTGTAGTTGCCTTTGTATAGCTCCTAAAAAGAAATTTAGTTAAGAGCATCTAGTCACAGAAAATTATACTTTGCAAAAGTTAGTAAAAACCGACAGAACAGTTATCTATAAAGCAAAACAAAAAATTAATTTCTTAGAATTTTAAATCAAAGAATTTTTATAATAATTTAATGCAATATGAGCTATTATGCTTAATCGCCTACTTTAACAATTTTACTTTAACTTCACTCAAAATGGCTATCTAATAGGGAGTTTTTGATATTATTAGTTCTTAAAATCTCCATAAAAACAAACAAAAATGATACTTGACGAATATCTGAATTAAATCTTATATTAAGATGTTTACTTTTAAATTAATTTAATTATTCTTATAAGAAACAGGATATTAATGTTCTATGTATATAAACAAATATTCATTTATTACCTGTATTCCAGGAACGTGCTACATCGGTAACACAAACTATTCTTCCCTCTCTGGTTTTTGTTTCATATTATTTAAGTTGAAAGAGACACAAATGCTCAAAATAGCCCAAAGTCGCTTTTGGTGGCTATAATCGTGTACGCAATAAAATAATCAATAATCCACAATGAGTTTGGGCCATACAAATTTTTGGCTTGGGCTTGAATGCATTTCTTATTCGTTTTATATGGGCTTAATCTTTTCACTTTTCCACTGCACTTGATATTTGATTTCAATTATCTTCTCCAAATATTACACTGAATATTTTGTTTAATTTTGTATACTTTTTAAAGTCGGATGGTCACTAGATATTTTGTGATTTTTATGGGATTGCTTGGCTCCCGATTCGGAGAACGCCATTTCAATATTGCCACGATGGTGTCCGAATCGGAAGTCTGGCTGAATATAATGTTAAATCAAACGTCAAACTTCACTTCATTTGATTCTTCTTGTTAAATTTGAATTATGTAAACCGTGCAAGTTTCCGTCCGACTGAAAGACGTTTGTAAGACGTCTTAAAGACGTCTTTGAGCTTTCACATTAATATATGGATTTGGCAGGACGTCTTTAAGACGTCTTAAGAACGTCTTTGAGCTCTCACATTAATACGTCTGAATTATGGCTTTTGAAAGACGTCTTATAAGACGTCTTAATAACGTCCTAGGACATTGAGACCAAACCAAGACACAAAAAAGACGTCTTTCAGACGTCGTGTGCTATCTGGGAAGATATTGAGGCAGCACCTAAATCACGCTAGAAAAACCTCTACAGAGAAAAGTTACATCCGTGGAAATAAATTATATATAGGCAATAACAGATATACTACAGAAGATTTAAATAAAACTCCTCTCGAGAATACAGTGCACAGCGCTCCAGCCACGCCAACGCATCGAGCAGAAATAACTACCAAAACCGACATAAATAAACAAACCATCCAAATCAAAGAAATCAAGAAGCCTAGCGAACTTGTTAAAGAGAAGAATAGTGAATCAAAAGGAACTCCAACAAATAACCAAGTTATCACGAGAGCAACCCTGAAGGAGAAAATTAAATTACGAAATAATTCTACTAAATAAATTATACCGAAGAATATTTTTATACTTTTATTGTCTCAATCAACAACTACTATATTTATTATTTTATACCTAAGTTTAAGCCCATATACTATATATAATTAATATTTATGCCTAAAGGTATTCAAGTTTTAGTTTATCTTATCAGATAGTTAATTATGTTTTAATCTATACAAGTTTTTAAATAATTTCTATTTTAACAAAAATAATTTGAAATTTGTTTGGAATATTGCTTTTAATCAATGGATCAATACTTGCGGGACTTTGATGTCGAAACAACTCAGACTTTTACAATTGATACAGTTGATGAGTGTTCACAAATTCTAAAAATAAACGAGCAAAATAATAATTTTAAAATATTACAGATGAACATTCGGAGTATCAATAAAAACATTGATGAATTTAAAATACTTCTTCAAAGTTTATATTCACCCAGGCAGCACACTTTGGTATAAATTACGTATTTTTTTAGGTACTACCATACGTATGAATACGGTTGATGTACTACCAAATATATTCGTGAAAATGTCCGCCTTATAAACGTCGATTACAAAGAATTTATCCACATATAATTAAACGTTTTTACTATACGTCTATATTAGATTTATAGTTGTAGTATATTTATACAAATTCACTTTGGTATAAAATACGTTTTTTTATGTACTACAATATACGTATGGATACTGTTGATATGCTACCCAATATATACGTGAAAATGTCCGCCCTATAAACGTATATTTTTTTTATTTTTTATACGTCTAACATTACTACTTTGTCTACCTTCAATTATTCTGTTTTACTATACGTCTATATTAGATATATTTGTATGATTTTTATTAATGTGTAAAATGTCTGATATTGTTTTAAATGTGTTTCAAACACAAATTAAATAAAGTAATCAAAACAAAATTTCTAAAAGAGGCCATGGAAAAATGTTAATATTTCTTAAATGATAGTTTGGATTGTATCCATAGCAGGTGTGTGTATACACCAGAAATAGGCATTACTCATGTTTCTATTTTGGTTGTTGGCCTAAATATTTAGAAAATTTTTTAGATCACTTGTTATATGTACAGAACAATATTTAATTAAAAAAAAATAAACAATAAAATACTAAAAAATAAATAAATACAAAAAATAAACACTAAAATACTGAATAACAAACTAAACGAAACTTTTCTTTAAATAACAAAAAATATATATGAAAATAAAAATCTTAGCTTAACACTTTGGATGTCTTGTGTCCTAGACGGGCCTTAGCTAACTTAAGCTAATCTTGCATGGCACACCTAATCGTTCGGTCGGTTAAGTCGCTTGGTTCACCCCAATTCCTATAACCAAAATGTAACTCAATTTCAGTTGAAATATTTTCTAAAAGCTCCGAAGTTAAATTTGTATTATTTTCTTGGAAATTATTATAAATAATAGAATCAGATGATATATTAATGTCCGAAGCCATATTAATGTTATCTTCATTGGGAATAAAAAAAATTGATTTGACTTTAAAGCATCTTGAAGATATCCCGATATTTTTCTACGTAGATGACGCAGAGACAGGGTTATTTTAAACATTTTATTAAATAAAAAACAACTGACAAAAAAAAGGAAAATAAGTATGCTTGGAATAACTAGGTAACCCAAAAAATACGTATAAAAATAAAAGAAACAAAAGTAAGGTTATATGTTTTAAGCATTTAACACACTGTACGTACCTATGAAACAGTAGTTGTTGTAGAATGCAACAATTATTAAAGGAGTAGCTAAATTAAAATATGAATAGAAACTTACCTATGCTTCTAATCAATATCGTAAAAGCCAGGACACCAAAGTAACATGCACAAAACGTGTACACATATTAAAATGGACGAACCGATGAACCTGCTCCCACAAAGCATTCCCTACACTGAACAATAATACTACACACACGCATGAGTAGAAATAAGAAAAGACCGTACCGCTTGTACGTCATCCTCCATCCGCCATCTAAAAATAGTTCCATGTGTATGGGGAATTTGTTATAAATATTACAGGTAATATAATTAAAAAAATATGGATGTAATGTCAATAAATATATCTAGAAGCTTTTAATTTAAATAAACCTAAATATATACATATTATTTACTTCTGTCTACTAGTTCATCGTAAAGTGTTATTATGCGTTTAAGGTGACTTATATTTAAACGTAGAATAATATATGTATATTAACTAGTATCGACAAAAAAGCGTTTAATTTATCTGTTAAAAAACGTTAACTATAAAAATGGTAGATGGTAAACGTTTAAAAAATCAACCAAAACGGAATTTAAACGGGAATTATAAACGAAGAAAACATATTGTAATATAATGTAAATTTATACGAATTTAATTTAAATAAACCTAAACGTATATTTAGGCCCACTGTATATAAATAGTTCATCGCAAACTAAAAATAGTCGTATATTGTTAACTATATTTAAAAGTAGAAAAATTTACAATTATATACCATAGAATGTATATAAAAAACGTATAATATATCGTTTAAAACACGGTATATATAATAATCGTAAACTGTTAACGTATACGGAATCAACCAATACCAAAATTAAACGAGTATTACGTATAAAATACGTTAGTTATACTAATGTGTGCTGCCTGGGCAGACTTTGATTGTATAATATTAAGTGAAACCTGGAAAATTATCGACGTTGATCTATTTCACATCAATGGATATAACCCCAGCTAGCACAAAAACATCCCATCTACGTTAATAAGCTGCAATTTTAGGCTCTTTAAGCTCGCATGCAATGTACTGTAAATGTAACCCTTATATCCCTGCAACTACCGAATGTCCGCAGCGGCAAGACTTTTATAGCACATCTCACAGAAGTTACAAAGTGAAGTTCGAAAAACATCACACTAGCACTTTTACGGTACTTACCCCGAAAGTTGCTCTGAAACGTTCTATTGATGTTATAATGTGAATTAGATCTACAGCATTATACAGTGTGTCCACGGATGGGCTTAACTATACTTGTGAAAATATTTATTTTAAATTAAAAAAGTAATTCTTCATAATTTCTTGCTTGTTAAATAAATTCGATTCACATTGAGAAATTATGAAAAACAACTTTTTCTTTAATTTAAAATAAATATTTTTACAAGTATAATTAAGTCCATCCGTGGACACACATTGTGTAATGTAATACAGAGAGGCTGAAATTGAGGCTATAGTAAAATCTCAATCGAGACATGAAAATTTCAAATAAAACAAAATATTTATATAAATTTATTATTAAAATGTTCTTGAAATCAAGTACCAATAGCACAAAAGTAGAGGTAGGTGTAGGTGTGTTCTTTTATTCAGTGCTGTATCCAGCGCTTGCAGCAAACCGTTCGTAAATTAAGTGATGGAAAGACGATTGTATGTGTCAATCATTCTTTTTTCCAGCGGTGAATTCACCAATGAGCCAAGGCATCCATCGGCTTTAAAAGCCGATGGATATGTGATAGACGAATGGTGAGGATAATCAATCATTTAAGTTAACCTAAAATATGAGAGTTCAAATATAAAATGACTGCAGAATAGATAAATTACATCAATCACTGATGGAACAATTATTGAATAAAAGAACACACCTTATATCACAAACACAAGTACACATGTGGGATAGAAGAAGCTACCTAGAAAGCACTGAACGATTGGACAAAATTAGCTAAATAGTATAATAAGGTACCAATATTGCAAAGGTTCACTAAAACCTTAAATGGTGAACGATGATAAAGCTAGATTGGTGAAAAATAATAAACGAATACAACAATGACTAGGTACATATTATTATATTAGATTACTAGAGGATAGCTAAGTTCGCTGATTTCTTACCTAAGACGCAGAGATATATCTTTTTTAAATCAAGCCTTTTAACTTTTTTTGCATAGATATTTATAAAGTGCTATAATGTAACCTAAATATGACAATTTATTAGAAGAGCATAAATTATATTTTTATATAAAAAGATTTTACTTCTCAATACATTGAATAAAAAAGAAATTGATAACTTGTTTACCTATTATTAATTAAAGGAAATTATATAGAAATTAAAAAATATGCCTTACTTTGTTGTTTTAAATAAAACAACTAATGTTAGTGTATTGAAATTTGTTTGAATTTTACAAATTTTATGCTTGATTTCCAAAGTAGATATATTGATGGCTCAATCAAAAACCGCCACAAGTCAAAAAACAAAGCAATTACATTTTTGGTTCAATGGATGCAAAATATCATTACGGTTTTACTTTAAATACCACCACAAACAAAAATATCCTTAAAGATAAATCATTTAAAATGTAGCCACAAACTGTGTCTAAAACTGCATCAATTCGAGTTATTTTCTTCAAAAACACCCAAATTTTTTACAACTATGCAACAACTCACTTTTATAATCGTAATCATTTTATTTAACAGCAAAATATCGAAGCTTTTAAATAAAATATAAAGAGTATGTCAAAAACAAAATAATGATAATAGAGACTTACAAATTTCTTGAAATAATAGTATTTTAGTTGTGGCAGTATTTGATTGAGCCATCAATATGTAGATTTTATAAAAAACAACTGGTGTTTTTTAGCAAGATATTCTATTATACTCGAGAGTATCATCTATGATTTCTCTCAACTTTTCTGCTGGGTTTTCACTTGAAATGATATGGTTGCATTTCCAGGCAATCTAGCTTGTTGAAGAGAATGAACTGCTTGAATTCTGATATACCTGACATATCATGTACCTATAGATTCACTTTTTATAAAACTTCAGGAGTTATATTCTTCTTTACACTTCTGTAGTATTTACTTTTGCTTCTAAAATTCCTAGAATGTCGAAGGAAACCTAAAAAATAATATTTTTAAAATGTATTTTTAGTTGGATAAAGTATAATTACCTTTTATAAGTATTTGGTGTAAAATGTTGCCGGACATTCGGTTAAATGTTTATCTTCTGGTTTACAACGATTTTTTATTTGGTGTCATCGGCATCGACTGCTAAAGATACTTAATGAATGAAATAATAAATTTACATCAGGCATTGTAATCTGAAACAAAGACAATGGTTTAGAAAATAGTTATCTATTTTATAGAGGACCCTTACCAAATCTATTCGAATGTATAAATAATAATTATTTATAAAATAAATTCTGGATGTCGAAAAATAAACCATTAAAAAAGACAATTGACAAGAAAAACTGACAAGAAAAACTGACAAGTGACAATTGACATAAAACTAAACGTTCTGAATTCAGATTTGTAATGTTTAGGGTAGGTTAACTAGGTAAATAACAAATAGAAGTTTTGCGAGGTTTTGATTTCCCTCAACAACTTCTCATGAACGTTGCATTTACGTTGTACAGTAATGTTATTACGTTCCCTTAATGCAACATCGCCGAAAGGCTTGGCAACGTTATGTGCTAGCTGGGCCCAGCTAGCACAAAAACATCCCATCTACGTTAATAAGCTGCAATTTTAGGCTCTTTAAGCTCGCATGCAATGTACTGTAAATGTAACCCTTATATCCCTGCAACTACCGAATGTCCGCAGCGGCAAGACTTTTATAGCACATCTCACAGAAGTTACAAAGTGAAGTTCGAAAAACATCACACTAGCACTTTTACGGTACTTACCCCGAAAGTTGCTCTGAAACTTTCTATTGATGTTATAATGTGAATTAGATCTACAGCATTATACAGTGTGTCCACGGATGGGCTTAACTATACTTGTGAAAATATTTATTTTAAATTAAAAAAGTAATTCTTCATAATTTCTTGCTTGTTAAATAAATTCGATTCACATTGAGAAATTATGAAAAACAACTTTTTCTTTAATTTAAAATAAATATTTTTACAAGTATAATTAAGTCCATCCGTGGACACACATTGTGTAATGTAATACAGAGAGGCTGAAATTGAGGCTATAGTAAAATCTCAATCGAGACATGAAAATTTCAAATAAAACAAAATATTTATATAAATTTATTATTAAAATGTTCTTGAAATCAAGTACCAATAGCACAAAAGTAGAGGTAGGTGTAGGTGTGTTCTTTTATTCAGTGCTGTATCCAGCGCTTGCAGCAAACCGTTCGTAAATTAAGTGATGGAAAGACGATTGTATGTGTCAATCATTCTTTTTTCCAGCGGTGAATTCACCAATGAGCTAGTGATGGGAAGACCCGGTTCATCTTGACGACCCGGGTCAGACAAGGTCAATCATTTGAATGACCCGTTCACAAAGATTCGTTCATATGAACGATATGACCAGTGAATGAAAATTTATACATCGCCTATGATTTGCACAGTACGCGCTGATGGTAAGACTCTGTCGGCTCTTTTTATGAACCGGATCATAATGGTTACAGTCTCGTCTCATCTCAGTTTATTGTTGAATATTTGTAATTTGTAACAGATATCGATTGTTACAGATTTATGATTGACTATATTATAAAGCCTTGGTAGTTTTTACTTCTCTCTTGTTTCAGTGTTTAATCGATCGCGATCACGAATCACGACCATGTCATCAAGATCATTGTTCACTGCATTACATTTTCAGTCATTCATTATATTCTGTTCAGTCACCAATCAATCGGTGAAAAAACAGCTCTTCAATTCATAAGCACATTAAAAATCTTATAAATAAACAGGGTCATATGAACGATAGGGTCACGAAGAGTGATTGAATCGATCACGGGTCTTCGGGATGATTCGTTCTTTTTGAACGGGTCGTTCATGAACGACACATCGCTACAATGAGCCAAGGCATCCATCGGCTTTAAAAGCCGATGGATATGTGATAGACGAATGGTGAGGATAATCAATCATTTAAGTTAACCTAAAATATAAGAGTTCAAATATAAAATGACTGCAGAATAGATAAATTACATCAATCACTGATGGAACAATTATTGAATAAAAGAACACACCTTATATCACAAACACAAGTACACATGTGGGATAGAAGAAGCTACCTAGAAAGCACTGAACGATTGGACAAAATTAGCTAAATAGTATAATAAGGTACCAATATTGCAAAGGTTCACTAAAACCTTAAATGGTGAACGATGATAAAGCTAGATTGGTGAAAAATAATAAACGAATACAACAATGACTAGGTACATATTATTATATTAGATTACTAGAGGATAGCTAAGTTCGCTGATTTCTTACCTAAGACGCAGAGATATATCTTTTTTAAATCAAGCCTTTTAACTTTTTTTGCATAGATATTTATAAAGTGCTATAATGTAACCTAAATATGACAATTTATTAGAAGAGCATAAATTATATTTTTATATAAAAAGATTTTACTTCTCAATACATTGAATAAAAAAGAAATTGATAACTTGTTTACCTATTATTAATTAAAGGAAATTATATAGAAATTAAAAAATATGCCTTACTTTGTTGTTTTAAATAAAACAACTAATGTTAGTGTATTGAAATTTGTTTGAATTTTACAAATTTTATGCTTGATTTCCAAAGTAGATATATTGATGGCTCAATCAAAAACCGCCACAAGTCAAAAAACAAAGCAATTACATTTTTGGTTTAATGGATGCAAAATATCATTACGGTTTTACTTTAAATACCACCACAAACAAAAATATCCTTAAAGATAAATCATTTAAAATGTAGCCACAAACTGTGTCTAAAACTGCATCAATTCGAGTTATTTTCTTCAAAAACACCCAAATTTTTTACAACTATGCAACAACTCACTTTTATAATCGTAATCATTTTATTTAACAGCAAAATATCGAAGCTTTTAAATAAAATATAAAGAGTATGTCAAAAACAAAATAATGATAATAGAGACTTACAAAATTTCAAAATGAAATTTCTCGAAATAATAGTATTTTAGTTGTGGCAGTATTTGATTGAGCCATCAATATGTAGATTTTATAAAAAACAACTGGTGTTTTTTAGCAAGATATTCTATTATACTCGAGAGTATCATCTATGATTTCTCTCAACTTTTCTGCTGGGTTTTCACTTGAACTGATATGGTTGCATTTCCAGGCAATCTAGCTTGTTGAAGAGAATGAACTGCTTGAATTCTGATATACCTGACATATCATGTACCTATAGATTCACTTTTTATAAAACTTCAGGAGTTATATTCTTCTTTACACTTCTGTAGTATTTACTTTTGCTTCTAAAATTCCTAGAATGTCGAAGGAAACCTAAAAAATAATATTTTTAAAATGTATTTTTAGTTCGATAAAGTATAATTACCTTTTATAAGTATTTGGTGTAAAATGTTGCCGGACATTCGGTTAAATGTTTATCTTCTGGTTTACAACGATTGATCTGCAATTTTTTGTTTTTATTGTAGTTTTTTTTTATTTGGTGTCATCAGCATCGACTGCTAAAGATACTTAATGAATGAAATAATAAATTTACATCAGGCATTGTAATCTGAAACAAAGACAATGGTTTAGAAAATAGTTATCTATTTTATAGAGGACCCTTACCAAATCTATTCGAATGTATAAATAATAATTATTTATAAAATAAATTCTGGATGTCGAAAAATAAACCATTAAAAAAGACAATTGACAAGAAAAACTGACAAGTGACAATTGACATAAAACTAAACGTTCTGAATTCAGATTTGTAATGTTTACGGTAGGTTAACTAGGTAAATAACAAATAGAAGTTTTGCGAGGTTTTGATTTCCCTCAACAACTTCTCATGAACGTTGCATTTACGTTGTACAGTAATGTTATTACGTTCCCTTAATGCAACATCGCCGAAAGGCTTGGCAACGTTATGTGCTAGCTGGGTAACTACACACTATATGGTTCGTATACGTTTTTCCTAACCTGTATCTTGAAAAATATAAACCTTGTATATCCAATACATCATCTAATAGTTCTGTTACAGAACATGGAGCATAGTACAGCTATGTAAAGTTAAGGAATAAATTACCTGATACAATAAAAAAGTTATCAAAAGGAAAATTTACATTACAAACTGAAAGACCTGCGGGGCAACGGTAGTTTAGCAGGTATAAAAATTACAACTTGAGGGTGGAGCCTAAATACTACAAACTTACTTCCGAGACTAAACAAAATCCGCATTCATTCATAATTTTAACAACTGCATGTAGATAAGAGGGATACATATTCTAAACTCTAACGCGCGAAGTTGAGACAAAGGAACCGAAAAATCCTACCAGGCCTGCCGACGTTAATCAGTTATTGAGTGAGTCAGAGTTTTAGGGAAACCAGAATCGTATTTGTTTTTCTTGCTGCATTGTGAGATATTGTTATAACGCAGTTCGATTTATTAGACGGTTTTACATTATTTTTATATTTTAATTTAGTGAATAGCTTTTGTTAGATTAAATTACATTTAGAAGCATAGAGTTGTGAAAGATGGGCAAAATAAAACCAATATACAAATAACGAAAAAATAGACGATCGTTTCGAATAAAGTAATATCAATAAATACAGGGTATTTATTAATTGACTGCCGATACTCCAAGGTGTGAATGTTTGGGTGATTTGAGTTACAAGAGTGTTATAGTATTAAGAAAAAAATAACTATTTTATCATAAGTTTCTTATCAGTCTAGATATTTTTATGAAATTTTGCCCAAGAAAAAGTGTTTCCACTCATGGTGGATTTTAACAAAATATCAAAAGCAGTTTCAATAAACTTAAAAAAAAAATCTATAAACCAAATTTGCTCCAAAACAAATAAGGATTAATAAAGATAATTTTGGTTTTTAGAAAAAGCAGTGGCGTACCATATTTTCTTCAAAAATATTCAGTTCAAACCCGGTATGGACGTCACTGGTAAAAATTAAAAAGGCGGGATTAAAAGTGAAAGTTTAGTCCGTTGGTACATAATATACTATATTTATATATCTAATTTTTATTATTACACTGTATGTAACATGGCTTTTTTCTTTGCCTTTTTTGGATTAACAAAATATTATTTTAATGATTTAAAATAAGCTGCCTGTAATAATAATTATCTGTACCTAAACATATACAAAGTGAAATCATAAAACGACGCATCAAGAAAGCACCAAATTATTAAACTTGTTTAATCTACGTAACAAGTATTAAAAGTAATTTTGAAAAACCGACTTCAAAATCGTGCAGATGCCATCCCCACATCTTAACCAAATAAATATGGGACCACCCCTGAGGTATCCCCTTACTAACAAAAAAAAGAATCATAGAAATCGGACAAGGTGGTAAAGAATTATCGCTAAACATACATAAAAAATGAAAAGTTTGAGGATTTTCTCATGGACCCAATTATTACATTTTGACCAAATATGGGACCACCCCTGATCCCTTTCCAGCCAAAAAAGAATCCTTTAATCGGACACCGTGTTAAAGAATTATCGCTGAACATACATAAAAAAATATATTACGACGAATTGAGAACCTTTTTCTTTTTTGAAGTCGGTTGAAAAAGTATATAATAAACTATTAATTGTATTAACTAAAAACTACTATGGGATTATATACATTTAGTTTTAGGTTTAATTAAACAAAGTTTTATCAGGAATAACATTTTCTGAAAAAAGTAACAAGTAAAAGTTTTCCATATAAAAAGCAGACTGTTTCCGAGCCACTATATATATTTTAGAGGACAATCCATATTATATTGGCAAAATAAATAAAATGTGATTTATCTTTTAGAATATTGCATATGTTTCTTAAAGTTTACTATTTTTTATAAAACAATTATATTCTTCAAAATCTTTCTTAATTTTTTAACACGGTACAAAATACCTTAATCCGTTTATAGTTATCGATTTTAAACAAGAGGGAGACCGGATATCGTCGAAGAGAAACAGCGAAATTAGTAAATTGTAACTCGAATAAGAAAAGTTTTTTCTCTTTCCATTTCCTAAAAAAAAATTAATAGACCTTTTTGAAATCGGTTTTCGGTGACTTTTCTTTTGATTTATTACCTTGAAAATGATATGATTTACACAAAAAACAAAAAATTGACCTATTATTTTTTTGAAATAAAAATATGTTATTTTCACAATTTTCGACTGTTCTGTTTCCAAAAAAGAAACACGATGTAGATATTATCACATTCTTTAATTGGCTTTTTCATTTTTTAGTATTTTCATAATTTGGGAAACAGTATAGCATTGAAACTCCTATACCCGAAAAATTGTAAGTACGTTCTTAATTAATTGTCTGTTTTTTTATCACATAATGTCGGGTATAAGAAGTTATATAGAAAAAGTTAGTATTCAATATCATCCAGACAAAAAACAGAAACATGTTTAAATGAATAAATTAAATAAATTATGACCATTCTTTAACAGAGATATATTTATTTGTATTATGAAAATAATGATTATGTCAACAAACTTATGTTCGATATTTGTATCAATTTGTAATGATAACTCTTGTTTAATGATAATATTAATATTTAAATTCCTTTTATTGACCATAACACTTTTTTTGGAATGAATGCATTAGTTCCCGTTTCTCAGTTAAGCTCCTTAAGGTAGTTCACTCGTAAAACGGCTTTTCTTAAGAATTCAATAAAATTGAAATATGGGGTTTATGAAAGTGTCGTTTACGTAACTAAAAAAAATTAAGAGTTTTTGACCGTCTGTGAAACGAGATATTAACATTCAAAATGTGCATAATTAACACTCTTGAAGCCTATCATGTACACAAGCAATGCATTTATTTCAAGATATCTCGAAAACGGTTCTTACCATATTTTTTAAAAACTAATATTAAATAAATCAAGAAGTTATAAAATTTTATAAATAATTGCTGAATTTTTTGCACGTCTTAGTAAAAAGATATAGATTTTTAAAATAAAAATATTTTTAAAGCAGTTGACGAGTAGTTTCGTAAAATTATTACAACTTGGCAACATTGTAACCACTTCACGTAACAAAGTAACACTCGATCAGCTAAGAGGTTGTTATAAACTCGCGACGTGTTCTTGAAAAATTAATTCGTCCACTGTGCTTGAGAACTGGAATCAGCGGTTCTGTTTGAACCAAAACAAACCCTTAAAAATAGTATGAGGAAGTCACAAATTTCTATACCATATCGTTTAAATATTTGCGAGAGTGCCGGATGAATTCGATTAAAATAATATGTCCATATGTGTTTATATATACATGTGTTTTTGTACAATCTCTTACAAAAATAAAATTGATTAGCATTGAGAAATTCGAACTTTTCGTATTCACCATTACGCGATATTTTTATGTACGACTGTCGCGAGTGAACTACCTTAAATCAATTCATATTTTAGTCTGAACGCTACTTAAGCGCAATAAAGTTGCAACAATTAAAAAATATAGTGAACTTTTCGAAAATTTCTAAGTTGAAATGAAAATCAATTTATATTTAAAATTAAATAAGTTTGCTAAAATTTTTGACCGTATGAAGTTATTAAAGTTATAAATAATTACGTTTTAAAGATTCATATGTGAATTTTCAATTTCTATTGATATGATAGTTAGTCATCTGCATTTTACAATATCAATACATGAGTTGGTTTTGGCACAAAACCCATATTAAAACTTCTAATCCAAATCAAATTCTTGAAATTATTATTTGGCGACTTAAAAACGTGGTCCACTAGTTTGGTGTAGCCTTTTAAAATAATGGGTATAATAATAGGGGGTGGGTTGGCTCAGTGGTTAGAGTCATGACTTTGAGATCGGAAGGTCTCAGGATCGAATCCCTCCGGTGTCAGGGATTTTTATTTAATTAAAAAAAATTAAACATTAATTCTAATGCATAGGTAGGATTCCCCACTCGACCATTCACTGTTGGGTTCTAATCAACAGTGATGTTCCTAAAGTGGCGCTGGGAAACAGTAACAAAGTCTACACAGAACACGATACTAATGGCCGTAGTAGTCGACGCCGATGACACCAAATTAAAAAAAATTAATAATAATAAATCATCAATTGCCACTGATACTGGTAAAACCCTAAATTTAAAAAAGCGTATTATAATAATACGACATTAATCATATCTTAAATGGTTCTCCTTAATATTATTGTCCTTTTTTCAAAAAGTTATTTCTCTACTGCATATTTCTTCTTAGCTCCATATGGACATTTCAACTCTAGCATAGAATTTATTTTTTTTTAATTCCATCCAGATTTGCAGCAACATAATCAAATTCGGATTCAAAAAAAACTTTTTCTTGCAAATAAATTTCCAAATCTTATTTTGCTCTGAATTTATGGTCCATACCATATCGGGTGGCTTTAGCAATAAATAAAAGATTTTAGATTTTTTACAAATTTCTCCAAATTTTAAAGCAGTGATTCGTTTTCATCTTTTATTGTGCCACAATACACAATCCGCTTGTCACAATCTTTTTTTTTCATCTATGAATCAAATTTTGAAAAAGTGTCTCCAGAGGAGCACAGATTTAACCTTTACTTATACGTACATATTTTTTTCTTTTAGAAAAAGTCAGAAATAAACTTTAAAAGTGGGGTACTACGAAACCCTTGCATGCTCAGCGCTACAGCCAAGTAAATACTCCTCTTAAGTTAAAAGATATTTACATGACTTGCTAATTAATTTAATACATGGTAAAGGAATATTACTAAATGTTATAATTATTTTCTAACACTGTTATTATCTAAGAAATATAGAGTGATCCACAAAAAGTTTCTAAGTAGGCCTTGGGAAAAATTAACTCTCTAAGGACGGACGTCGCTTATATGCGACATATCCTAATCATGTAAAATAGCCGAGAGTCGCTTATAAGCGACAGGGGTAAAACATTATCAGGATACCCTGTTTAGTCTTACTAAAGTTTGCTATTTTGACAGCACTTATTATAGCCGAGCGTCGCCCTCGGTCAACATTTCCAAGCACATTGCATGGCCTCATGTCGCTAACATGCGACCAACGCACGAATCTACGGAAACAGGTAAAAACTGGATAAAGTTGGCAACGCCGTACGGCAACCAGTCACGTGCTTTACAGAAGACAATGATCTCGTGCGTATAAGCGTCATTAGGTTATGCACAAGAGTAAAAGTAAAAAATTGGCAACCCCGCAATTAAGTAAAATTGTAAATTAGGTGTCGCGTATCAGCGACATTAGGCATATAGAAGTATGAAATATTAAAGAATTAATTCCGGCAGGCACACGTGCAAAAAAAAACAATTCCGCCCTTAGAGAGCTAACGAATGTCGGAGCGTTCATTCTTCTTTTTAAGTGTCAGTTTGGATTTAATTCAGAGCTCTGCATAGTTATTACTAGCATAATTCGTACAGTCTGTTCGCTATACTTACGCGGGTTTCGGATTAATTAATTATTTGTAACAAATTTAGTACCTACCCTAATGTTATTTTAATTTAAATCTGACCATTAGGGCAATTTTACCCAATTTCTTGGGAAGAGGCTTATTGGAACTAGTTGTCAATGACTAATTTGCATAATTTTGTTAATCCGAAACCCGCGTAAGTATAACGAACATACTATATCTGGCGTTATTGGCTACGGCCTACTTTAGAAACATTTTTTTTGATCATTCTTTATTTTACTGTATACATATGTATTATGATTGTTCCTACAATAAAAAAAAATTATTAAGAAAATACTGGTGGGAATAAGGAAGTAAAACACAGGGATTGAATGTTCGCGTATAATATATATTAATATTCAATTCCAAAAAATTTACATCACTACTATGAAGTGTATTGCTATTAATTTAAAAATTAAGCAAAAAAATATATGCACGTTTCTCAAAAAACATCCGTTTCAATTAAAATAAACAAAAAAATACAACCAGATTCTCGAATCTGCTGAGAAGTTCACAAAATGTCAACTGAAAATATACAGTATGTACAAACTAAAACTCAATAGTAATTAAACATTATAGAAACAAGTCCAATAGCCTCAGCGGTATACCTTATAGGCAATGTTCATAACCAACAAAACCAATTAACAACAAAAAAAATACAACATTTCTTTAGTACATTCTCTATTCGGCGAAAGTTTGTGTATAATCCCAGGACATACAGAGAAAAAGATTGATTCATAAAATAACAAAATCAACAAAGTCAAAAAATACTTAACATTTTTAAAGTCTAGTTTCTTAGAGAACAGTGACAAAACAGTAATTAAAAATGTTATTTATTCGAGGTGTGGCTAGAAAAAAAACCCGACTGATAATTTTGCAGAGCGCGTCAAGGTGAAACGGAACACATCTCTCTCTACCATGATTGTCAAGGGCGCTCCGCTTAATTGAGCCGTTACCTTCGTTCGAAGTGGACTTTGCATCTGTGATCCGCCGAAATATGTCAAGGAGAGCAATGAATCAATGTAAAATTACTTAGAAAACTCGAAAAAATCGGCCACAGAAACGAATACTTTATTGAAAGAAGGATATGGAGGTTTCAGAGTGATCATAGAGAGATGAGAAGTGACCACCAGACGATTCGCGCACTGGATTGTCTTGTATCTCCAAAACAGACACAAACATTAAAAAGGTCGAAAATTATTTTGGTTGTTACTGAATTCGTAGGAATCGATTTTAACAACAAAGTCATGGTTTCTTTATTAAAACAACCACTGCAGCGCACACTGCACTATTTATTAAGCAGTTTTTCGCTAAGTATTGAGCTTTTTTATTACCCAAGGTAAAATCAGCATTGAAAGGATTTGAGACAGTAGATATGTCAAATAAAAAGCGGCAGCACTGTATGGAGCAGTGTAAAAATCGTGGAGTGAAGTATATTGAAGGCGATAATGTTAAAATTGTGAAAGAAAGGCAATGAACGATTTTATAGCACTAATCTGGTTTTTTCTAGCTACACATCATAAAAAGTACCGTTAATTTGAAGATATACAAAAAGTTAAAAAAATATTCCTTCTATTTTATTTATGGATTGTTAAAGTTAGTTTGAATAATTCGAAAGGTAAAGAACATTTAAAATGAGAAATATGGTGCCTTACTAAAAATGTAACTGGACCACTTAGCCTTGGCTACTTCTTTTAAGTCTTGGAAGAAAACAGTCTATTCGATTTAGTTAAGCGCTCAATAAGTTTCAAAATATATTGAAGTTATGGTGATTATTTTGTATGAAATGGTACATACTGATTTTAGCGTCAGGACTTTCAATTTACAATAGGCGATTTAAAAAATAAGAATAAAAACAGTTGCAGACCTGCAGAATATATTTTAAATGGACGAATTCGATTTTGGAGAGTATTATTTTAGAATGTACTGTGGAAGAAAATGTTCTAATAATTGGAGGACAGTGGAATGGGATAACTTTAAATGGGCACTGAGTTGGTGATAATTCTTGAGGTGTCACGTAGGTATATAGATTAAGTTTTAGATCCACAATTTGCCGGCCATTGGATACATAATTTATTCCGAGGTAAGATAATGTCCACTCACACATAGTCAGAATCCAATAGAGCATATTCGGGATACATTTGGGCAGCGATTAAAGAAAAATCAGCCAATCTGGAGTACTTCAATCATCCAGATTTTTTTATAAAACAGAGTATGATAAAAAAGATTTGTAATGGCAAGTTATTCTATGAACAAAATCTTGGTTTTTAAAATTAGCTCCATTTTCGTGAGTAATGCACTCGCATTTGATTAACGACTTAAAAAATTAACATCTGAGTAATATTGTCAAAAAGTCAAAAGGGTAAAAAAAAACTATTTTTTAAATTTGCATTAAGTCACATATTTTCCGCCCAGCAGGATTCTGCAAAAAATTGTTTTTTTTTATAAACGATCAGTTAAATATATTGTGTGTATTTATCTCTGAATATCCTAGGAATATACAAAAAAAACCTACTGGGGCACCAAGGTCAGTGTGGCAACTTTGACAAGACGAATGTAGGAATATAACAAATATTTACTAAAAGAAAAGTATCCAAGGATTAGAAATTCACGGTTTTGATCGATATATGAAATTGTCAAAATTTTTTTTATAGAAGAGAACAATTTTTATTAAAGGTTTCCGTATAAAGTTTTTTTACTCTAATTATAACGAGTTTTATACAGAAATCGGTACCGGTTTTGTACAATAATTATTTCTAATCCCCAAATACATAAAAAATACTATTTTTTTCGGAAACAGTTTATAAATAATCACAACGTAATTCATAATAGATTCAAAGATTGAATTTACGAATAAGTAATTCTAAAAGACGTTTGACGGTGTCATTTTTAACAAATCAGTCAAAAAATTGTCTTCATATTCCAATCATTAGGCTAATACATAATTTAACCATTTTTTTTTAATTTTTGGATGATTACATTTAAGAATTGGCACTATTATTAAATTGACACAAAGTCGGAGCTTAAATATTGTGAGCATAAAGGAAATATTAATGGGAAAATATAAAACTCGTAATGCATCTACTTTCATATACAGATCTAAAGAATAAATCAGTCTGAGAAATATATAAAATGAGGATACTTTAAATCAAATCAACCTATGCAATAAAGTTAACGTCAATATTCGTTTTAAACTTTTACAGCCCAATAAACTCTTGACAGATGTTTTGAATGTGAGTAATTTGAATTTTATATCATTGAGTCAGATAACATTCTCAAGATCTGTCAAATTTTATCACGCCCATACATTTTATTGAACGTTCTTGCAACTGGTAGTTATAGTGTGAAGTAGATAAAAGCTCAAAGGAGGAATTATTAATTAAATGAAACAATGTTAATTATGGCGGTAGAAAAATTGGTGTGTGCAAAATGTCCACTTTCGAAAGAGGCCTTTTTTTCCAAGCGACAACGCATCACTTTACGCTTTTAGTAGACAGATAACTACTTTGGAGTTCTTTTATCGAGGGGTAAACCGCAAAGGAAATTGCCAGGATTTTACATATAAAGGAATTCAGACGAATTACTGAAAATTGCCGTGAAATTGTATAGTAAAAGGGAATTCGGGGTACACATTTTCACCTGCAGTTTACCTCTCCGTTTTTTTTTTATATGATTTCTTGATGTCAAGAAATATTTTGTTTATTGGTTGATTTGAAATGAAGTACCAGAATAAAAAGAAATTTATGGAAATGTTTTTTTTTTCGTAGTCATCCATTTTAAAAATTAAAGTTTTCATAACATAAAAAAATTGGAAGTATATTTTTCGCAATTCACTACGTTAAAAAAACACTTAAGTTCAGTTCACGCAAAACATTAAAATTAGCAACAATTTATTCTAGTAACCAAACGTTTACACCAAAACACGTTTTTAGTAAAAATGTTTTTTTTTTTAATTGTAAAAATCGTTTTAAGTTATTTGGATAATCACTACTTGTCAAAATCATTTTAAAAGTAAATATATAATGTAAATGTAATATTTCAGCAATTTTATAAATGTATAATAAAAATATATGTTTTATAAACTACTAGCCAAGGATGGTCACTCATATTGATCACATATTTTTTTATAATAGAAATTAGATAACTTTTTTAATGTAAACTAATTTTGATCCCAATTTTTATTCTTGTTCATCACATTTTTGCCCTCAGCGTCTCTTAAACTTGTTATAAGAAGTTGTTTTTTGTAAATACTTTTTCAAAAGTTGGTACATTTATACCTTTTTACCTATTGCTCCTATCTAATTAGTTTTTGAAGGGAATACGGACTGGTGTATTCTTTCTATGATATCCAATTTCACAGACTGGACTTATTTTTAAAGGCTGTCTCGTTACAAAAGAAGTGGCATTTACCTAAAATTTAACTAATTCGTTTTTTCGGTAGATAAACTATCAAAAATGCTTAAGTAAAAGAGAAACTGTCAACGATTTTGCTAATCAAGAATTATGGTTATTAAGAATTATGATTATTTTTATGAAATGATGTTTTCATTCAGTTGGTTTAAAAAGTAGTAAAATGGGGTTACCATGGTTACTATCGAAATTATGGCTCGCATTTTAATAAAAAATCTGAGAGAAACCCTAAAGTATGGTTCTCAAAATATTCGTAAAAATGTTTAAAAAAAAAAAAATTGGACAATACAAACAGGTGGAACCTTTTTGAAACATAGCAGGGAGACAAATGGCTCTATTGCAATTATTGAATTCACTGAATATTTTTTAATTATTCAATATGATATTGGCGTGCATCATTTAACAAAAATAATCATTCCTGAATCCCAAAATTGCTGGCAGTTCCGCTTTATCTAAAGCATTTCTAATAGTTTAATTCCCGAAAAAACGTACTAGTTCAATTTTAGATAAATAGAATTTCTTTTGCAACCAGGTAAATGAAGCCATTTAGAAAGTCCTGATAGTCCAGTCTTATCTAAAAATTGTCAACTACAATTGGACACGACATGTAAAAAGTTATTAATTGTTAAAAGTGTAATTTAGCACAGTGTACATACATTTCCTTAATTTTTATCTTCAACTTTGCAGTTTGAAAATTTTTGTTCATTTCTTTGAATCAAATACTTTGATGGCACATTGTTCTTTTCTTTTAATATATTTATCTATTTGGTTATTAAATATGACAATTCGATTTATTTTGATTCTAAAACAAAACTAAAAAAAGTAGGTATAAAAAGTTTTTTGCAGTATGGTCAATATCAACGTGATCATAAGCCAATAATTCTAGTTAGTTTTGTAAAAAAAAATATATTAATCTGATATAAACTTCAATCTTGTAGCAACACCTTTTTTGACCACAATTGTTCATGTCTTGTGACAGTTTTTTCATAGACGAACAAATGTAATAAAAAATACTTTGGTAAAAAGATGCTTAAAAGTGTCCAAATCATAAAAAAGATATAAAATTCGCTGTTATAAAAATAAGAGAAAACACTTGAAATTATTTCTGTGGAAAATGACTTATGTAAAACAGACAATTTTGTAAACAGAAATAATACATTTATATTTCGTGATAAAACTATGATAAAATATTTTTTTCTAGTTTTAATTAAATAAACGTCTACAGTGAATGTATTTCCTACATATTCCATAGGAATGAAAAACATTAGACTCTTAAAATGCCTATTTACAAATTGTGAATATCCAAAGTAATTTTTTAATATGCGTTTTAATTGTCTGCTTACAGAATATTTTCTAGGCACTGAAAAACATTAAAAAAATATACCCATCAACGAAAAACGTTGGCATCGGTCGTCTAAATATTCCCCTATATCTATATATTACGAAAACAAAATAACTGGTAGTGCATTATTTAAAATAATCACCCTATATATCATGAACAGGTGAAAAATAGAGAGGTTACAGTAAGAGGCTTTCATTTGGACGAGAATTATACTCTTTTTCTTTTTTAATAAATATCAAAAAACACCTTTTTACTATATAAGTTAATATAATTTCATTTATTTTTTTTACAGTATTCTTCAATAACAATTTTAGAATACTATTTTTAGCTGAGTTTTTCCTCCACCAGATCCAACCTGGCAAATCTTGTATATAGGCTGTTACGTTTTAAAGATAATTAAGATATTAATTTGATTCCCTACATTTTAACTCGGTAGATATGTTATCTTCTCGATGAATATTTTTAATTCGATATTAACTGATATGGTCCGTTAAACTTTACAAAAAAACTAAATGTAGTTTAGAATTGTCAATTTTAAAGTATTCTTTTGATTTTAACATTTAAAGGAGGGCAAACAATCAATGACATATATTCATTAAAGAATTGTTAATGCTAAAGTAAAATATCAAAAAAAGTATTTATAAGTTTGTGACAGGACTTCAGAAGTCATTTGTAAAATGAACAAAAGATATATTTTTCAAATACATCTCGTATATCTACGAATTTAAAAATTTACCCCATTTTTAAAATATCACTATGAAGCATATCAGTAAATTTGATTGATCTCATTTTTTATTCAAAAAAACGTAACACTCGGTATACATACAATCTGTCCATCTGGCACAACAAAATTGGAATGTACCATTAATCATTCACAAAAAAAAAATACAAAATATCCTCAACAAAATTTGAATTGTCATCAAAGATTGTTCCTTCAGTTGCCGTTACTCCGATTAGGTGGTAAATGTTTCAAAAATGAAACTAACCATAGTTACACATATTTATAACGTGATTTTAAAATTGAATTATTTTTTTTGTACTTATAAATGGCTACACAAACACTTGCTATCTTCAACCTCTGGATATTTTCACATGAATAAATTGTTAATTGCTGTAAATTCCAGTTAATATAACTGGCCTGTTTTTAATTATTAATACAGGTGTTTAATAGAGATTAAAATGTAAAGAAACGAAGTTTATGTATTCGATAAACATATAAATAATAATTGTGTAGAAAATTTTTCATCAACAGATAGCCAATCGTTTGAACATGGTTCAAAGTACGATCAGCAGGACAATTCGAAATATTAAAGAAACTGGAGTAGTGTTATGTTCCTAAATTGGCCCTTAGAAATCTTTAGCATAGTAATAATAATAATTTAAAATTAGTTGGGCTATGTCCGCATAGGTTTGAATCCTGTATACACCATGTATTAGGGAATCCAAATCACGTCACTTTAAAAGGTGAGTTTTATTTGAAAAATAACAAAAAAATATGTATTTTCGGGTTCTATTTATAAACTTCTGAACAGCAATTGCATTACCTCAATTACATCGACAAATGGTTGTTGACAACAGACTGATCCAAAACCACCTCTACAGTTAGGGCTCAATTTAATTTTAGTTATAGGGATCCAAAACTAAGATCGCAGCGCCACCGAATACATTATTTGTCTGAACCACTTAAATAAAAATTATTATAGATGATGGTATTTGTTTACATATTATGTTTTAATTTTATTTTTGGTTTTTTCCTTCTATAATTGCAAAAATATATTAAGAATATTTGTGTAAACTAAGTTTCGGTTGAATTATTAGTTTTTAAAAACATTAACGAACAACTTGTGGGAAACTTTTTAGGTTAAGACAAAGTTATTTTTCCTGGTAACCGATTTATTTTAGTAAAATATGTATTTTTTATTTAATTTAGAATTAGTAATAAAATCGACATTTCTGGGACTCTGGGAATTTCAACAACTACTAAGATCTATAACCCAATGTTTTTTAAAATCATTACATCAAAGAACTGAAAGAAGTTTGTTTAAACGAACATGTCTAGTTTTTGAATGAATTTATTTCAAGTTCTGAAATTCTGTACTTTATTAGATCAGGAAATTGATGAAAAGTAAGGTTGGGATTTGTCTTTTTTTTTCAAGATTTTAATGAAAAATTATAATCATACATAGAGATATTGCTGGATTATTACCCAGTAGAGGTTCAAAGACAGAATATTATTTCAAATATATTTAATAGGGTTTAAACACCAATTTTAATTTTTTTAAACTTTCCTGCTATTCTTAAGAATAAAGGGACGCCTGAATTTTAAAATAAGTGTGTATTTACTAGTAATTCAATTGTAAATCGTCTTATCATTAAAAATCTCATGAAGAAATCAGTACAAATCATTTTAAATAAGAAATTAGTTATGTGGTATAAAACTTCTAATTCTAATAGAAGATAAATATGTTTAAAAATAAATACAAATAAATAGTTGATGTTGAATTGGAGGCATTTAAAATAAGTCATAATTTGAGATTTTTTAGAATTAAGATGCAACATTTCATTATGGCATTTTTAACACTTTTAAAATGTTTACCAAAAAATCGGAACGGTCTAAGCTTTTGAAAGTTCTCCAGTCGAAATTGTCAGATCGCACAGTGGCTGCAAGTCCAATTGCACTAAGAAAAAAATTAAATTGATAGGAATAAAATTTGCTTTATACATTTCGTGATGTCCTCTTGGCGAAAGTCCGTTGAAAGGCAGTAGGGCAAGGGGCCTGGAGCCACGACCATGTGACCGCCTTGGGCCGCCTCTGCCCAGCGTCAGTACCGGGAGTCAGTCATCTCTTGATCATACTCCATAACTAGTCTTTTGATGTGCGACAACTTGTCGTGCAGATACTGGAACCTGCGCTTCGCCCTCTGGTGTTCCATGTTCTTTTTGTTCTCGTTATATTCTCGTACTATCTGCTTTTTGATGTCCTACAATAATATTGATGTGTTAATAATGTAAAAGAAGTTAACAGAGTGAAGTGAGAAAATGCATAAAGGCATTCTGCAGGTACCCAAATTATAAAAGGAATATACAAATTCTACCCCAACTTTTATTTTTATAAATAACAACAAATATACAAAACTAATATTTTTAAAATCCCAATAAAATAGTCTCATCCAAAAAATGAATGTTGACTTGTATTGCAGAATAATTGAATCGGTCATTTGAGAAACGACACGTCACATTTTTGACCATTTTGTTTTTATTACAAAAATACAATATTTAAAGGTAAATTATAATTATTGAATTATACCCAAAATAGAGCAAGTTTTAAACGCTAAGTGTACAAAACTATTTTTTAACCATGTTTTGAGATTTTCACTTTTACATATTTTTTGAAAAATGATCTACAACTGACATGTGCTGTTTCTCAAATGACCGATTCAATTATATATTATAGTTTTTGAGTAAGTTTTCGTCCTTCAAATATATTTATGTGCATAAAGTTAGGAGGAAAAAGATGAGCCAAATGTTGACTATTATGCAAACCTCATAGTTTGTATTATTATTTATATGAAAAAGGGATTTTCAGACTTGATAAAGTCGTAAAATAAACGTCGGCAAATTACAAGGAGTTAATGTTTCTATGCATTATATAATTTGTTCCATAAAGTTGGATATAGCCCATAACTAATTTTTTTATAATTTCATTTTTTTTTAAATAATTGAAAGGACACCATATAAGGAACTAAAAAATATGTGGCCAATTTTTTGCTTATTAAAATTATTGGTTTTTATATTGAAGGTTATGATTGATATATTTAACAGATATGTTATTTTATAAACACACAGAAATAACAACCTGTTCACAAATAACGTGTGTCTGTTAAAAATCATATTTCGTGTCCATCATAACCCCCATTATTCCGGACCTTATAATATATTTTTAATGTATAATTATTACACATAAACTTACTTTATATTTGGGGCTATTCTCGTCCTCTTTCTTGAGTCGTTCTTCTAACTGAGCAAACCTTCTAGAGACTTTCTCAACAATACTATGCAAATCCCGATATTCCGTATAATCGGCGTTAAACTCTGTTTTATATTTCCTCCTTTGATCAGCATCTTGAATGGTAACATATTGCCTATAAAAATGCATTCTATAAGCTAAGTACTACCACTTTTGAATATGATTGTGATAAATGCAATTACTTCTAATTATTAAGGATGTTCTTAAATGGAAATCCACAAAGCATCGAATCAGGAATGGGTTAAAATATGCTAGCTAACAAGTGAAAACATATGAGTTAGAACTGATAAAAAATAAACATCTGTAGGAGGCCATTATCAAACTATTTCAAAGAATATGTGAAACTGTAATTAGCATTTATAAAATATTATGGTACGATTCGTCAAGCATTCATTTGTCAAATCATACCAAATGTAAAAATGTAAAGATTTCAAATAACGGGTTTACTTTACCACAAACATCTGTTGAACTTACTTTTTGTAGTCAGGATATTCATTCTCCTTTTCTGTACTAAAGTTGTTGTCTACGTCTCCATTTGACAAGCCCTCCGTCTGGCTGTCAGGACTTACTCTAGCTATACTATTTTCCGTGGAAGACGAAACATTTGTATATTTGCCAGCCCTATGCGCAACCGCCGGAATTGGGTTTTGCTGCCTGGGCAGGTGGTTGTTCCTAGGCACGCCGTTGATTATTCGATTTAGGGCGCCGTTTTGCTTCTCGTTCGATTTCTCCCTCTCCCATTTGTCGACTTGAAGCATTTTTACGGCCGGTGATACACTACGACTATCAACAAATGTCTTTTCTTGGCTTACATCAAAACTATAACAGCAATGAGAAAAAGTACGGTCAAAGATAATATGGTAAATCTTAATGTATGTTCACACTTATTTTAAATGGGCTAAAAGTTTGACTTCCAGTTCCACACATTCTATTATTCTCTGCGAGATTGTGGGTAAAGTCTAAAGGAGGCGCAATGGGCCATGTTCACATGTGAGATATGCTGTTTTATAAATTATATTGTAATAGTTAGTCGCTATACAAGTTATTCTAAATAGTCAGTTCGTTAAAAAAGCCAAAAGTTTTTAAATTAAGCCCAATTGAAATTTAAAATTTGAAATTATACGTCATCGGGAATAGACCAATCATCTTGTGTCGTAGTTTTTTTTGTTATACAAAACTAAGCCAACGAACAAACCGACACACAGAATGTCGAAGTGAACGCACATCTAAGTGACATTAAAATTGACACCACCTAACACCTAACCTTAGTTTTTTGTTTTGGTTAAATTTTATTATTAATATGAATCAGCTGGATTTATAAAAGTTAAATCAAGTGTTTTACCCATTGTAAACGAAAATATGATTACCGAGATGATTACTGCATTTTTTAACAATACTCAGTTTACAAAAGTCAGAAAGGTAAGACTTTGTTTTAATAGTAGGTATTTACAGTTTATATGGAGCCAATACACCTTATAGTAAAACATATTTATCTCAGGTTTTATTTTTAGATCTGCCAAGCAAGAATATGGGGATAATTTCTTTTTCCATAAGAGAGAAGGAGACAAATTACACCTAAACATAAAGTACGGAAAAAACCTTCTGATGTGGTTGTTGTAATTAACAAAAATGAAATTTTTAGTGCACAATATGCTTAGGATATGCTGCATGTCAAGGTTTGTAATATTTATTATGCTTTTTTGTTTTTATATTACATATAATAAACAGTGTATAAGGCCCTTTATTCCTGTAAATATTTTTTTCTAATTTTGACATATAGACATTTTTTGTAATCGCAGCAAGTGTTAAAATAATCTAGAAACAGATTTTGTTAGTGAACCTAGTAATAATTATGATACCAAAGAATGCTGCAGAGCACCTATGAAATTTTGAGTTAAAAAATATGCCATATTTTTAGGCTATACCCTTTTCAAAAATTTTATGCTCCTCGTTTTTTGCAAAACTTAAAATGCTCTGATAGCTTCGAACGAAGTCAGCAAAGCACCTCTGTTGTATAAAGTTTTTTTCTGTAAAAACAGCAACACCATATATTTATGCACTTGAAATATTATATTTTTAAAAATACATGGTGCTTGCTAACCTTCGAAAGAAGCCAGCAGAGCAATTCGGTTTTTTAAAGCTTTTTTTCTAATAACCACACCCCATTTTTAGACTCTTGAAATATTGTAAAACTTCCCTAAAAAAATTGCTATTTTTAAATAATACAGGGTGCTTTGTTGGAACAAAGTCAGCAGGACACTTCAGTTTTTTAATTTGTTTTTTTTTATATATAAAAACAACTACTTATGACACATGTTTAGGCTGTTTTAAAATCCTAAAAATGTGGTAAGTACATTTGTTTTCAGAAAAAAACTTTGAAGTCAGCAAGGAATTGCGAATTTTTTTTAAAATGCCAACTTTTGAATATTTTATAATATTGTAGGAGCCAAAAAACGTGATGTGGTTTAAAAAAAAACTGGGGTGCTCTGCTGGATTCGTTTGAAGCTAACAAAGCATCCCGTAATTTTTTATTTTATAATACTCAATAGCCTAAAATGAGACATAGCTATTTAAACAAAAAATTGTATTTTTAAAAATAGCAGTTTTTTACGAAAACCTCTATAATATTTCAAAAATGTGAAAATGTGAGATTGTTTTTTTTAAGTTTTGAAAATCCGAGGTTCTTTACTGGATTCGTTCAGAGCTAGTAAAGCTCTGCTCGTCTTGTTACATAAAATAAAGGCATTTTGTAGCTGGTTATATAGTTATTTTGTAACTGCATATCTAACCCTTTTATTTTTTTCAGTTGGTTGTAAATATGTGGCTTCATAGAAGAAGTGAGGAACCATCTGTAACATCTACTCAGTGTTATTGGAAAGGCTCTAATTTATCAAAATGCGTAAATATTGATGTACACTTGGCTAGATTGTTAAAGAAACCTCTTCATCCACTACAGGAAAATAAATCAGTACTTTTATATTCTTAGGATTTGTGTATATATTTTTTATTTGTAAATAAATTGTTTTTTACTTCATTTTTCTCATTTTTTATTAAAAGGTTAATAAATAAAATTTTCACAGATTTTTATATTTTTGTTTGTAAACAATAATTGAAGAGTTTTTATTAAAAATCACCAATGTTAATAATAATAACTTAAGTCAATATTATTCTTTCTCCTTTTTTAAAGCTACTATCAATAAAGGTATTACTTTAGCTTGACCTATGATCAATTTTTAAATTTTGTGATATATTTGGTTCGACAGAAAAAAAATTATAACCCTTTGACATTGGTTGTTTTTACTTAGATTTTCATAAAAAATAAACGGAACTGCAAACATGTTTTACTATCGTAATAACGAATAGCAACATTAAATTTTTTTTTTTTCACATTTATCACTGTTGTCATTTTCATAAAGGATTGATAAGAAGGCACACTTTCTGGTTTTTTGAAAAAGGTGGCAAGAATTGTGATATTTTTAAATTTATCACCAGTGATACCACATGTAGTTACCCGATTTATTGGAATATATAGACTTTGCTACCACATTCAACTGAACTTGGTTGTTTTTAATATTTATTACTGTGACATAGGCGTTTTTGTCAAAATGTTTCATTTTAAACTGCTGTAAATAGGTGCCTTTGTTTTGGTAGTTTTAAAAAAATCTGCATATACAGGTACTCATTCCTCTTTGATTTGTTCGAAAAGTTAAAATTTTATTAAAAATTACATTGGCTGTTTAAAAACTCATTATAATCCCTGAAATGTGATAATTAGGTAAATTAAATTAAAAAAACAAACAAAAAAAATTTATTAAATTAATATTTACTCTTACAAAATAGGTTCTTGTAAGTTAACAAGCAATTATGCAGATATTACTAAGTAAATGTACTTGCTTAAAATTCACACACGAATGTGGTTTTAACATGTTAAATTAACTAACCCTTCTTATAACTCTTTCCACATGTATTCTTAGAGATGCTATTCTTTTACTTAATTGTACATCTTCTGGAGAACTTTTTTCATTCTGTGATACACTAGGTGTGGCTTTACTAAAGTGCATCCCATGTTTTCAAGTAGCTGAATATTCTGAAACCCCTATCTGCCATTATATGGGATCCAGGAACCAGTTTGTTTAAATACCCACATTTTTCTATTATTTTTTTATCACTAGTTCTTCCACAAAATGATGAATAAATTCGGTATCTTCAAAACTTTCAGGAGATTCTGCATTTTCTTCCAGAAGGGTTTTTAGGTTATACACCTAAGAATTTGTAGTAGCCTCATTTTCAATTTCCTGAAGAGGACAATTAGCAGAAATTGCTGCTACATCTTGATAATCCGGTGTATTTTTATTAAAAAGTTTACGAGAAACATCGCTAGTAGAAGGTTGATTTTCTTCTTTCCAAATTTCTAGGAACACTAATAAATATTTTTGAAGATGAATGTGAATAATTATCACATTCTGGAACAAAACGCTTTTTCGTAGTCATAATATTTATAAAAAGTACAAAATTAAACACTCAAATTCCAAATAAATTCTTGATCGAGACACTATGATGACAGATGCCATACACAGTGCTGCCATTTTGCCATTTTCTGAATTATTGGCTTTTAAAACAATGAAACTTTAAATATGGTAAAAGTTTAAACAGAAATAATACTTTCAAAAAACATTTGATATTAAATATTTAAAAGATATTTGTTTAACGATGTTTTAGAAGTCTAAAAGTAAGAAGGAGTACACAAACGAACGTACATCACTTCTCGTAAACCTTCTAGCCGGCAACGTTGTGCGCTAGCTCCTATTGGTCTATTCCCGGTGACGTCATAAATTTTAAAAAAATTCATAACTCCGGCAAATGAATAGATAAAAAAAAATAAAAAAAATGTAGTTTTATTTTTAACTCTACTATTCATAAAAAAAATTTCAAAATTTTTAACATGCCCCATTGAACAACTAGCGTTTATTGGTTTGTGTTTAGTTAGTCCACATTTAAATAAATAGGTTTGTCTGTCTTCTGAACGGTCACAAAATTATTTGGATCAAATCAATGAGCAGACGCTAATTTAGTAAGGTTTCGTGACCGTACAAAAATAAACATAAGTTAAAATGTTACCTGTACTACTTTGTTTTTTCTTTTATTGAAATTTACTTCAGTTCGTCGACTACAATTATAAATGATAAAGTTTCAAAATAAAAAACTTGTAACGGCACCTGGTACAATTATCAACAAAAATGAGCAATACAGTTTGTTCCAACAGAGCGAAAACCCATACATTGCATCATGGTCTTATGCAGTAGATTAGAGTCGTTTCAACAAACAAATGATCGTTTAGTAAATGATCTTCTTAAAGCGTTCAAACTAAATTCTGACCATTCATTAATTGGTTTTGTAAGATAATTTCGATACATGAATAAAAGCAGGAACCGATTTGAGCATTCATCGACTGACAGCTAATAATTGTGCCAGGTGGTGAACTAAAGTAAGGTTAGAATTAATATAAATCACAAAACATTCAATGATCATTGAAAATATTAGGTATATGATAAATCAAACATGTCAAGAAACAGTATGAAATCAGCGCGTGCGCATTGAATTGGTCCAAATAGTTTTGTAACCTTTCAGAGGATGGTACAAAAGTTATACGTTGGAGCAAACCTATACTTAAATCGAAGTAAGTGTCCTGTCAGCTGACGAATGCTCAAATGCAGTCCAAGCACTTCCTGCTTTTAATCATTTACCGAAATGATCGAAAAGCAATTAATTCATGAAACGCCTCTAATTTACTGTGCAAGACACTTGCGGTACAATGTACATTTTTTTCAGTCAATTGGAAAAACCTAGTACATTTCATATAAGCATAAACGTGATTAGAATGCAGAAAAGTTACAACTGAGGAGCAAAAATAAGGTCTGGCAGTTAGAAAAACAACGCCAGAGTCATAACTGAAGAACACAAAAAACTCTAGGAGTCAGAACAAAAAAAGCTCTAGAAGTCAGAACAAAAAAAAACTCTAGGAATCAGAACAAAAAAGCTCTAGGAATCAGAAAAACAATAACTCAACTAAGGATAAGAAACTGTAATATTGCTGTTTACAAAAGTATGATTCAGGAATATTTGCTAGGGAGGCCTGCGACATCTTTGTTATTTTTCAGAGGTCGGCATTCAAGAGTTCTCACGCATCAGCCCCCTTGTTAGATTTGCAACAAACATCTCAATAATAATTTAAATATCAAGCCTTGTGATGTTATTCCCGTTACCTGATTAATTTTATTCCAATTTTGGATATAATATATCTATTTACAATGTTTAAAAGATAATATGCTGTTATTTATATCAAAAGAGAAAGGGTTCATCATTGAACCTAATTTCATAAGCATATGGAATAAGCAGAACGATGTCAGTATGCCATAAATGTACATACATAATTATAATACAGGTACTTAGCCATCAAATTATACACATAATTAGATAATATCGTAATTGAATGTTGCAGGCTTCTCAAAATAGGTGGCCTACATACTATACTTATTACGGTACATTTAGCAAAATATAAAATTATCCTACTTGACACTACAGCCAGTGAGATATTTTCCGTCAAAATGAATTTGCTAAATAGCTTGTAAATAACACACTTTCACATCATCAACTTAAATAAATGATAATTAAAATTTAGTAAACCCCAAATGAAAAAGTTTACAATATTAAAAGGAAAACCACAACTACGTAACAACTTTACATATTTTGCTGAACCGTTAACAAAGAAAAATAATTTTAACAGTATAATATTCAGCTATTACGAGTTTAAAAGCTTAGAGTAAAAACAAACAAATTTAAAAAATCCACATACTCCAGTAGGAATCAAATCTGGGATGTTCAAAGGTATATTACGCATACTTTCAATGAACAATATAATAATGTATAAACATGATATTAACAAAAACAATAATAAACGACGTTGTGATAAAAAATTCTACTAATCAAGCAATTACAGATAACAAATAGATAAAAAAACTACTTACTGACTATCACACGCTCTCTTTCCAACCTCTTCCTCTTCATCACTAGATTCTTGTTTGATATCTAGCGTCATAATATTATTATAAGTATTATGCCCATTGACTAACCCATACCCACTAACAGCGGTGCCACCGCCGCCAACTGCACCACCATCACCCCCGCCTGTTGGAGACTCCCTACTTCGCGGGTTCATGTTACTCGTATCTCGTGAGTCTGTCACTGGTCTCCTCTGACTATTAATTTCCACTGGTGGGTGGTAAATTGGATCGGAGTGATGCTGAAACAAAAAATGGGACATTCTAAATGGTATACATTTTTTGGATATTTGCATAGATGGTTAAGCTACATGGTAAAAAATAAATATGATATCTTTCAGTTAATCTGTATAAAGTTGAAATCTATTGAAAAACTACAACATATATTTGTGACTGAGGAGTCGTGGGATATCCCACGGTTTTGTCCGTCCTGGCAACGCTGAAGTATTCGTTTCCTACTCCCACTAATACTCTGTAGTTTTCACTTGGACATTAACAACGTGTATTGGAAATCGTTCAGTGACCGACACTGTATAATGCCAAGCATTACATATCGTCGCCCTTATCACGAAGGCCTTGCTTTATTGTTTGGTAATTCCACATTAGTCAAACTCCCTCGGGATTTAAAAAAAAAATAGTCAGTTATGCCACTTCCTGACAAACAATTTTCTCACTTTATCAGATAGACCTTAATTGAGTATATTTTATTAATTTAGTTGTCATTGTTTTTAATGCAATATTATGTATGTTTTATCTGCCTGTGATTATATTTAACCCTTAACCAGAAGTATGTGTCTCTCAGACACGCACCATTTTTAATTTTGCCGCCATACGTAAATCAATCAGCACGCCTTCTCCAGCTTCTAAGTATCTTCCTAACAAACTATATAGCCCACTATTTTAGAGTCTGCAGTCAGTTACCATCTGCTTCCTCGTGAGTAGACGTAAGTGCGCGCTGTCTCTCAGACACGTACTTCTATTAACGTATAAAGTAGTTGAGTGTCCAGTAAACACATACTTTCTTTAACGTATATTTTGTTGGTAAGTTGCAAGTGTGATATAGTCACTTTTTTTTGAAATGATAGACAATGTCATGCAGGTTGATTTGTTTTGCAAAAATGGATGGGTTGTTCCAAAGACTACGCAGAGATGAAGTTTTTCGATACGGTGACCCAAACTATGAAGAAAAGGTTATGCAATGTCTAGCAGAGTTAGAAGAAGAAGATGAAGAAAATGTTGGCGAAGATGTTCCTATATTTGACTCAGATGACGATGAAAATGACCCCGACTGTACAGATGACTTACAACCTGAAAAATTGAGCGACGACTCTGATGATAATCTAGATACAACAGAAAGTGATTATCAAGGTAACACTGCTGGAAATAACGTATGCCAAACAGAATCTGCATTACCAGATTATTTTGTAAGTAAGAACAACTTCAAATGGATCAGCACTGAACCTTTAACAAAAAGAAAGACACCTCAACACAATATTACAAAGGGTTTACCTGGAATGAGTAACGAAGTGAGTGTTAGGATCAATTCCCGATGTTGAAGATATTTGGTTGCTTTTATTTGGCGAACCAATTATTCAAGACATAGTAAAATGGACCAATGTAAAACTTGAAAGCGTACGAGAAAATGTGCACAGTAACCAAAAAAGTAATTTTCGACCAACCGATAAGAAAGAAATAAAGGCTCTTATCGGGATTTTTATGTTGACATCAATATATAAATCAAATCATGAAAATATGCTTTCACTATTTTTGACAAAGGCTACAGGACGACCAATATTTCGATCAATTATGTCAGTAAAAAGGTTTCAAATTCTTATAATTTGCTTGCGATTTGACGATCCACTAATGAGAGCAGAAAGAAAAAAGTCTGATCCCGCAGCTGCCATATTTCAGACGTTTCAACGATTTGTAAGCAATTGTCAAAGAATATATTCATTAGGTGAATACGGTACCATTGATGAAATGCTGGTTCCATTTAGAGGACGTTGCAAATTTCGGGTTTACATGCCAAATAAGCCCAATAAATATGGCCTAAAATACTTGCTTTAACAGATGCTCGCACCAGTTATTTCTACAATGCATATATATTTATTGTGGTAAAGGATCTGATAGAACAGGTTTGTCTGAAGAAGAAAAAAAGCTTACAATATCCACCCAAACTGTAGTTCGATTAGTATCACCTATTATAATCAGTAACAGATATATCACTGCAGACAATTGGTTTTCTTTGATTGAACTTATTAACGAACTGTTAAAAAGAAAACTGACATATGTTGGCACCCTAAAGAAAAACAAAAAAGAAGTTCCTGAAGCATTTTTACCTAATAGCCGTAGAAAAGAGGGGTCAGCATTATATGGGTTCACGAACAATATAACATTGCTAAGTTATGTTCCCAAGAAAAACAAATCAGTTCTACTGGTATCAAGCATGCATCACTCAAAAGGAATAAATGATGAATAAACAAATAAACCAGAAATGGTTACGTTTTATAACCATACGAAAGGAGGTGTAGACTCCATGGATCAGAAGTGTGCCAATTACTAAGCTAATAGAAGGAGTCGACGCTGGCCGCTATCGATATTTTACATGATGGTGAACATATCAACAGCAAATACACATATTTTATATGTATGCTTCAAAGACGTACCAAATACAAAACGGTTCCAGCTTATAGAAACTCTAGCGCTAAAACTAATAAGACCTCATTTAGCTCGTAGAATGACCATACCGAATTTACGAGCTGAACTACAGTCTGTAATAAAAGCAGTATTGGATGATAACAATACAGAAGCGGTGCAACATAATGATGACATAAAAAGTGACAGACTTGATAAGAAAAGGAAATGCAGTGTGTGTCCTTACACAAAAAATAGAAATACCGCTTACAAATGCATTCAGTGTCAAAAGCCAATTTGCTTACAATGTTCAAGAAAAATTTGTGAATTATGTTGTAAGAAAAACTCACTAACTTTTTATTGTTCGCATTTTACTTACTTTATTTTGTTTGTTGTTGATTGCATTTTCGATAAAATGTGTCATTTTCAACATTTTCATTTTTAAGTTAATAAATATTTCCCAAAAGGCCGCCTAGTACCATGATTTTCTTTGTATGTGTCCATGAGGCACATACTTCTTATTATAGACAAAAAAAAATCGATACTTCTGGTTAAGGGTTAATACAGGTTTAGGAAATGACAAACAAATAAAAATTATGTTTAATGTTTTTATTAAGAAAAATAAACAACTAAAAACTATGATTAAAAATAGTTGGAATTGCGTTTAAAACTCTCATTCTTCATCAAATAGTACCTGATAATATTTCTGCAATTCAGGTAATCGAACCACGGACATTTGACTTTGACTTACGAAGATTAGGTCAGAATACTTCTTGCTTGTTAGTTTTACTGGTTTTGTGTTGAGAGATTCTAATTTAATATCACAAATATTTTCTGTCAGTCTTTTTATTTCAACACTGTCATACTCTTTATGGTAATGACTTAGTTTGAAAAAGAAATTAGAAGGCATGTCCCCTCGGACCATAAATTCCATAATTTCACTCCACTTTAAATTTATGCGCTTTCTCTAATTGATAGAATTCTTATAAATTTTAACTCTTTTTTAAAATCCAAGAAATCTGAGTACTTCGTTAGAATAACGACTTAAGGTTGTTTTCTTCTGCCCAATCGAAAAATTGGGTACTGTTGAGGGTTCAAAAAGATCCCCAGCACCTATTATGGCAGTATTTATTGTACTATGAGCAGAGTTCCCCTCATTCTGCCCATGGTTTGTTTCGAAAAACCTTAGTGATATTTTTTCACAATTATCAAGAGATTTTTATTCTGGCCATAGCAGCCGTCCGAGTAGAAAGAAAGGGTAGTAATTTGGTCTTTGTTCGTAAATTATTCCAAAGATTTATAAATACATGTAGATATTTCAGAAGAACTTCTGTTACTCAAAGTTTCATTTAATGAAAAGAAAGACATTCTTTGGTACCAATATTGTAAAAAGTAAAATTAAATGTTGCTAAGCTTATTTTGTAGTAAAAAGCATTCTCTTTGCTTCTTGGCAAGTATATGACTTGTTATAAATCTAAAACTCTGCAGAGAAATAATTTATTTTCTATTGTTCTTTTTTTGTCTACAGCTTTTAACTCTGGTACTTTTTGCTTCTCTGCAATATGCCGTGTGTACTTTTCTTTTAAATTTTCATTTACAGTGAGATCTCCTTGAAAGTAAGGTATATATAGGGAACATTGATTCTTTTTTTGATTGTAGAAAGATAAATTTTGCTATTTAAATATTTTTCGGTACGTACTATAACTCGGTTTGTTAGTAAAAATTGTTTTTTTCAAAATGCTCCAAAAACATATTGTATATCTTGGGCAAGGATAAGTCAGAATTTAAGTACGTTCTTGAAGTTATCGATGCACAGTCATAAGATTCTACACAAAATAAACGTAGCATCTGTTCAGTCAGGTTTCAGTTTATCCTGTGGATCACATTTTATTTTACTTTACTAAGATACCTAAAGTCACTTAGAACAGTTCGTGAGGAAAATATTCTGCGTTATTGCAGATAGGACACAGAAGTAATGTGCTATATTGCATGCACTATTAAGGTTGTAGATGTGCCACTTCGTGAGATGATAAAGTAGGTTAAGACTAGTTAATCCGCACAAAAAAAACATTTTTTTAATTTTTGTTGGTTAGGTCACTTCGTGATAAGGGCAACGATATATTCATTCTAGTTCAATAATTCGTAATACTCAATGTTTAACCGGTTTTGATGAAAGATATTTTCAAATTTAAAAAAATGTAATTTTTAATTGGTGTTTGGATTCCAAACCAATTAATTACTTCACACTCAAAATAGGTATATTGAAACCAATTCACAGAGTAATGCAAAAAGTATTGAAGCAGATTTTTATTATGACTATGTCTTCAATGTTAAAAAGAGAGTTTTTAAGTTGTTTTGATAACTTCCTGATAGTGATTAGAACTTTATAGATATATTTAACTTAAAATTTATTATTATTTCTATATATCAATGTCTTTTTAGTAATTATTGGTACGTATTATTCAATTAATTTTTAATTAAATTGATAGTGTAATTGATAAAGATAGGTTGTCATATTTTTGCTGTATTTTAAAGATAAAAAAATAGTTTCTAATTATACTATTGGTACATTAAAATCTACTATTTTAGGAAGTGTAGTTACTAACAAAACGCCAGGTTGTGCAGTGTTTGGCTACAAGAACTATTCGCGCAAAACAAAGGGAACAAACATTAAGTATTTTAGTTTCCGAAAACAGACCTAGTTACAGCATAGATTACCGCTTGCAGGAGGAAAGATACAAATAATCTAAAGAATGGTATGGTTTTTGCAAAACTAATTTGAATTCATTTTTGTATATGATGTTTTGTTTATTTTTTAAGCTTGTATTTGTTCTACAGATTTTTCAAAGGATAGTTTTGAAATACCCTTACAACAGAGGCTATTAAACTGTTCACCTAAAACTGGCAGAAATTTAAAACCAGCAGCAGTTTCTACTGAAAATCTCCAATTTAAAAAAAGGACAATTGTCTGCAGAATGTGACTATAAATTAATAAGACAGACAAAAAGATATGGACAAACCTTTATTGAACTTCGTTAATATTTCAGTATCTCCAGAACTAGAAATGAAAGTACGAATTCACCTTATTAACAAATAAGCGTATATAACTAATGAATATTACAAGGAATTAAAAAGAAATGTGTAATTAAAAATTAAACTTTGAAGTGATCATTGCTTTTACTTCAATATCATTGTTTCAGATGTGACCACCAAAATGAAATTGTTATTTTAGAGAAAACTATTGAAAGTCTTTGTGGAGAACTAAAAGAAATAACTAAAAAATACACCAAATCAAATATAGATTTGCACCCGCAGGAGTGTAACAGAAAACTCCGTTACTCCTAGAACTTCATGAGCCAAAAAAATATACATTATAAAGTGAAGCAAGATAAAAAAGTAAACATTACATATCAACAATTTATAAACATTATTAAACATGAATAAACCAATTTCAAATAAAACCTGTGCTTTTTATTAAAATAAAATATGTTATGCCAAGTGATTCTATTTATTAAATACATAAACGGATTCACCAGCACCCAACTATACAAATTAGGTAATACATTATTTATAATAATTATTCTATGAAAGTGACTACTACTCATACCCTTCAAGCTGATTATTTAAGAAGATCAGCAATTTGTTTGTTAACATTTTACAAAATTGTACTTATATACGGGACATTTAATCAGTTCGTTTCGTAATTGAATCACATATTTCATTTTCACAACATTTAAATCTACTTATTTGTATATGTCTTTTATGTATTCCAATTTTTATCGGCACTGAGGCATTAGACTTTTTAATGATGATGTCTATGAAAAATTAGGTTCTAGACGTTTTGGCTATTATCTTGATCTCAATCTGTCAGATAGCGATTTAAATCCTAGATGTACCTAACATCCTCTTCATGTTTTGTGGTGGAAGAATTCAGTTTCAGATAAACACTATCTTGTTTATCTTCAACAAAAATGCATACCAACTGATGTAACTTAGGCTAAATTGGAAATAAATTCTAGGTTTTGAATATAAAAGAGCATAAAATATTTATTTATTTATTTTGAATTTCTTTGCACAAGGGTCTAATATCTGCCTATAGTGAGTTTTTTTTCTATATGGAGCATAACTGATGTGACTTATCAGTTGTTATTTTCATTTAAATACATATTTTTAATTTTACAATGATTATAGAACTAGGAAATAAAAGAGTAACTTCTTTACAATCATTATAAAATGTAAACAAAGCCATGGCAGTTTGGAGGAGGCCGTGACAATACCGATGTTGACGTCATAAAACCTGCGCACCGCTTCACCTATATTCTTACACCATGATCATGGATGATGTTTTATGTAAAATAATAGTTGGTAAGTATCCAGTAATTTGAAATTTACAATTTTTTCAACAAATAAAACATCTTGATAAACACATAATTTCAAATTTGCATACCTTTTCAGCAATGCCTAATCCATACTATCAAGAGTCATTCCCTGTACAATAATATGTAGGTTTTTTTCTTACACTCTATTAAGGTAGGATTAAAACAACCATATATATCAAATATAAAATAGTTACGCCAGTGATTTATCACATTTACAATACACTCATTATTACTGATGACGTAATTTATGTTCCACTGACAAACACTGTGACAGTAACTTTATAAAAATAGGAGTTATAGCGCCGTGCCATTCTAACACCTCGTAAGAACAAAAATCACAATTTACAGGAGAAGCCAAAAACCAGGTATTATAAAAGTTTAATTTATTAGTTTTAAACATTTTTGTGTGCTACGAGGTTTTCTGTAGTACCGGCTATGGGTAATCGCAACAATTTGATGAAATTAACTAATTTTTGTTAAACGTGAAGGTTACGAGGTATTAGAATGACACCCGGCGATAGGTATTCATAAACATTTTATTTCTATTATTTTCACAATGGTATTCATTTAAACATTGAAAATAATCTGGATACATACCTTTACTCTACTCTTCTGCGATCTATAAACAATATTAAAATATAAAAACGTATATGGAATACCACACCACAGGACCCCGTAACTAGCATTTTCACTGAAAATGATATTTTATGATAATCTCGTTTAAAACATTTCGCTCCATCGCAGTATTACAAAATAATATTGTTACTCTGCACCCTGCAGTAGCCTGCGGCTGTTATAGGAAACACAAAAATAAAAGAAGAAGTGCAATGTCACCTATCACCTGAGAGTCTGCTGCGGTCGTCAGAAGTAAAAGTGTCAGTCCGTGTCAAGAAACATCTGGACAGTTCGAGAAGGTTCAAAAGAGTTGTATAAGTCGATGATCAGTTTGATAATAGACGTTGTACGATATTGGGTGCTATGATTGAACGTTTACGTTATCCGTAACGTACATGTTAGGCCGAATTTTAAAAGTAACGAGGCAAGTTCGAATGATGGAAAACTGTTAAATTAGAAGATAACAGGCGGAAAATAACAGTAACGTGTTGGAAAAAGTTTTCCATCATACGAACTTGCCTCATTACTGTTAAAACTCGGCCTAACATGTACGTTACGGATAACGTAAACGTTCAATGATAGGACCCAATGTTAATAGTTAAAGTTGAGTTGTTAATAAATTGAGTTTCCAAAAAACCAGCGTAAGAATATATTTTTCAAGCAAATATTAGTCCTATTATAGAGTAAAATGGATTGTTCTATGCACTTGTGAATGGTTTTTTATGTCCTGAAAAATTTTGATTTTGCGACTTATGAGGTTCTGCCTTGTGGCCATCGTTATGTCTAAGTCAAATGACAGAATGGTTTGTTTTTGTTAAAACTTAACGGTTTGTGGAAAACAAATTACGTCAACCTAATACAGTGTATATGGCCCTGCCTGTGATGACACTTTTGAGCATACTGCTATGATGCAGCTGTATTTTTCCCCAATGGAACAGACCGAAGGGTAAACCACTCTCGAAATACTAGTACATTTTCACTCGGAATTACCCAAATCGCTTACAAATCTCTCGAAATCTCCAAAATCATCACTAAATTCCCGAAATCATTGCCGAACTCCCGAAATCACTTTAAAATCAATACTTTTCGTGCACCTAAATCAACATGCTGCGGGAATTGGTTATTGTGACCCGGAATGTCCGGTTTTAGCAATCATCTAGGCTCCGGGTTTATATTAAAATTCTCTGGATCTGATAAAAAACAAGTGAAGAGCAAAACGAAATAGCCGAAATCGTATAAAATTAAGAGGGCTTTTCGTGAAATCATCTAAAATTATGGAGGATTGACAGAGAAATAACAGTCCAGGATATGATTAATTAAAAATTTAAAAATTATTTTTTTAAACATTGCACTTTTTGTTTAATAAACAAATTACATACCGATTAAAAGAATGAAGCCTATAGAATATGCAAACGTTAGGTTGACTATTTTTTTCCAGTCATAACTATTGGGTAGGCAGGTATAAACAGGTAAGTCGATACTAATAATTTGCACTCGTCTGTTTAATAAATAAAACTTACGTAAAAATAAAGATAATTTCATTACGAACACTGTGATATAACGTTGTCTGCGAAAAATCTGTCTTGAATTCCGGTTGTCGCGTTTTAAAAAGCGAAATTTTGCTGCGAATGAATATCTGTGACAGAGAGATCCAAGCGTTGTATCCCAATGAGCACACGTATTTAAGAAAACGTCGAAAACTGGTTAATAGCCAAACGTATAAAACGTATCAAAATAGTTCAAATGTCGGGGAAAATAACGTTATTTGCAACCAAACGGTATAAAAAACGTATTATTTTATAAAATTTTCAATATTCTGTTAAAAATTACTAGAAAAATATGTTAGAAATATACGTAAAACTTATCAACTAAAATCTCAACGTTAAATGTTCAATCAATAACGTTTTTTTATACCATACAACGTTAAATTTATGTTGAAAAAACGAGTGTTTGCTCATTGGGATACAAAAATTTTATTATATTAAAATATAAATAGAAAGGTATTTTAATTATTTTTTTTTCTATTAATAAACATTATTCGAAATCTGATTCATCGGAAGTAAAATTTTGATCTTCAACTTCGAAAGATTCTTTGTCATCGCTTTCTTTTTCTGTTGTTTCCACAATATGTTTTATTGTTAAAGGTGTTTGATCCTCAATAAACCGTGTTGGTTTTATCATCTAAAAACCAACTGCAGTGTTCAGGCTGAAGTTTTATGTATTCAGGGTCTGTATCATTAAGCCACATGGAATTGACAAAAATAGTTCGTAAAATTTTTTGATTGTATAAAATTTCTTATTTTACGAAAAGCCAATTTCAATGAAGTTTTTAAAAGTTTCAACATTAAAATTAATTACACCGTCGTCCAAGTTATACAAAAAACACTTTTTAGCCATTGTTTATTACAATATAATGTTAATAAATAACTACGATAAGCAGTAGCACGTTTTTTGTTTTTTTTCAATTCTATCGCGCGTATTCATTCACAGCAATATTTTGCTCTTTAAAAACCGACAACCGGAATTCAAGACAGATTTTTGGCAGACAACCTTATATCACCATGTTCACAATGACATCTTTATTTTGTCATAAGTTTTGTTTATTAAACAGACGAGTGAAAATTATTAGTATCAACTTACCTATTTATACCTGCCTTGCCTACCCAATGATTATGACTGGAAAAAAATAGTCAACCTAACGTTTGCATATTCTATAAGCTTCATACGTTCGATTGGTATGTTATTTGTCTATTAAATAATCAAGTGCAATGTTTAAGGAGGTCCTTTCGCCACCAATGTTAAATAAAAAATATTAGATTATGACTAAAATTAATTTTTTTCTAATAGTAGATGTCCTTATTTATCTAATAGTGAACTTTTAACTATACCTTACCGTGCAAATTTTTGAGAAAATTTTTTTTTAAAAATGTGTGTGTTTGTACAGTGTCTTATGAGAAAGTAAGACTTCAACAACAATTTTCGAATTATAATTAATTTTACTATTATTTATTGATTAGATGGAGTAGAAAAAAAAACTAAAAATAAGGTTTTTGAAATATTTAAGTTTTGTTCTTTACAATAAAATATATAGGTTACCGTGGAATTTATTGAGAAATTATTATTAAAAAATCACAAAAAATTTTCAACTAGGTTACTTGAAATTTTTTTGTGATTTTTTAATATTAATTTCTCAATAAGTTCCACGGTTTACTATATATATTTTATTGTATAAAACAAAATCTAAATATTTGAAAAACCTTATTTTTAGTTTTTTTCTACTCCATCTAATCAATAAATAATAGTATAATTCGAGAATTGTTGTTGAGGACTTACTTTCTCGTGAGGCACTGTACAAATACTCACATTAAAAAAAAAAATTCTCAAAAATTTGCAAGGTAAGGTATAGTTAAAAGTTCAGTATTAGATAAATAAGGACTTCAACTATTAGAAAAAAAATAATTTTAGTCATAATCTAATAACTTTTTTTTTAACATTTGAGGCGAGAGGTGTGGCGAAAAGACCTCCTTAAAAAAAAACATTTTTAAATTTTTAATTAATCATATCCTGGACTAAAATTTTTCAGTCAACCTATTCGCAATATATTACTTAACATATTAAATTTGATATAAAATACTTTTCATCCATTAAACAGACAGGTGAAGGTCGTTTCTCTACTCGGATCTTAGACTATACGTTTTGATCTTAGTGGATTACCATTCGGAACAGACTTTACCACTATACATCAACATTGTGGGAAATTAAAAAGCTGATAAATTTGAGTGAATAAATCACCGATTGATCTTCCGAAAAGATGGAAGCATGGTCTAATAACCTGGGACAAGCACCAAGCTCCTTTTTAAGGGGTACTGTGTAAATAAAGTTCACACTTACGTGAAATACTGGTCTTTTGACACAACAGTATATTAGGGATGCCCCTATAGAATCGGTGCTAGTGTATAGCATTTGTATATTAACTAAATTTAGAAAAATTCATTTAAGTGGAACTGTATGTAAGCATGCAGTCCGGTCGGCCTACAATCGCAGATATACGGAACTTATTTTTAGAACCGGTGTGGTTAGTAACAACGACTTTGATTTTGTTTCCAAATTTACAAATAAAAACTGCATTAGGAGACCAAATAGACCTGCTTCTAGCGATCATAAAATTATCTCCTTACTTTAGCCAATATATTGCGGCTAATTTGAACTAGTTATACGATATAATGTTGAGAGTGATGGTGAGGGTCTATTGAGAAATGTCTTCTCAGACAAGCTGCATATTAATCGAATGGTGTTGCTTTGAAAATGCCATTTCACATTCTGTACTTCCTCAGCAATCCGATAAACATTCATTTATAATTAAAACGAATTACTTTTCGCCAGTGACCCAATCACAAAATTTGAAAGTGACAGTTGCGAACAAGCTTAAGGCTTGGCCAACGCCCTCAGTTTTAAATGGTTTTAAAAAATATACCAAAAGTTTAATATTATGCTCATAGAATTCTATCTCGATGGCTCATATATTACGCTAGTATATCTATTTCGGTAAATTAAATCGAATACAGTGTTCCAAGTAAAAAATCTTAATGATTATGCGTATCCTTAAAATACTAATAATTTGGCCGATTGTATCGACAATCTGTGAAATTGAATTTCTAAAGAATTTTGGTATTTCGTTGGTATTATTGTCAAGTCTAATTAATTATAAGGTACCTATATTAAATAACAGAAATATTTAAAAGTATAAATATATCTAAAATATACACAATGTATATTGTTATACGTTAGAAGATCAGTGAAATTCTACAAACATCAAATAATAAAATTACATATTATAAAATAAATTGTTGTTTTTTTTTTATAATGAATTACGTATAACTTGTTATACTCAGCTTCCTACTAAGGACATATTCTTATTTGAACCGGCAACATTGCTATATACAGCTTGATCAAAGGTCAACTGGAAGAAGATAGATTTCGGTTCGAAAACATTGCTATGCAATTTGAAACAGATACAACATAGCAGTGTTGACCTTAGACTGGAAATTTCCCGTTTAGACTGAAATTTAGGATGTATAATGTATACACTATTTTTCAAGAATTTTGTTTTTCTCTTTTCACCCTTATTGGTTCACACAATGAAGTGTGGCTGACAACTTTGCGAATGAATTATGTTAATATTGTTCTTTTCTTTTTTAATATTTTATTCTATTTACTAGATTACTTAGTGATGGCAGTTAATAAAAAATAATGAACCTAAATATAAGTTTTTATTGTAGCCATTTGCCATCTGCTAATAAAGATATTTTTAATTGTCCCTTATATTATATTAGCATTTATTTAAATTTCTATTAACTAGACCGTTTTTCCGGAAGCGAGAATTTTCAATTCGGCACAACTGTAAATAGTAAATCACGAAATAAATAAAAAAGAGTAGGGGATGGTTAACGATGGGCTAACGACACCCAAAAGGTACCTAAAGGGTTTGTTATTCAGCCAGCCTAATTTTATTTTTCTTTCTGCTAGTGAATGTTGTGAAATTTGATTATTTATTTTGTGTTATAATCTAAAGTATTGGGATTTTTAGATCTAAAGTTCTTGCTAATTCAATTTTAAAAATATAAACTAATTATTAATACTTTTTTGATTCAACATTTTTCGATATTTTGATAAATAACCTATAACTTAATGTACATTGTTTTGATAAGATGGGATAAGATGTCAAATTTGACAGGTATATGCGATCGACGACAGAAAAAAATGTTCAACGTCATTTTTATTATCTTCAAACCACAAACTTTATATGAATCTAAATTTGCATACTAAATAATAATAATAATAATAATAATAATAAACTAAATAAAAAAAAAAACATTCCATATGAAGAGAACTTTAACGATGACACTGCATATTACAAAATTTATAGAGAATGACATTGAAGACAACTCCATTTAAAAATTTTTATTCTCTAATCATAAATAACAGGTATATACCTTAATAAAGTAGAAAAACGGTCCCGTTTAAATGATCCCTCCCCAATAATAAATGCTCTGACACTGCTCAAAATCTAATCAGCGTACCACAGTTTAAAATTTAGTTTATTCACTTAGTCCGTTTTTGAGTTATCATGGACACACACACATATCATCACAAAAATGCTCAAAACGGATTCAAAGACCCCAAAACGTAAAAATCTATGGAAAACTCGAGATCTAAAAAAAATCATGGTTTCTATACATTCTTTACTGGTTATAGAAAATAAAAACTGATTTAATAATTCATTAATTATTATTGCTTTTTTAAAAGGGTTGATTTACCTAAATAGCAAAGCATTAATTTCACTTTAATGGTTAAAACCACATGAAAGCTTACTCCTTTTTACATGTGGCTTATTTATTCATTAGCTGTAAATTATTTAAGGACGAGACCTCATTTTTAAATTTTATTTGGGGCGTTTGCCCATTGTATACCTATCTAAAGAAGAGACCACTAAAATTCACTAAACTCTGGTGCCGATACCGTTGAACTAAAATATTACTAAAATCTAGTTACATTTATTAAATCAGATTATTTTAATGCATATCCATTGGCATCAATATTTGTACAGAATATATTACAAACATGTTACAAGTCATAATATAGTTAAATTTAAAAATTAATTAAGATCATTTAAATTAGGCTGCAATAATCAGTGTGATAAATTTATTGTATTTTCAATAATTAATTTGACTACTTTTTCGGTTTATTTTCGGAATATAAATTATTTCACCACTCAGCTGATACTTTCAAATATTCTCAACTAATTTGAGAGCCCACAAAATCATTTACGTTTTAAACAAATTAGATCGGCCAAGGTCGATGTTTTTACATGCATTTTGTTCGCACCAATTTTCACGTAAACCCAAGCCCATCGCGTTTACCGTGTTCTTATTATGGTGGATAAATATGTACAAATTTTTGATTGTATAAACTATATGAACTGGTTTGTATGAACTTGGATTGAAATTGGAAATTTCTCACACAATGAGTAATTCAGACAAATAAAATATACTGACTGTGTTATTTTGAGATTTAGGTGCTGGTGCTATGTGGGCTATGCGTTGGCGCTTGTACGATAAGCCATCGGGACCCTCATGGAAACCTGGTCGTTTATTGGCTGTGGATGTAGTGGAAATGAGGGGCGGCGATCCAGGAAGGGTACTAGTAGGCGACTGACCACTACCCGAGCTGCCACCATCGCTACCGCCACCCGGAGGAGTCAGAGTCTGCGGTTTTCGATTGGAAATTGGAGAACTGAAAAACAAAAACAAAATTAAAGGACGCAAATCTTCAATACATTGTAAGTAGATGGCGAGAACTGTACCGGTAGCGCGATTTATAATTTGATATTTTAAGTGCACTTGTTTCTATATCATTTTATCAAATCCATAGATGCTGATATATTTTAGAAGGATAATATAAAATTGCACTGCAGCATGAAAAATTAATCTGCTAAAAATTGTACCTAGGTGGTAGGTTAAATGTGACAAAAATAAAAATACTCATCAAATTTTATTTCAAAATAATGTTTCAATATGTATTCATAGTACTGCTAAATTTGTATTTGCAATTTATATTTTACGGACATAATAAAAACAAATTAATACTAAAGAACCGAGTCAATTGAACTAGTCAAGTCTCTGCTATATCACTACGAAACTTTCGGAATGCCCATGGACTGGGGTAAAATTTTGTTTACGGTTATATAATTTATTACTTAATGATGTTACCAAAACTGGGGAAACTACTAAATCGATTATATTATCATTAGAGCAGCAATTAAATAATGCGCGTTCAATAACCCTACAATGCATAGTAAATTTGAATACTGAATTTCGTCACCACACTAAAAAAAGAGATCTAATTTAACTTGGGATCGTGCGTCGTTTCTTAAGGTTTAATAACGATATATTCTGGATAGTAGTACTGCAAGCTGAATTGTTGTCTTCCGGTGTCCCACAGGGCTCTCACTTAGGACCTTGTGTCTAAAATTCATCAATTATAAATGTTAAAAGTTTCTATTTTTTGCCGACGACCTAAAACTTTATTTGCCTAATCGTAATGTAATCGATTGTCTTTTTCTCCAAATTGGGTGTCCAAGCACAAGTGTTCCGTTCCGTAGTTGTTTTAAAATAAAGAGAGTTGATAGATTTAGGCCAGGTGCTGATACAAAATATTAGTACAGAATGCAATATTGATAATTTTCGTTCAATCTACACCTTATTCTTAACGTTTGTGATATTTTACGATTTTTATAAACGTTACTTTTAAGCGTTTTAAATAAAAAGTAACGCAAAAGAAAGTAATATACATTTTTGAAGAGCTTTCATTTGATTTTCTACATGATGGAATCAGAAATTTTTTTCTAACTTTCAATTTAAACCCCTCAAAATAAGAAAATTTACTTTTTTTACGATCACTATGCAAAGTATGCTTCAGCACATTCAAATTTAATTGGAAAGTTGAAGTTTTTCGCGATTTGTCATAATTTGATATTATTGGCGCTCCAGTACGCCGAAGTTACTTTGGAGCTTGAAGTAAATAAAAGAAAGGTAATCATTATTAAAGCTAATCGATTTTTTAAAACAAAATGTGGACTAATCTGAATATTTTAATTGAAAATTTAATATTCATTTCTCTTAGTATTTAAAGGATAATTGAAATATTAAAAATAGATTACATCGTTTTCAGTAGGCAACACAACATACATATACACGCTTTGCTAGCGGTACTGGTCAAATAAGCATTGAAGTAAAATTTCAATTTGGAAATATCGTGTAAAATTTTGTGTGTAATTCAAGTGGAAAGCTATTTGCCGCTTACGAGCAAGCGGCACTTTGCGCTCTTAATACACAAATGGCTATTTACAGTATTTGGGTCACTATTTACTGCAACCGTTTCAAATTTCAATTGTGTACGTCAAATAGACTTTGAGTAAAACGCCCGTTACAGACGGACAGACACCGATGTGATTCCATAAGAAGTGTTCAAAAAGTTGTCAAACCGCCGAAATCTCGGAAGATTAAGATCGTCTATTTCCTACACCGTCTTTCTCATTAAACTAACAGTGGCCAAAAATAATGATGAGAAGGAAACGAATGCGGAGGTAAGAATCCAAACAATGCAGACAATGCGTCACAAACTTTACAACTCTCTAAAAATTGAATAAAATAAATTTCACGCGCTATTAATTTTCTATAAAAATAGAGCAAGTCTGACATAATTGCAATAGTTATCATGGTTTTGTGAATTTTTTTATGACCCGTGTAATACTTTTTAATAAGCAATTAAAATACATTACTAAAACCCAGTCGGGTATATGATATCATTAATTATTACTGTTTTACAAATATTTGATTAATAGTAATTAAGATACATAAAAAAGTTAAAATGTGATTTTTTATAAACGGACAGAAATTTATAACAGTACTGTTCATACATTGATAATTATTTTACTCTGAAATGGCATTTTTAGTAAACATTTCTAATTTATCTTGTTTAATGCAGCATATTCAATTATACGTAATTAATATTCACGAAACATTTACTCTTTATATTGAAAAATATATACCTGGATTTTTTTAAATAGTTTTATTTAAGAAAATTAATATTTATGAACAAATAAAGTGAAATAGGAAAAACTCTGGAAGTAAATTTTTTCAAGAACTAAGCAACAAAGTAATCCCTATAAAAATGGTTTTCAAAAGTCAGTGGCGTACCATAAAATTTTCCCCGAAAGTGTAACTGTTGCTTTTTATCGACGCTTCTCCATTATCACTGACCAAGGCACTGCCAAATTGGTAAAAAAAGCATTTAGTGATATTCTTGTCTTTGGCTTAGTACTATAATAGACATAATTTAGTTTTGGAGCAGTCTATATACCATTTAATTCATAGGTGGTTATTTCTTCCATGAATCTCTGTCTGGATTACTACTACAAACTATTTTTTAACACATTGAGTGCCAAGATGTCATCAGAGAATTAACGCTGGGGACCAAACTGTTATTTTACTTGATTTTATGTATTTTGTACAGAAGTAAACTATGCTTAGCCTTTTTCTGTTTTTCTCCTTTTTTTTTTTTGTTATTAGTATTGATTTTTTTTATGTCTTTCATGGAAAGACGTGATTCTACAGGGAGGAGGCCAAAGTGGTTTTTTTTACTTGATTTGCATGTATTTTGTGCTGAGACAAACTATGTATAGCCTTTTTTTGTGTTTTACTCCTTTTTTTTACTTTCCTATCTGTATACAGATATAAGGAAAGTATAGGAATTATGATTTTTTTTTTGACCTCCAGTTTTCGACGGATTTTTACGTTTTGGGGTCCCCTGAATCCGTTTTAACTATTTTCGGGATGATGTCTGTGTATGTGTGTCTGTATCCACCATAACTCATGAACCGATACAAAGAAAAACACCAAATTTTAAACTGAAGCTTTATTCCGGCCTGCGGTGACATGATAAGATTAGAGTCGGAACATCTGGGGGGTAATTTAGAGGTGGTCATTTTTATATTTTATGGAACATATGTTATTTACGTTTGGAGAAGAAAATTCTTCAAATAAAAGTTACAATAATATTATCAATATTTTTTGTTCTATACAAAATTTTCCTAAAATGGTCCGTATTCGAGAAATTTGACAAAATGTGAAAAAATATTTTTATATAAAAATTGTTCAAATAAAAGTTGTTATATAATATAATTCTCTACAATTTTTCTCCTATACATAATTTCTCTAAAATGGACCGTATTCGAGATATTTGAGAAAATGTGTAAATTTCGAATTTTGAAGAAAACTCAAAAACGGATAAAGGAAAAAACATTAAATTTTAAATTTAAGTTTTATTTCGGCCTGACGTGAAATGATTAGATTTTGGACCAAGTCGGAACATCTGGGGGGGGGGGGGTACTTTATAGGGGGCCGTTTTTATATTTTATGGAATATATTTGTTATTTATGTTTGGAGAAGAAAATTGTTCAAATAATAAAGTTACTTCTAATATTATTATCTATAATTTTTGCTTTATGTCAAATTTTCTTGAAATGGTCCGTATTCGAGAAATTTGACAAAATGTGCAAAATTCTGATTTTTAAGAAAATTGTTAAACTAAAAGTTGTTTGCGATATCGATCTCTATAATTTTTGTATTTACATGATTTTTCTAAAATTGACCGTGATGGACAAATTACAGGAAAAGTGCTAAATTTAAATTTTTCAGTATTTTCGTTTTCAATGAATATCTATAGAAAAATTTTTAGAGTTAAATGTATGTGGAAAATGTATATATTTAGTTTATCCTCTAAACATTTATAGAAGTGCTGCAATAGGTAATACCAAGTTAGACGAAACACTCTAAATAACGAAATCCTACAATAGATCTGAAAAGGTCACGGTGGATAAGGAAAAATGAGGTCTAACACCTTTCAAATCAACTATCTATCTACTTTAGGCGTACATTTTAATACCTAAAATAGTTCAAAAAATAGATATTTTGTTTGGCACTCAAATTACATCATGACTAATACAGCTTAATGCCTAATTTAATTTTAAATTGTTGTTTAAAGTATATGTTTAGAGATATGTTTACTACCATGTTTATTTTTAAAAAGATTAGCTGTCTTTATTTATTACAAGATTATTTCAACATTTTTATTTAATAATTTTTTATCAAACAGTATTTTTTTGGTTTAAAGTTTATTCTATTTAAATGTTCTTGTTAATTTTAAGTTTTTTTATATTTTTTTTATAGTGCCAAATGGTTTTTTAAATCAGACACTGAATTTAACTTAAAACTGACGTTGGAAAAATTGTGAGAATTTTAAACTTTGTGTGGGGAAAATAGATTTTTTTTAACCTATCCATGGGAATTTATAAAATTGATTGGCAATAATTGACTCATTTAGTATTCACTCCAATGCAGGAGCAGGACAGATAAGGTTTAATCTTGCCAGCACTGTATAAGGGTTGAATGCTAAATGGTAGTTGGCATGTAAGCACGATTAATTATAATTTTAGGAAAAGACGAGAACAAGTTAGATTACCGAAAGGAAGTAGTGACCTTATAAAGATAAGTATATGAATCCATTAAAGTGCCAAATCAGCTTTGATTAATGTTCGTTATACAATATCTTTGATGGTATTTCTTTTTCTTTTATAATTTTTAAATCTGAAATAAATTTCGATAACTGATTCCTCGTAGCCCAATGTCAACCTAGAAAAAGATAGGAGGAGGTGAGAAAGAAAGCATAATTTCCTAGATCTAGGTAGTTGATTGTTGGTGACCACAGATAATCCTAAGCATAGTAGGCTTTTATGGTAATATTTGCGGTAGAAGAGGAATATTTTTGTGAATTATAGTAAATAAGAGTTAAAGTTCAAGATCAATATTTATACTTTGGAATGTAAACAATAATACAAGTCAATTAAATATATAATTTATTTAAATATCTCTTAGAGTCATTTTAAACTGTAATTATTTATTTTTAAGTTTATTTTGATTTTCAAAATCTTTTGCACAAAATCAATTTGTTTGTAACGGGTTTTTTTTATACGTGGAATGTACTTACTTGGGAGGACGCCTGGGTAACTCGGGAACAGAGAGCTTCTTAGCAAGGTTGAGTTGCGGCCTGGAGCTACTAACATGATTGCTACCTAGGCCGTTGGACAAGTGACCGTTGGTCGACGAATGGACGATGGCTGAGGGCGGAGGCGGCGCCGAAGGGGGCGGTATGGAGGGCTTCGGCTGGTGCTGGTACGGCTGAGATGGCTGCTTCATGAGACTTTCGCGCATCGATAGCATTTCTCTGCGCACGGGATGGAGCGGCGCCCTGTTCTGCTTCACCTTCACTTTGCGACCGATATCCGTCTGATTGGGTTTGATTTCTCTTGTGCTGAAATATCCATACATCATTATATTAATACCAGTTTTAATTTTTTATGCATTCAAAAGATTCAATCTAATAGATCCCAATTAATTCTGCAATAATTTAGATTATACATTTCTAGTCTGTCGAAAACAACATCTGAAGGATGTTATGTTTAAACATAAAAGCATGATATAATATGGTAACTGAAATGCAGTTTACAATATTAGTCTTTTACAATTTAATTCTTATTAATAATTAAATTAATACTTTTTTTTTATAATTTGTATATTATTTTTAGAGGTCGATAGCACAGTGGATACAATACATGACAATTCAAAAGTAGTAGGATCGATTCCCATACCAGAGACAGAACATCAAGTCGGGTGAAGATAATCTGTAGCAACATTCTTTGGTAATAATAAGCCAAATACCAGCTACTTAATACTGTTTCCTAAGGTATAGCTGTATTGTAAAAGGAAGTTTACTTATATGAGGTATGTTTTTCTTGCAAATGGTAGGTTAGTTCTATTACAATGGGTCATGTTTTGAGAAAATAAATAAAACCAATCAGTTAAAAAGGAAAGGATAAAAGGATAGTACGAGATTACACAGAATTGTGTTAAGCTGGCATTGAAATAGACCTTGCTTAAAATACCATACTGCATTGATTTTGTTAAACATAAAGGAGCATCTCAACATCAATCATCATCAGAAAATGAACGGACTAACAGCAACACATTTGCAGTTATTGTGGTAGTCAAAGTAAAGGAATGTTTAAGAAAGTCAATCATGCAGAATTGGGATTAAACTGAGTTTAACTATGATTTGTGGTTGTTTAAAAGCAAGAATACCTACTTGTTATTAAGGTATGTACATAATCCGTTCCATATTATAGTTGTGAACAAATGATGAACATACCCACATTGATAGGGAAAGCATGGTAGTTTTTGTAGACTGAACAATTTGTTAAATACTAGTTTTATCGAAAAAAGATACAGTGTATAGTTGATAGGTAGTGATTGGCGAGCTTAGGGCAATAATGATGTCCTAGAAAAAACAAAATATTATATGTACATTTTCTTCGCATACATGCACATGAATATACAGAAGTGAGGGTAATCTACTGCTGGAATATTTTACACAATACATATAATAATTGTTAATTTTTGTTCGAGTTTGAGGACAGGAGGAGTATAATGTGAATTGTGAAAAGTTAAAAAGAGAGACCAACAGAAAATAGAGATATAAATTACGAAATGGTCAGTCGGCACCCTCTATCTACCTTCTTCCTATAGTTTCTACTCCACCCAATTGTATGCGGCATTTTTACTTTCTTTCATAATCTATCTCACACTAATTAAACTGGTTTAATAACCGACTTCAAAAAAGGAGATTCTCAATTCGTCGAAACATTCTTTGTTTTTTTTATGTATGTTCAGCGATTATTCTTTACTACGTTGTCCGATTTCTATGATTCTTTTTTTGTTAGAAAGAAGCACCTCAGGAGTGGTTCCATATTAATTTGGTCAAGATCTAATAATGGGGTCCATAAGAAAATCAAACTCTTCATTTTTTAAGTATTTTCAGCAATAATTATTTACCATGTTGTCCGATTTCCATGATTCTTTTTTGTTAAAAAGGGGATACCTCAGGGGTAGTTCCATAAACAATTGGTCAAGATCTGATAATCTTTGAGAAAATAGAAATTTCAATTTTTAAGAGCATCTGCACGATTTTGTAGTCGGTTTTTTAAAATTACTTTTATAACTTGTAGTAATTATACAGTCCAAAATTGTTAATGTAAAAAAATATTAGTTGAGAATAGTGGGAAAGAGGCGAACTTTCATAAGTTACAAACATATTTAACACTCTCTAGTATTAAACTGATAACACTCAAGTCTTTTTTTTTCTTTTGTAAAACTTACCATTTATTCTTATATTTATCTTCAGCTTCAGTCATTCGATTACGGGTAACTTCATAGACGTCGTCATTGGCATGGATACGTATTTTGTATGGGATGGAGCCGAGGCCTTCTAAAGGGCCCCGTGGAGATCCTACCTGTTTGATGCATTCGAAACTTCCCCCCTGGCCCTCCATATCGGCCGTACTCGACATGGAGAAACTGAAGGAAGTGCTGCCCAAGCTGTGGTGCTGCGACGGAAATGACAGTTCCTGTAACACACAATAATGCATTGTTATAAATCCAGGTTAACGTACAATTAAAAAGTAATAAAATGGTCCATTCGAATTAGTTTTATTTATTTAAATATTATTCTTGGTTCATCAGAGAATTGGATTCTCCTCCAGTCATCGATGGTCCAGTTTTCATGTGCCTTTATTTTTATATTTCTTGAAACGGCAGAGAATTGCCCAAACTAATGAAAGGTTTGATAATTTTGAACAGAAAAATACGATTTGGCATATTATGCGTTTTATGGATTAGCGTCAATATAATAATCAGTTTCATCTCAGAAACAGTTTAATGACATACTTCGAGGAATTATCGACCACATTTAAATCTTCAATGTGGTCAAATTACTCAATATTAAGTATTATTATCATCATCATCATCCGTATTTGTAAGTATATTGTATATCTAAAATATGCAGGTTTAAATCTGAATAAATTAACCAATTTTTAAATGTAAGTAAAAATGTATCATTTAGATAATTACAAATATAAAAACTACCAATATGAACGTATATGTGTTACAATGAAAGCTATAGTTTACAAGTTGCTTCAATTTTAGGCGTAAGAAGAAATATACTAAATAAATTAAAAATGAGCAACAGAAAAGATCTGAGCTCCACATTTGTTATTTAAAAAAAAAATAATAATTTGTATAGTTCTAATCGCCTAATTCACGTATCTCTAAGTTACACAGGGGTACACTTGAACGAATCTCTAATAGAGTTAAGCGATACTTCACAGAGCAGAGGGATGCCTGAAAGCGTAAAAAACTGCCCATAATAGCAAACGTGGCCTATTTATAAACACATGTGGGGTTTTTCGCATTCACCAAAACTTGCTACGCAAATTCTAAGTATCCTTTACCATTTCTTACTATGGCCAAAGTATGTAAGTGTATTCAACAAAAAATGCAATTTGGAGATCATTCATTGAGGTCTAGAACTTTCTGGAGTGGCGTATCTACCAAATTTTAGAAGTTAACGGTTCACGACCATTGACGATGTCTGCCATGGGTGGATCATTAGGGGGTTTCAGAGGTTATTCTATTGAATATTCTTTTTAATCGGAAAAGGGGAGGGCATAAGATGCAGAAAATGGCTCACACGACAGTATTACAGAGATTTGTGAGGTTCACCAATGAAATTTTTTTTAGAATAGGGAAAAATAAAAAGCGACGCAGCAACGGTGCATTTTTAGTGGGCTGTTTGCGAATAAGAAGAACTTTGACAGTGTCGGGATTACTATACAGAGTGAGCGATTTTGATTTTCATAAAAAAAAATTAATACATTTTTTCCGACTTATAGATGTTTAAAACCGATTTTAGAATACATAACTCATTTATTAACCCCTACGCATCACCTGCCTACACAAAAAATACAACCCCTTTTTGTCACATCATTGGAGAGCTAGTTAAAATGCTTTTCAACGATAAAAATTATACCCTATATAGGGTAGTTTAATAGTACACATATTTAAAAATCTATTTAAAAAGAATATAGCAGAATTACAATATAAATTATTTTTATTAGGTTTTACTTTTTTGCTTTAAGGCGCGTTTTTATGAATAATTGGATCTTTTAATTATCAATTCATTACACTTAAGTTGCTTACAAGTTATTCCCTTAGGGCAACTGGCTGTATGTGTAAATCCTGTCAGTCCTTAAATACAATTTTGCATTATTTAAGTGTGTTTCTGAATATTTTGCAATAATGGTTTACAATCAAGCTGAGCGTGTAGAAATTATATTCATATTAGCTTTCGAGAATCATTGTTTTTTGAGAACATATGCAGTTTTTAATCAAAGACGTCATGTTTATGTTCTAGATTTAGTTGCTAAATTTGAAGAAACCGTTTCAGTTGCAAATAACAAACGAAATGAATCCGACTTCATCAACTCAGCAAGTATCTGTGGCAACAGGATAATCACGGGAATCGGTTCGGAAGGTATTGGAAATTCATAAAGTTCATCGATATAAAACGCAAATTGTGTAAGAACTTAGTTATGATGATCTAGATAGGCGGATTGCATTTTGTAAAAGAATGAATTAACAAAATAACCACAATTGATAAAGAATATCGTTTCAGTGATAAATGTTCTTTTTATTTAATTGGAAATGTGAACAAACAAAATTTCCGTTACTGGAGTGATGTGAACGAACCCATTTATTATCTGTTCGGAGAAAGACATATACAGTAACTTAAAAAAATGTCTGGACGAAGATACTACACTCACCGGCAGAATTAACCGCCCACCCAATGTTTTGTTATTTAGTTGGAGATTTTTGTAATTTTGATTTTTTTTTACTTTTTAATGTCTAAGTACATCTTGAAAAAGCAAACAAATACCAATCAAATGAAAGTTTTTGTTTAATTTTAGAAAATAAAAGAAAAACATTTTTGAAAATTTTGAACTTTTTGAATAAGATGAGCAATATATGAAATTTATCGACAAAAAAGTATTGGATGAGCGGTTAATTCTGCCGGTGAGTGTATTATTAGTCCTTTATTTTTATTTGGAAATTTACGGGAACAATTATTTATCTCGACATATTGGAAAACACTATTGAACCTTCTACACGAATTATAAAACCAGTGACAAATAGCTGAAACCAGGTTTTAGATGAAAATTTGTTACATTTCCAGCAAAACGGAACACCTCCTCCCAATATTGCTGAAGCATTGGTTAGAGATTATTTACATTTAGCCATCCTGTTTGAATAAAAGCATGAGAGATATGATCAAACTTTCTAAGATCATTGACGAATCTACAGCATGTGTTTTGCATAATTTGTAACCGATGACGATTTATTGCAGTTGAAAACGGGTAGTAAATAATGTTACCGTAAGTTTAGATATAACTAAGCTTTGACAAAGTTCCTTTTGACGATTTATCTCGAAGAATGAATCTATTAGAGTAAAGTAATTTTAATGCACGATAGCATTTTTGTCGTACTGAATTGACATGTTTATCAAATTTTAGGGATTCATCGAAGTAAAGGCCTAGGTTTTTTGCTTCGGTTACATACAGAACAATTTTCCCAGATATTCTGAAAACTGCCTTAGATAGAATTTAAAATTTTAATTTTTTATGACAAAAAATCATTAATTTAGACTTGGGTGCATTAATATGCAGGTTATGAGCTAAGGGATACTTATTTATATCATTTAAGTCATGATTTATAACATTCAACTATAACATTCATGATACTATAACATTCATGGTACTATCACATTCATGAAAATAAAAATGTCACCAGCAAAAAATTATATAGCGCAATTATTGACCTGTTTGTATAAGTCAGATGTGTATATTAGAAACAAAAGTGGGTCCAAGACAGAGCCTTGATGTACACCATAATCAATATGGATCCACTAGCACTAACTGAGTGCGGTTACGCAAATAAGTTTATATAAAATTAAGAGACGTATTACCGGATCCATAGTAGGAGCACTTAGCTGCCAGAAGTTTGTGATTTAGCGTGTCGAATGCCTTACTAAAATGCAATAGAATCAGGATAGCAGCTTTTCCATTATCAATGCTCCTGATAACAGTATCAGATAAATTAGCAAGGGCAGATGAAGTGCTAAAACCTTTTTGGAAACCTGACTGATGCATTGAAATTATGCCGTTTAGACAAAGGTACTCATGTTTGAAAATAAGCGGCTCGTTCCAAGATTTTAGAAATAGTGGGAAGACGGCTAACCGGATTGGTAGAACAGCCTTTATTAAATGGCCACCTAGACGGCCAGATTTGGCACCACCGGTTTTTTATGTGTACCAAAATCAACCCGCCACAATAATTGAGGAATTTCAATAAAGAATTGTACATACATGCCGTAATATTGCTAGCGAAACAATTTCCAACTTTCATCGTGAATTTGAAAATAGACTGTTTTTTTCCTAGCTAACAATGGAAATCATTTTGAGTATTTACTAAATGAAATAAATGCTTACTAAATTAATTAAAAACCTAAAATAATTCAAAATAAACGTGCCACCTTCTTTTCAAATATGTTTTCAATTAGTATGCACCTTATATCGCTGAAATGAATTTTTATTAGCTTTCCTATGATGTATGACTAGTTTTTTTTGAGGCAAGTAGGGTATCCTAGAAACGTTTTCTGATATAACCATTGTTAAATGGTCACACTGTATATAAATGCAGCAAAATGTCCACAAACAATTATTAATTTTTAATACTGATAATTTTTTTAAAGGTTCTGATGTCTGGTGCATTTAATTACACAAGTAGACTTATTTTTGTACTATACTGATTATAAAAATTAGACTGTTAATCACTGGTGAATCTAAAGGTCATGAAAACTTGAATCATTTCGTATTAAAATTATAAATTAACGAGACGATTAGTAGGTCCTATACGGGATAGAGCTGAAAATTTTGTTTTAGGTTCAATAATTTAAATCATGTAGGCTACAAAATTCTTATTCCCAATGTTTTGCTGTAACAGGAGGAACCAAATTGAATAAAAGACCAAGATGATGTTCCAAATAAAAAAGCGTTTGGTCAATTTTAATCGATGGCCCCAAACTTTCATAATAAATTCGAAAACTATTTTTTTTTAAATTAAAGTGAGCAATAAATTGTATTTCAATTTTATCGCTAAAGTAATAAAAACAATTTTAATTTATGTTACTTTCATTTTTGATATGAAACTTTATGAATATTTGTAATGAGTAAAAAATAATTGAAACTTTAAAATGCCATTGTGTAGTAGAAAATGATCAATGAAAAATTTTATCTACAAAACTACGAGTACATTTTTGTACGTCAAACAATAAAAATAATATTTCAATTAATAACATCACTACTAAATCACTATTCGAAATTTTTATTTTTCTCACATAATATATATCTGTTGAAACGAAACTGCTGTTTAAAATATACCTAATAGTCCGTCAGATAGTGACATGTTTAGGTGCCCCATTTTCGCATACAAGCCTCGAAGAGGGTTGAAAAGTACATCGATTTTAAGTAGAATGAAAGGTTTACGAGTGGCTGCTGGGGATAACACATGAAAAATTCGATTTTCCCTAACAAAAACGAAAGGTTACTTGTTGCCCATTTTTCCACACACGCCGTTTTCACTACATGATTAATTAATAGAACTAGGCTAAGGAAAACCAAAGGCTTTAATGTTGCAAGTAGCTAAAGGGTTGAAATAAGGGCGTAAACCTCTAAGGAAAAATCGAGATTTTGCCCGATTTTTCCACAGAAGCCCATCGAATGTATGAAAACGTACGTCGTCTCTAGTCCGAAAAACATGTTTTCTTGAATGACCCAAATGTATAAGTGCATTTCCGGATCGGAAAATTTTTCTGATAAGGAAAATCGAATTTTCCATGTGTTATCCCCAAGAACCACTCCTAAATTTTCTTTTATTCTACTCAACATCGATGTACTTTTCAACCATCTTCGAGGCTTGTATGCGAAAAAGGGGCATCTAAATCGGTCACTATCTGACTGTCTATAACTGCCAACTGAAATATAGGTTAAATACTCCAAACTACGAATATGACAATTGCAGAACGCTGGCAATACAAGGAGTACTCGATTCCTTGAACTTTAGCAGTACTCTTCGTATGAACAAGGAATATTAGGTAGGTATTCTTTGGTACGATTGTTCACTGCGATACTTTTAATTTTACCGCCCTCCAGCTATATAAAAAACTGTTGTTTAGACATTGTTGAGTGTATTTACTCGTTAAATATCTGCAGGGTGATTCATAACTATTGGGACATATAGAGTAAGTGGAGGTTATTTGGACCAAAATATGAGGATAGTACCGGACCAAAATATGAGGATAGGACCGGACCAAACATGACTTAATAAAATGTTGCTGTGGAAATAGTTAAAACTGAAATATTTTTTTTTTTTTTTTTTTTTTGTAATAGATTCACAATGTATTCATAAATCGTTACCAAAATTGGCAAAGAGCCATAACTTTAGATAATGAATTATTATTTTACAGGGAGCGCCGCATATGCGATTCCTTATAATGAAATTGGGTCATATCTTTTTTTGAAGCTACTTTTTAGTATTTTTGATTAGGAAACAGATGTAATAGCTATTTGCGTATTAAGAGCAAAAAGCGATACTTTGGTGCTTGAAACAGCGTCAGAAAGTCTTTCATCAAAATACATTGGAAAAAGTGCAGAAGTTAGAGGACATGCCACGTAGAACATTTACTTTAAGTTTGTAAGTTTTATTAAGTTATTTTGTTTATTATTTGAAGTAACAATTTTGTCTACTGTTACTTATTTGAACGCACTATTTAATTGCGTTTTCTTCGAAAAGGGTTGAAATTGTTAAGTTTAAACAAGTATAAGAAGTTTACATGAAAATGATGTTTATATATTATTTTCTAATCAAAATTAGTTATAAGTTTCGTCAAAACAAAAGGTATGACCCAATTTGGTTAATAGAAATCAATAGAATTTTGATATCAATTTATGAATATGTTGTAAAATTATTAACAAAACCGAAAAAAATATTTCAACTTTAACACCATGTATCTTTTTCACAGCAACTTTTTATCAAAGCATGTGTGGTCCAATACTCATATTTTAGCCCAAATAATCTGCGCACTCTGTCCCAATAGTTATGCCCTTATGACTCACCTTGTATAATAATTTTGAAATATTTTCTGTTGACGGGTAACAACTCGAAACGATCTGTAAAGGTGGGTTTTCACGAGACGATTTTAGTTGATCAACAAAAGTTGAAAAAAATTTGTGAGAACCTGTCTTTGAATAGAGTTGACCAACAAAAGTGTGTCCCAGTCAAACTTTTATCGTTTAAGTGATGCGACGTCATGAATTGTCAACAGTCAACTTTTGTCGGATGCGTAATATATATAGATAAATAAAGTGGTGTAGTACGTTTGATGGAGGTTGGAACTGGCTCACCCATGATCAATGAATTGAGTCAGAAACTTGCCAGACAGATCTTCCTTTTCAGACAACTAAGGTATGCTTATGGCAGCAGAATTTTACTTATAGCATATTTTGGTCTAATTCATTGCCACTTATCGTATGGTATTATACTTTGGAGCAAGTCCTGTCATGGGGGTGTGTTTAAACTTTAATCTTGGTAAGATTACTTGACGCATCACTGTATATTGTTTTTTTATGCGATCCTGAACTTTTGAGAGCAGTTCCTCGAATTTCTCTTCAAACATTCGTGAATTATTTATTTATCTTTCTTTATCCTTTAGAGTCAGCTCCCTTACCAAGGTTTCTGATGCGTCTATTCTATTTCTTCTCAGAATCCACTGACTTACCCAAAAACAACGTTTTTTACTACTTTTGTTCATATTAACATATATTTTCAGTTCTCTTTTAACAAAAGTAAAACAATCTGTACACATTCACGCACAACAGCATTCGATGCCATTTTATATTGAAACTGATAATTCAGTTTATATTGAAATGTGTGTACAACAATTGATTCAAATTATAATCAACTTTTGTTGATCAACTAAAATCGGTCAACTAAACTTGACCCGTGAGAACGCGCCTTAACTTTACAATGTTTAATTTCATACACTTAGTTATTAAAGGTATCAAGTTACGGTATGGACAAATCCTCTTTTACTATTATCTAAAATGTATACTTACCCCATTTTCATTGCCTAGGAACTTGATTGTTGGTTTATGATTGTAGAATTTGTTCTGGAACAAAAAAACTGGTTAAAGTATGCAACAAACAATGTCAATGATTTAAAATCTAGATTATGTACTTCGTAGGTTATTTGTATTCATTTATAAAAATACTATATTGACATTATGTACATTCGTAATTTAATTATTAGTCTAAGACAAAAAATTATAATTCCTAAAAAAATTAATAACCTTACGAAAATAATAATTAATTAGTGAGCAACTCGACTACGTCTCGCCTGGCAAACTTCTCGTAGTCGCCCGAAAAGCTCAACTTTTCGTTATAAACTACTATTACAATAATCACTCTCACCTCCAACTATGACCCTATATACTTGGAAATAGAAACTACACGAATATTTCCAAGAATACAGGGAAAATTTTACGATTACAACACAATAAACTAGATTAACTACATAAAAACAATGGAGGAGAAAATAACAATCAATAACAACATAACGGACGAAAGACAAATTGAAGAAGTGACAAAACTCATAAATGCGATTAAACTAGCCAGAGACAAAACCACAAAAATTATCAATCATAAACAACATACTGAAAACCTACCCCAAGAAATTCTAGAGCTGATTACACTGGTCTACAGTGGTTTTGTTGCCCTAGATATAAGATTGATTTTGGATATATTAATGCTTACAATTCATGAAACTATCAATGATTTCGTAAGATTTACTCTCGTTTTCTTTTAAATCTTTATTTTCATTTTACATTACAAAAATCGGAAAACAAGAAACAAAATAACACATATATTTATAATGTCAGTTTTGTTATGAAAAATTAGGATACATCGAAGTAAATAGAGAGAAAAATGTCGAAAACAAATGTTAAATTTCCATAAAACGCCTTTTATGAGCTTTTCTTTTATAATTTTTCAGGGGAAAATCTCTTTTTAAAGACCAGCAGTAATCTACCATCATGTGACAATCCCATCGACCCTGATACCTTTCCTCCATCACTTTTAGATCCTGGTGGAACCACTCTCCCTGTTACTCACTATAATTTCCTAAATTATCCGGAAATTTCTCCAGATGATTGCGGAGATAGTTTAATTTGATACTCATATTTGCTCCTAGAGTCTAAAGGTTGTCAGCATATTTTGTACAATTTCTTCATAATTTGGTGTTTTATGGTTACCCAGGAAATTTTCAACTACCAACACAAAACTTTTCCAAGCCGTACTTTCCGGACCAGTCATAACTTTAATAAAATCTGTGTTTTTTTATCAATTGCCGTATTTGAGGACCATCAAATATTTCACCTTTCAACTTTTCCATACTAAGCTTCGGAAATTTTCTACAAATGTAATTAAAACAATCTCCTTCCTTGTCCAACGCTTTTACAAATTGCTTTATCATTCCTAATTTAATGTGTAATGGTGGAAGTATGATTTTGTCTCTGCTCACCAACGGCTCCCTTATTACATTGCCTTTACCGAAATTGAAGAATTTCTTACAGGCCAAACATCTTGTTCCCAATGAAGTTACTTTGCTCTATTGTTCCACATACAAATAAAGCAAGGTTATTTCGTGTATCCACTTTGTTGACCAAGTAAAAAATTAACCATTTTCAAATCTACACAGATCGGCCATTGATGCTCCGAGTAATTAATTTTTTCTAAAACTAATTTTACATTTTCATATTCTTCTTTGAGTTTTGTTGAATGAGCAATTGTAATTGATGCAAATTTATTTCCATTGTGCAGTAAGATGCATTTTAAACTTCTTTTACAACTAACAATAAAAAGGCGCCACTCAGTAGGTTTGTATTCTTTTAAACCCATGTCTAAAAGCAGCTTCGCAATATCATTACAGTACACCAGTCCTTCATTTTCACTAAACTCACTTTCTCGCATTCTGTATGTTGTAATTGTTACTGTTGATGCTAATAAATTTTGTTCTTTCATTCTTGAGGCTAACAGTTCTGATCTTTGTTTTGATAAATTGAGATCACGTATTAAATCATTGAGAGTTAATTTTGAGAAAATAACTTTGGTGTAGATGTTTCACCCTCCCATTCACTTCCACTGATAGACTGTCCCGATTTCTGTGAATTTGGCAACATCATTGTTTCTGAGGGAATACGAACTACTTTTGAAATGTAAATAGACCGAGGGAGATTTTCACTGTGTAGAACAGGACATTTTGTAGACTGTAAGTCTGGATATCTCCGCGTTTGATTTCGATTAAATCCTTTACCATTTATTACGCAAAAATAACAATCATCGAAATGATTCTTAGGCTTTATCCAGATCATAGGAATACCAAAGTCTAATCCAGAACGTTCTCCTTTTTTCCACAACCGTAAAGATTCAACACAGATCTTAAAATTTTTATGAGGAACCCATGATTTATCTAGTTCGTCCATTTTAAAACCGAAATATTCAGCATAAGTCTCATTGACAAAGTCTTTGATATTTCTTTTTTGTTTTAAAGGACAAGACCAATATATTAGAGTGGACATTCAGTAATTGAAACAAAATAATAACACATGACACCTTATCCAGATTCACGTGTAAGTACTTCAATTATTGAAGCCTAATCATGACTGGGAAAATAAATTTTATTATTAACAAGCCGATAATTGTTCAAAATTTAAGATATGTAAAAATCATAAAAAAAAACAAGACCACATTCAGTACTTTCATGAATATATTCGTAATTTGGGCACTTGAAAACATAAAAATTTGCAAAGATATCCAGGGAAACAATTTTTTTTTGTAGAGCTGTGTTAATAATATAAACTACATAAGACGACGATAAGAAGACAGAGACAAGTCGCCAACAGGGTTAGACTGCAAGATATCGAGCAGACACTTAATAAAATTATAGTAGAATATCGTAACAAAAAATGGCGGACTACCCTGGAGGAGGTTAACGTACATGACAATTCATAGTGGAAAGTTGTGAGACGTTTAAAAAACCGTACTCGCAGCTTCCCACACTGAAATACAACGACTTGACGTGTTCTTTGGACGACCAAAAGGGGAAAGCGTTCGGCGAATTTTTCCAAGATAATTTTGTTAATAATCAAACAAATTCTGAAAGTCTGAAAAATAGAGGATGTATGTTCAGACATCAGAGATTTTACGATTCACAATATACCCACCACGCAATATGTTCACTACCCCTAAATAAGTGGCAGAAGTCATTAAAAAATCACTCAACAAGGGAGCTCCCGGGCCAGATGAAATACACAATAAACTATTGAAAAATATCTCAAGGCATTGGTTCAACTGCACTACATATTTAATGCAATAATTAAGTTAAATCATTACCCTGACTCGTTAAAAATAGTCAATGTGATCTTCATTTACAAAGCGGGGAAAGATAAAACCAAAATTGAAAGCTACCGTCCCATCTCCTTATTAAACGGTATTGCTAAATTATATTTCTGCCTCGTCTCGTAAATAAGATATATTGTCGACCCCTGTATATGCTTCGATTCGTCCACATAGTTGAAAGCTGGAACTATTTGATATATTCCCTTTCCCGCTAATCCCCTTATCCCAAATACTTTGCTTCAGTCTTTGTTTATGTGCCGTAAAGATCACATCTATATTATATTTCGTAGTAAATTCAAAAACAAAGTGTACCGATGACTAAACCTCATAATAAACATTAAAAAAAAAGTCGAAAAAGTAAAGAGATCAGCTAACAATAGAGTTTATCCCATCTTAAACCTTCCGTTTTCTTTTATATAAACCCAGGTATTTGCGTAGCAACAACCTTGTTAGAGTATATACCGGGTCATTCTATATGGGCGGAACACTTGATTTATGGCTTAACTATGACTTGTACGACAATTTGACTTAGATAAAAGTTTTTGTACATTTTATGTACTATTTATTGACGTTTACAGATTTCCCGCATACGTAATGATTTTCAAGATATGACGTCATCGGGCAATATTTTAAATGGATCACCCTGTATTTATATTTTTTTTTCGAGTTCGTATGATCTGTCTGATTTCATCAATGGTACATTAAGTGGGTCCCAGACTTATTTGTGCCCTTCCAAATAACCGATTCAGTTAGAGTTGACATAAAATTATAATAATATTGGGTACATTTAAAATAAACCTAATTTACTAAAGTAAGTATTGATAAAACTCCTAAACATAAAAAATAATATAAATATTTATTGATATAAATTCAATAATCAAAACATTATTGAAAAAAGTTTATCAAAAGAAGTGAAATAAAATGAAAATCGTAAATTTTATTTTATTAAAAAACTAAATCTTTTTTAATTTTTTTTTGAGACTGTTACGCCTCCCTCTCCCGCTAGTGGGTATGCGGAAGGGATTATTTTTAATCATTTTTATACTTATGAGAAAATATAATAATTGCCTCTAGTAGCTCCCTTCTGTAGATGGTCGTTCAGCATATTATCTGTGAAATGTTTCTTTCGAAGCAGGCGTCTAAGTAATAAATAAAAATATTCTCTGCAAATGCGTTGCAATATACAAACAAACTTGGACAAAGAGAAGGATTGCGTGCAGATATATTTTATGAAATGGACGAGTGTCTCAATTTTGTCGAAATAAAAAGCTGAACAATCTGAAGGTTCAATCAAAATTAGGATTAACCAAATTTAAAACAATAAATAAATCAAAAAGCGCCATAATACCTTTTAATATTTTTGTTTTAAATAAGTAAGTAGAGGTAGCGATGTAATTAACATTTCAATCATATAGTGTCTTTTAACCTCGCTAAACATATTGCAAATAACTAAAATATATCAAATAACTAAAATGGTTGTATCTACAGTTTTTTACCTTGAACTTTCAATAATTGTGTCACGATACTGCATTAACAATTATTAATTTTGTAGATGTCCAATTCGTTTTATTTTTAGTTTCTTTTTTATAATTGATTTAAAAATAACTCGTAACCTTTTACATTATGTAATTAAAATCGGAAGATCAACTAAATTTAAATATGGAGTCCCTATTCAAAATTATAAAAAATGTTTAAACAAAAATGAAACAATCAGACGTTGGGACCCGGTCGGTTCGGGATCTTGCAGCCAAACTTGGGTATAACAAATTTTAGTATCTATCAAATCCACTTATTTTAAAATACATTCTCCGCCTATGTCTTAAACTAAATATTGTCTACCTGCCAATTTATAATTTATCTGGATGGTAGCATACTGTGTAATATCAGCAGTTAAACATCTGCTTTTTTAACCATTATTAACCAACTACAAGGTGCAAACTGCACAGCCACCATTCATGGACCCAGGATCGGCACTATAGATCCATGTCCGGCATATCTTCAGATGTTCAGTTCAAATCTAAAACTAGAACTGAAAGCGTTCTTGTTGACTATTGAACTGATCGACTACTGCAGAACTGCCACTAACGTGGGTAAAGGCACCCTAAATTTACAAAATTCACTTTAATATTTATACCTGTAGATACATCTAAAATGTGACACCTGGTAGGTATCTCTACCTAAGGTTATTGAACTGCAAAAATTCAGGTGAGGCGATTTCGAATTTCAACGAAAAATATTTCGGGTGATATCTACTATGTAGGTATGTATTTATTTATTTAGTTTAAGTATTTGCATAAATTATTTATATTATGCTATAAAAACAAATAAATTGATCTAAAATATTTCTGATAAGTCTTCGGGTGTTGATAATTTGGTCCCGGCAGGTCACATAAAAAATATGTAAATTTAAAACATCTTTATCGATAGGTAAATTCGGTCCCAATAGCCTTGGCTACCTAAACCTTTCTGTTTCGGGTGAAATTAACTGCAATAAGAATTTTAAGTATTGCAGTATATTTGTCAAATTACGAATTTTAAATTACTAGTGTTAAAAAAACAAACTATGTAAATATTTCAAAAACATTTCTCAAATAATACAAAAAGAACTTTCTTAAAAATAATTAGAAATTTCCAGTCAATGTAAACTTGATTATTAAGGTGACCTTAAAATAATCACTGCAATGAAAGCCAACTTATCAAAATGCATTTAAATTGTCAGTGATTTGTTTTTCACAACATCGTAAATCGTAAATGGTACTAGCAAAAATCATATTTTGGTGTCCATCAATATTATGTGCTTATATTAAAGCCGTTGAGTAATATTTCAACCAAAAATGCTAAATATTAGTCGTGGGATTTATACGTTAGCTTTCCACTTCATGTGTATTATACTGTAACATTTATTTATTTAAACAGTTCATTATTTTAATTTATATTTACACTTAAACGCTAATTTATGTTATGACTTAATTCATTTACAGGGTGTTTCTTAATTCATGCGACAACATTCAGGAGGTGATTGCTCGTATGAAATTAAGAAGGGTCTTTCCTATAACAAAATTTCCTCAGTCCACCCCTTTCTGAGATATCACGGTGGTGACGAAAATAGTTTTTATTTTTTTTCTCTAAAATTTCAGTAATGTACTTTGGCTACAGGTGGTCATTTCCAGCATTTATTATGAATCGTATTACATTTTACATCGTTACTGTTTTCCACTCAATTTATTAAAAAAATTATAAATTATGGTGTTTATTTTTTTTCTCTCTGCAGCAGCTATTGGTTTTAGGAAAAAAATTTAAGAATAATTTTTTTTTTAAATAAAACAAAGATTTTAAGTTATAATTTTATTTTATAAAACTTCATCTCGAAAAAAAGTTTTGATATGAAATAAAATAAGGATTGCTAATTTCACCCCCCTATAATGTAACAGGAATATTGAAAAAATACCCGTGGTTAGTCCTTTGCGAGTGCACGAAAATTACAAAATTTCAAGTTTCTAGCTTAACTGAAATTTAAAAAAAAAATTCCATTTTAGTCACCAACTTTTAAGGGTGATATCTCGGAAAGGAGTGGGCTGCGGAAATTTTGTTATAGGAAAGACCCATCTTAATTTCATACGAGTAATCACCTCCTGAATTTTGTCACATGAATTTAGAAACACCCTGTATATATACTCAAATATTATATACTAATTTATATATCACATTTACCTAAATACTAATTTATGTGGACATTTATTATATCGATCTGCTCGCAACTATGTCTCGACTTCAACTAACTCTGCCACAGCAACACAGCCCATTTATAAAAAAAGTGAAGGCCCTCGAAGCTTCCACCAAATTCTTCGAATATATCACAATATGGCACCTTCGCCAAAAGATGCAATTCCATATCATTCATCGAACATTCTACTGTGTTCCAGATTGTTCATCGTCGTTGGCCATAGTCGTTCCATTTATCACAGGCGTACCATTAAGTTGGGTTTCGGGGTCGACTTATTTCTTTGAATATTTTTGGTAATTGGACAAGTGGGGCCAAACAAGGCAGAGTGATTTAAGGTTTTACAGCATTACTGGACTGGTCGAAAATGGCTCGCATTACAATACTATTTCTAAGACCGTTATTCGCATTTAAATGAAAGAAATTAGTATTTTTATTTAAATTTAATTTTATATCGACAAAACATACATTTCCAGTAAATTACTGCATACGTTTCTTTTGATTGTACCGGAATCCTTTATTTGTGACATACTGATTAAATTGTTAACAAAAACAGACTTACATTTTGTCCTTTGAACATGAAAAATGATATTAAATTATTTTTCATAGCCTTCTACACAGAAGAGATTTTAAAATATAGTATATTACGTAACAAGAGTTGTAAGAAACCCATTACGCACTAAGTGAAAAAGTTTACGCACGAAGCCTCGCAGCGGTGAGTGCGTAATGGACTTACAACTCGTGTAACGTACTATACTTTTTCTACGCCCACTTAAAACATTCTGAAAAAAGGATTTAACGTTATGCTTGTGTCGCCAATCCATAAATTTTCGATAGGTAATTTCGTACCTTTCTTTGGATTCTAGCGGTAACAAATTATGTGTGACCATAGAAATAGTATAGAAAGCCGATTCCATATATCAAAAATGAAACCATAAGGAGAAAATAGTGTGTCGGAGCTCATGCGTATAACGGTGCTGGCTCGAACAGGACCGGTGTAAGTTATTTTATTGATCGAACAAAAAATAGTTTACACGATGTTTCAGTCATACATTTTTAGAGATGATTCTATATAGAAAACGATGAACAAAATTCAAGTTAAGGTAAATATGGTTCTGAAAGTCCTTATTAAAGAAAGATATGGCATAAAATATGAATTAGTTAATTTTCGGCAATCATTAGTACTGTAGTCACGAGATTTTGCTTGTGATTTGACATTTTATTTGATTTAGTATCATTTGCTACAACTATGTTGTTTTGAACTACTTAAAACATTTTCACTCGAACGGCGTGCGTGATTCAATTTAAAAATACTTTTCAGAATAAAACCACGTGTTCCGGTTTTGACTTCGTTTATTAGTAAACGGCGAAGTTATATACAAAAACGTTAATCCACAATCTAAATTAGGTACTATCACAAGAAAATCACTGTTACAATTAATTACTTAACCAAAAACCTAAAATACTTTTTAGGTACGTAACCTGAAAGGGGCTGAAACATTTATCCTAATATTGATTTTCTCTCTCCCTACTTAAGGGTACAACTTAAAGCAATAACAAATTGCCTATCTACTAGGGTCGGTAACTAAACGTATATACAGAATGGGCAAATTTTTGAGATTTTTTTTTTTAATGTGAGTATTTGTACAGTGTCTTATGAGAAAATAAGACCTCAACAACAATTCTCGAATTATATTAGTATTTATTGATAAGATGGAGTAGAAAAAAAACTAAAAATAGGGTTTTTGAAATATTAAGGTTTTGTTTTTTACAATAAAATATATAGGTTACCTTGGAATTTATTGAGAAATTAATATTAAAAATCTGATGTGTCCAACACATGACTTTCCTATCTAGTTATTATAGGCTTTTTCCGGTTATTTTGTACAACCTATTGCAGCATCTCTATAAATGTTAAGAGGATAAACTAAATATATACATTGTCCACATACATCTACCTCGAAACATTTTTCTATAGATATTCATGGAAAACGAAAATACTGAAAAATTTAAATTTCCTACAATTTTTTCATTACGGTCCATTTTATAAAAATCATGTATAAACAAAAATTATAGAGATCGATATCGCAAACAACTTTTATTTCAAAAACTTTCATAAAAATCAGAATTTTGCACATTTTGTCAAATTTCTCGAATACGGACCATTTCAGGAAATTTTTACATATAACAAAAATTATAGATAATAATATTAGAAGTAACTTTTATTTGAACAATTTTTTTCTCCAAACATTAATAACAGATATATTCCATAAAATATAAAAGTGGCCTCCCATAAAGTACCCCCCCAGATGTTCCGACTATGTCCAAAATCTAATCATTTCACGTCAGGCCGAAATAAACCTTAAGTTTAAAATTTAATGTTTTTTTCTTTATCCGTTTTTGAGTTTTCTTCAAAATTCGAAATTTACACATTTTCTCAAATATCTTGAATACGGTCCATTTTAGAGAAATTATGTATAGAATAAAAATCTGATGTGTCCAACACATGACTTTCCTATCTAGTTATTACAGGCTTTTTCCGTTTATTGTGTACAACCTATTGCAGCATCTCTATAAATGTTTAGAGGATAAACTAAATATATATACATTGTCCACATACATCTACCGCGAAACATTTTTCTATAGATATTCATTGAAAATGAAAATACTGAAAAATTTAAATTTAGCACTTTTCCTACAATTTTTCCATTACGGTCCATTTAAAAAAAATCATGTATGAACAAATATTATAGAGATCGATATCGCAAACAACTTTTATTTCAACAATTTTCATAAAAATCAGAATTTTGCATATTTTGTCAAATTTCTCGAATACGGACCATTTCAGGAAATTTTTACATAAGACAAAAATTATAGATAATAATATTAGAAGTAACTTTTATTTGAACAATTTTCTTCTCCAAACATAAATAACAGATATATTCGATAAAATATATAAACGGCCTCCCATAAAGTACCCCCCCAGATGTTCCGACTTTGTCCAAAATCTAATCATTTCACGTCAGGCCGAAATAAAACTTAAGTTTAAAATTTATTGATTTTTTCTTTATCCGTTTTTGAGTTTTTTTCAAATTTCGAAATTTACACATTTTCTCAAATATCTCGAATACGGTCCATTTTAGAGAAATTATCTATGGGACAAAAATTATAGAGAATTATATTACAAACAACTTTTGTTTGAACAATTTTTATAAAAAAAAATATTTTTTTACATTTTGTCAAATTTCTCGAATACGGACCATTTTAGGAAAATTTTGTAAATGACAAAAATTATAGATAATAAAATAAGAAGTAACTTTTATTTAAAAAATTTTCTTCCCCAAACGTAAATAACAGATATATTCCATAAAATATAAAAATGACCACCTATAAAGTACCCCCCCACATGTTCCGACTCTGCCCAAAATCTAATCAGCTCATTAGACGCTGAAATAAAGCTTAAGTTTAAAATTTGGTGTTTTTCCGTGTATCGGTTCATGAGTTATGCGTTATACAGACACACACACACACACACAGACACACACACACACAGACACACACACACACAGACACACACACACACACACACACACACACACACACACACACACACACACACACACACACACACAGACATCATCGCGAAAATAGTCAAAACGGATTCAGGGGACCTCAAAACGTAAAAATCCGTCGAAAACTCGAGGTCGAAAAAAATCATGATTCCTATACTTTCCTTATATCTGTATACAGATAGGAAAGTAAAAATTAAAGAGAATTATATTACACACAACTTTTATTTGAACAATTTTTATAAAAAATATTTTTTTTTACATTTTGTCAAATTTCTCGAATACGGACCATTTTAGGAAAATTTTGCATAGAACAAAAATTATAGATAATTATATTAGAAGTAACTTTTATTTGAAGAATTTTCTTCTCCAAACGTAAATAACAGATATATTCCATAAAATATAAAAATGACCCCCTATAAAGTACCCCCCCAGATGTTCCGACTCTGCCCAAAATCTAATCAGCTCATTGGACGTTGAAACAAAGCTTAAGTTTAAAATTTGGTGTTTTTCTGTGAATCGGTTCATGAGTTATGCGTTATACAGACACACACACACACACACACACACACACACACACACACACACACACACACACACACACACACACACACACACACACACACACACAGACACACAGACACACACACACACACACACAGACATCATCGCGAAAATAGTCAAAACAGATTCAGGGGACCTCAAAACGTAAAAATCCGTCGAAAACTCGAGGTCGAAAAAAATCATGATTCCTATACTTTCCTTATATCTGTATACAGATAGGAAAGTAAAAAAAAATTTGAAGTAACCTAGTTGAACATGTTTTGTGATTTTTTAATATTAATTTCTCAATAAATTTCACGGTAACCTATATATTTTATTGTAAAAAACAAAACCTAAATATTTCAAAAACCTTATTTTTAGTTTTTTTTCTACTCCATCTAATCAATAAATAATAGTAAAATTAATTATTATTCGAAAATTGTTGTTGAAGTCTTACTTTCTCGTAAGACACTGTACAAACACACACATTTAAAAAAAAAAATTCTAAAAAATTTGCACGGTAAGGTATAGTTAAAAGTTCACTATTAGATAAATAAGGACTTCTACTATTAGCAAAAAATTAATTTTAGTCATAATCTAATATTTTTTATTTAACATTGGTGGCGAAAGGACCTCCTTAACCTGGATTAAATATAACTATACATATAAATATTTACAAAGATACTTTTCCAAACAGGCAATCATTAGTACTGTAGTCACGAGATTTTGCTTGTGATTTGACATCTTATTTGATAGTATCATTTGCTACAACTAAATTTAATCTGGGGAGTGCAAAATAGGGGGCAGTTGCTTTTCGTCCAGGAATATTATGTTCGATATTTTTTTACATTTTGTCAACTAAGACTATGAGTCGTTACTTACAATTAGACAGAAAACCTTTCATGTTATCATTTTCAATATAAATTAAAAAGTACTACTACATTTACTTGGTACATATTTTATTTTAATTTTGAACCCTTTTAAAAGGGTCTTTCGGTTCCATAATAAAAATTAGTCGCTGCTTACTAGAAACATGGGCACAATAGATCTTTTAGGTCGCAGTGTATTAACAACCCATTCTCAACATACTAGACACATTCTATATAGTCTAAACCAATTTATTGATTGTTTTCGATCAATTTAATACAAAGATTTAAAGTTTTTAGTCGATGATAACATTCCACATCAGCACATTGCAAACCTATTTTATAATTAATAAGAATAAATTTGTAAATTATTAATTTGGTAGTTATCTCATCGCTATCAGAAATACTAGAAGTGGCATATCATTTAAAATAAAACGGAAATAACAGAACTGTCAGAATATTTTGGATGGAAAGATCATAGCCTGCTTACTATTTTTCCCGTCGCTGGACATCTTGTATATAAATATACAGCTCTCTATTTAGATAATTATAATTCTTAGTTATTAGATTTCCAGACATAAATCTTGTAATAAATATAACAGCTGCTTAATACATTGATTACATTTTCATTAGCCAATGTAAAAATGTCTTTTATTGTACCTAGGATTTAACTAAACACTACACAAAACTAAAAATAAAATGCCACTTTTATCATGTAGGTAATTAAATAATAAACTACAAACGGTCCTGTAAGGGCAGCGTCATATCGCCTTGAAAGACCGGATTTTAGTGCTATTGCCAGGTCCATATTGAATTTGTAGGTGAATCGCTTGTTGAACATTAATACCGTATTTGTATATATTTTTGGGAATGTAATTACACATAAATATAATTATTTGATTATTTAAATGTTTATAAGTTATTTTGTGGCGATATTTCGTAGATATAAACTGTTTAAATCATATAATCTAAAAATAAATTAATTTAAAATTCTTTTCTGTTAGGTATGTTTAATATACTTGGCAACACTACAGGGACAAGTCATGCATATTGCGCATGCTTCTAGACACACTATTTTGCGAAGTCAGGCGCAGAGACGCGTTTTTATGCACAGTAGGTTTCAATTTCTGCTTAAATATTATATGTATATCGGTCTTCTATATTATTTCTATGTGTGTGACGGCTTGAACTTTTTCTAAAATCTCCGGTGGAGTGCTCATAATTTCATCACTTTCACTGCTAACAAACATATTCTTAGGTAAAGTTGAGAAAATGTTCGGATACAATCATATTGTGTTACAAAAATTAACAATATAAATGGCATGACGTTTATTTCCATAGCATGCTAAGAAATCGCGACATATTTTTTGAAACATTGTATAATATGTTGCCGACATTTAGGGGCATCACTCTTTTAATCCAAAATGTATTTCGCTAATGCTAAAAGTTTTTGTTTTTTTAAATGACTAAATTTATGTAAATAGACCAAATAAAGTCGTACGTAGACAAAAATTTGATTGCAATTTGATTAAACCAAGAAATTTAAGTTTTCTTATCAAAACGCACGTGTATGTTATGAGATCTCATTACGAGTATGTTATTGTTAAATGTCATTTACAAGTAATGTTGATCGTGCGATTTTTTTACGTTTACTGACATGGGCATAGAAAAAATAATTATGTATAATGTGTTGCCTATCTTTTGGAACATCATACGTGCGTAATTTTATCATTTTTTTTATAACATAATTTCATGTTTTTTATATTGAAAAATGACCATAAGAACAGCAGAGGATCATAGTAACTGGACATGATTTGATTAACCCAATAAAACAAAGTTTTCTTATTTATCATAAAAACACACAATGTTCTTTTTCATACACGTATCGGCAAAGAAATATATCTACTGATTCTACTGCCATACTCATTCACTCAATATCTTAGACGTTTCAAATAATGAAACGAAAACAATCTAAATAGGTTTAGGTATAATTCACTGGAACGCATTCACAATTTTTAGCATAATATATGAATAACAGAAAATTTAATAACCTATCTTGTTTTAAAAATATTCTCAATTGAGTTTTATCTCAAGATAATAATAATCCTTAATACTTTTTATTATTTTATTTGAAATAATATTATATAACGGGTTTTATTTTTAACGAAACTTATTATTTATCTTCTCTTATATTTTAGTACTTTTCTAAAAAAAAATACGTACTTTTATACTTATTTTTAGTTAAATGGTCGAAAAACCTTTGTTTTAAAATTTTGGCGGTTTTCAAGAAGCATTTCTATTGCTTCACCGCTAGACATTCATTATTTGTTATTTGGAAATGTGAAAATGAAAGTCAACTTCACCTTACGAAATTAAGGAATTCATCCCGACAACCCCAAGGTGAAAATAAACCAGATAAAAATTGAACAATCTAAAAAAAAAAAACATGTTCCCAAGCCATGGATCGAACCTAGATCTTCGAGTTTACACTTCGATATCTTTACCAATTAAGACTCTAGTTAGTCTAGTCCAGCCATACTCAACCTATTTTTCCTTTGGGCCACATTCGTATATTTGATATGTTACACGGGCCGCAATATATTTTTTGGCAATCCATTTAAAATCACAAAACATAAATATATCCCGTCGGGTCACTGCAAAAACAAGATAACTCGCATTTTAGAGTTTCGAGAAAACGCTGTTCAAAAGGTTAAAACTGAATAAAAAAATCAGTAAAAGCTACGTTTAATAGACTCAAATGAAAAAAAAAAAAAAAGTATTCCAAACATATAATCAGTCTTCACAAAGTATAAACTAAGAATCCATCGATTGGTAACAAAAAAAAAAAACAAAAATAAACGCCTCTTAATTTATTTTAGCTGTCTACATACAGGTCGTAATATTTAACGTATGTATTACTATCTTCGATGGAAGTTTCAGGTACCACGTCTTTAACATTATTGGCTACAGATAGATTGTGATAATAATGGTGAAATTCATCAGGTGTAACACCTGATTTGCAAAGTTTTAATAAATCTTTCTTTTTGCACTTTTTGTAAGTATTTGCAGAGCTATTTTTTTCATCTTTCCAGGCATCGCCCTCTATTGGTTTTTGAAGGTTAGCTGAATCGCGGAGAGTAAGGGTGAAGTTATCACCTTGATGATTTCAGATCAATCGAGAAAGGCCTGATACAGTTCTAAGCAAAACAAAACAAATGGCTTAGGCAAAATGTTGAAGTATTTCAACAAATACATTCAATAAAAATAAGTGTTCTGGCCTTATTTTGTTTTGGCAGAAACAGTATTAGGAATCGAACTAAATAAAGTTAGCAAAAATAAGCTAAATGTCTCTTATTTGGTTTTGGTAGACACACTATTAGCAATTGAACACAATGTCATGATTACGTTTCGGTATAATGTCACTTATCTTGTTTGTACATATTTTGGATGTATTAATATGGAGTTAGTTTTTATTGGCCGTTTATCATGAATATAGGCTTCGTTCCACTTATCTTGTTTATGCCGTATATTATTTGGACTATTTTGGAGACGAAAATGACAAAAGTGGAGTTATCTTGTTTTTTGCAGTATTTCTACAATCCCAACGTTTATTTAAAAATTAGCGTGATATTTAACGTGGTGACCGATAAATGTTTTCGCGCATTTCGCTCAATATTTTAAAAACAGAAACCTTCAGTTTTAAAAAGCACCTTCTTAATAGTGTTTCGGGCCGCATAAAAGCTTGGAGGGCCGCAGTTTGAGTATGGTTGGTCTAGTCGGTACTCATTCTCCCCTCCCCCCACTCACAACTCTCTCAATTCTCCCTAACGACACCGATGCAGCATCGGTGTGAAAGAAGCCCACGCTTAGCGTGTACCTATTAGAATAAATCCTAAACTATTTATTTCATATGTCAGTTTTAAGTATTCATGTACGAATCGTCTAAATATAAAGGTTTAAAGAAGGGGGAGAATATCGGTTGAAGATCCGAAAACTAAAGTACGTATTTAGAAAAAAAAAGTGAGAAACGTCCTAAGTTCCCCTACGAAATCAAGGAATCCATTCTCACAAGCCCAAGATGAAAACAAACCAAAGAAAAATTGAAAATGCTGAAATGGAAAAAATGTGCTCAAGCCAGGGATAGAACATGGATCTACAATTAGGCCATCGGAGCTACGACGGTCGAATTAGCAAATTTGAAGACATCAGATCCCAACTCTGGTAATTTCCCCCGACACACTAACCAATACAATTTAAATAGGAAAAGTACGAGAGGCATTTCTTTGTAAGCTTACCATAACTTACTAGAACATACTTTATGTTACCAGAGCATTTCTTTATAAGATTTGGTTACTCTGATGACGTCATATGTTACCAAAGCATATGTAGCTACATCTAACGAGGCATTTCATTATAAAGCTTACTAGAAAATACTATAATAAAAAATAACAAAATCAGAACATCCTAAAATTTCATAAAATTCAAATTCCGTTTAGAAATCCCCAAACTTAAATTTGACATTAGATAATAGGTTACCATGGTATGTGTGACGTCGCTACAGTAACCGCAATACTGGTTTAATGGCAACATTCTTAGGCTTATTTAAGTTCACGTTTCATTATAAATTATGTTTTGTTATGTTGTGCATTAAATTACTAATAAAAATAGCTTAGCTAGAGAGCGCTAAAATCAAAAGCAGTTAGGTACATGTGTTGCTGAATTCTTCATAGAATTACCTTTTTAATGATGAGTCATACTTAGTACCAGAGCTGGGTAATTCCTAGTTTAAAAATAATTAATAATTAAAATTACTTTTTTTTCATGTAATTTGTAATAATTGTATTTAAGTACTTTTCTCTCTCAAAGTAATTTGAAATTGCAATTGCAGCAAAATCTGTGAAGGAATTGTACTTTGTAATTACTTTAATTTATATTATTTAAATTGTCTAAATACAATTACTTGTCATAAGTACAATTACTTTTCCAATTACAATTACTTTTCAATTACAATTACATTTATATGTACAATTACATTTTTTAATTATAATATAAAAATAAAAAAGAATCTTGTTCGAACCGGTCACTAGAGCTCGGACTCGCATCCACATCATTTGTTTGAATGCATTTGAGGAAAGCGTTGTGCCGTGAAGCAGTGAAATTGTTCACCCAAAATAATTACATTAAAGGACTACTAGATGCAGATATCCTTATTTCTAAGACGTATTGTGTATTTATATTATTGTACGGTAAATAATCTGGCCGTACAGGAAATACCAATTATATATTAAAGACTTTTATACCACTTGACTTTTATTAACTGACATATATTATTTTTTTTTCTCAATCTATATACAAGGTGACAACATCAACAACTACTAAATAACAAGTGTATAAAATTTAACAATTATTATAAACTACGTTTTTATGGGGTAAATACTAAAAATCTACTTATTTACGTTGCGTAGGTATTTCTAGTTATTATTCTAGTTCTCTACATTGAAATGTGGGAGTAGAAAAAACATATTTTTCTGCACCTACAGGGATATTAGCTTATCTACACAAAAAAGGAAAAGTATGCTATTGCGTTCAACTGAACGAATATATTTCATATCTATTCTAAGTAGTGTGTACACTGCAAAAAAAATGAAATCCACCAATCACAGTTCATATTTTGCGGATACCAAACTACTATTATTTTTAAAATTTTAAATAAGTGACAATTATTCTGTCAAACTAATTGTCAGTATATTGTTTAGTTATTGAGATTAAATATACACTAAATGAGTTATTTTTGTTTAGAATCGATAAATAATAACATTTTAATTTTTATTCGGGCCCCACTTTGAAAAAAAAAATTAAATTTTAATCAAACTATATGACACTAGTTTAATTACGAGTATTAAAACCAAAATCATAAAGGTGGCGGTGGAGCTGAGGACAGAGCATCTACCTTCCATTCGAATAGCCCGGGTTCAAATCTGGTCATGGGACTAATTTTCTTTTGCTTATTTTATTTAGTAAAAAACATAAATTATTTTAAAATTAGTTATTTTGTCTTAATAACCTAAAATATTATAGATTTTCGTTAGTGGCTCGTAGAAAAAATATACTGTACAACTCCATATCCACCCTTGTTGCACAAACTACTATTTCAGTTTCAGTATAATTTGTCAATAACATTATACAGGATAATATACCATGCCTCTGACGTTTATAGCGAATCGATAAAGTTTTAAAATGGCTCCTATTTCTTAAGTATATATAATGAGGAAAGCCACCTTTTTAAAATATATACTTAGTATGTCCCAAAAAAATGTGGCATATCAAAGTTTTGTGGCACACCCTGTATTTTATTAAATTTTTAGATTCTTCCTGAATAACTAATTTTATTAATCTATCATACTAGATTTGTTAAAAAATAGAGATTTTTGAATTTTGAAATTTTTTCTATCAAAACTATGGATAATTGATCAAAATGGCTAACTTATTCCTTCCTATCCTATTTTTTTTATTTACTACCTCATAATATTTGATTAAAACAAATACGAGGTGGTCAAACATTCATATTAGGTAAAATATAAAAGTACCTAGGCTAGGCGTAGGTACACGAACTTTTGTATTTTTGTTGAAAATCAATAAATTTTTAAAGGTTCACATTTTATTATTTACTTACCTGTTCCATTTTTTATACTACTTATCGATTTTGTCTTTTCCCTTAAGTTAAAAAGACCTTAAATGGTACAGAAAACAATACACTTAGGGCTGGTTGTATAAAGCTTACTTAAAATTAAGCTCAGTTTTAGGTAATACATGTCAATTTCCGATGCTATATGTGCAGTCTAATGTTTGGGGAAACAAACCCTAAGTGCTAAATAGTATTTAGACTGTACCTATGCCATACAAAATTTGTCATGTGTCACCTCAAACCGAGTTTAACTTTAAGTAACAATCCGCACTTATCTTTAACTTTAAGAAATCCTTAAGAAAGTCAAGCGGCTGTTAGTTTGACACTTTGAATTACCTATTTAAAAATTTTATTTATACCGGTCCGGTTGGTTCATGGTTCCTCAATTCTATCATAATTTGTTGTTTTATCGGCAAAGTAATTAGAAAAGTAATTGCTAATTCCTTTTTGTATGTAATTGTAATTAAATCAATATAATTCCTATTTTTACAACATGTGCTTTGTATTTGTAATGAATTTCTTTTTTAAAAAAAGTATTTTGTAATTGTAATTATTTTTAAAGTACATGTAATTACCCAGCTCTGCTTAGTACTTTCCTTATTTAAGTTATTTTGATATTTTTGGTTAGTGTGTCGGAAGAGAAGGGAATGACGTATAACATTTGAGGATATGATAGAAAGATATCCCCCTTAGAATAAAAATCGATCTGTTTTAATCAATTTTTTATATTTTCTTTTTTTTAAGATATATTTGCCCATTCCAAATTGCCACTCTGTACATATTATAGTTTTTACCACAATATTATCTTATTAATGTCTACATTTTTAAATATAAAACACATATTAACAATTACAAGCATAAATAATAAAAATTATTTAGTAGTGTATTTAAATAAAAGTAGGTATGTGTGAAAGTATTCCATCTAAAATATTTTAATGACGTCTAGTTTCTGCCAAAGCCGGAAGTGCAATAAATCTTGCAAAACACTTCTTATTTGCTATTATCATAAATTCTTGATATGTACTCGTTTTTTTAACGTTTTATTGAAAAAAGAACAGATTGCTTACGATCGATATTCATTGTTACATTCATTTTAAAATAAATTGAAGAACAAAAAATCTTCTTCCGGATCTCGGAATGGTTTTATTTAATCACTTTCTATCGCTATTATATATATTGAACAAACTTTCTTTTTCGGTTTGCTAATAATCTGTGCAAACTTTTTTATTTCGAACTATTTATCTTGTTACGTATACATCTCACGAACTGATGTTCGCTTTTATATTTTAAATAGATCGGTGCGAAAGATCTTGTCTTTAGAAGTAACTATAAAAATAGGAGTTATATACATTATCCAAAAATTCGTAAGATTAATGGAAAGTGTTTGACTTTAAGGTTGGCTCATATACATTCACTGTCAACGGAGCTTTCGGGAAAAATAGACTTTCTGTCATTAATTTAAATCAGTACGTTATAAAGACGTCTGAAGAAATCATCGAGATAGAATGGAGACGACATAAACACTATTTTACAAGCTATTTTACGATATGACAGATGGACGCAATAATTAGCTATGCCAAGACTGACGGAAAAGGAAAAGTGCAATCAAAATGGCGACCTACAGTCGTACTTTGATTTATTTGAAGTTATTAATTTAATATTTGAGTATTGACGGAATGAAAATGATATTATATCATTTAAATGAAGCTATTTTTAAAAAATGGCATTAATTGACATCAATCTGGTCACTAGCTAGAGTTTGACACACGACGTAAAAGTATCATCCTATCATCTCCTTTATGTCCTAACTCAATGGAAGAAACGGAGTTTTTTAAAAATTCTCGAAAAATTACTTTAGACTAGGTATCTAAATCACGTGGAATCATAGAGCCGCCTACAAATTTTCTTCAAAATTAAACATATCTACAAGTTTTCTTTCCGTAATAAACCCGTTCAACATAGTAAAATAATGAAACAATGAAATACGTCACAATTCAAAATAATGTTTAGTTTTTATAAAAGCTAGATTTAAAATAAAATATTTTTATGAAATACACAATTATATTTTATAAATGATATATTGCTTTTGGACAATTGTGTAAGAAAATTCCAGAAATTGTCAGACAAACGGTTCCCAAGATATGGCTAGACGCCACCCAAAGAGCCTCTTGCAACTTTTTACTTGATTTTATATTTAAATGTCATCCAACAGTATATAAATAAAAACATATCTCTATAATGAAAAGTAAATGACAGATTCAAGACTCCACCTTTTCAGTTTTGTATTTTATTTTAATTATTTCAACCTTTAATTGGATGAAAGGACCAGCCACCCGGCTTATGGACAAATGGACTTCTGTCGAATTTTCTATTTTTTGATGTGTTGTAGTTGTAGTGTCCTATGACTAGTTTTTGAAATACGAGCACAAGGCGTTGAACTTCCATATTGGCGATTTTTTTAACAAGGACGTACCTCTTAAGCTACTACTATGATTACATATATTTTTCCAGAATAATGCTTTACTGATATTAAACAATATTTCCAGCATAACAAATGACGTAAATTATTATTAGTTACAGGGTGAGTCATAAATTACTGAAAATAGAATTTTTATTTTTACTTTAGCATGGACATATTTTCCAAATGAATATCACGCTGTAATAGCATTCGCCTAAATAAAAAATTAGGGACTATTACATTCTATACAGGTTGAGTCAAAAAGTTGGTAGACCCTGTATGCTGTTTTTAATAAAATTTTACATATACAGTATGATTCAAGATATTTAATAAGAAAAATAAAGAAAAATTGGTTTTTTCATGTCTCACCTTATATTTAAAAATGTCGACTATTAAATTGCATAATTTTTTACACTTACCTTATTTTGAGTATTGAAAACAAGTCGGAACGGAACGAGTACGGTGCGAGTAAATGGAGCGGAGTAGAGTGGAATATAGTGGAGTGGAGAAGAGTGGAGAGGAGTAGAGTAGAGTAGAGTAAAGTAGAGTTGAGTAGAGTGGAGTAGAGTGGAGTAAAGTGGAGTAAAGTGAAGTAGAGTGGAGTAGAGTAGAGTGGAGTGGAGTAGAGTGGAATAGAGTAGAGTGGAGTAGAGTGGAGTAGAGTGGAGTGGAGTAGAGTGGAGTAGAGTGGATTAGAGTGGAGTAGAGTGGAGTAGAGTAGAGTAGAGTAGAGTAGAGTATAGTAGAGTGGAGTGGAGTAGAGTAGAGTAGAGTAGAGTAGAGTAGAGTAGAGTAGAGTAGAGTAGAGTAGAGTAGAGTAGAGTAGAGTAGAGTGGAGTGGAGTGGAGTAGAGTAGAGTAGAGTAGAGTAGAGTAGAGTAGAGTAGAGTAGAGTAGAGTAGAGTAGAGTAGAGTAGAGTAGAGTAGAGTAGAGTAGAGTAGAGTGGAGTAGAGTGGAGTAGAGTGGAGTAGAGTGGAGTAGAGTGGAGTAGAGTGGAGTAGAGTGGAGTAGAATGGAGTAGAGTGGAGTAGAATGGAGTAGAGTGGAGTTTATAATTCCTAATTTTTCTCTCTCTCTCTCTCACACACACACACACTAGTAATCTCTCATATTCTCTAATTTTTAAGAAGTTTTACTTCTCTCACGTGTACGATGTTGCACGCAATTTTTTTTGCCATCGTTCCTTGACCTATTTGACGTTGACCTTTGTTTGACTGATGACGTATTCGATAATATTAAAAAAAAACGTTAGTCATGAGATGACTCAATTAAGAGATAATTTTAAAGAAAATTCAGTAGTATAAAAAGGAATAAACCAAAACATAAATTTTAACCCTTCTTGTGGAAACAAAAATTATTAAATAATTTAAGTATGGCACCCCATGAAATCTAATTTTACAAGTAATTCAATGCACCACATAACGTTATCCTAAATAGCTCCTAGAACTTTTAAATGTTATTACGCAAAATCTGAAATATTTTTAATAAAGTTTATTTTTTTATAATTATATGTTATGTAATGCATTGAATTACTTACAAAATTAGATTTTATATGAGGAGACATTCTTTATATTATTTAATAATTTTTGTACCCGTAAAAGGACGTAAAGATAGATGTATACGTTATTCATTTTCATACTGTTGAATTTATCATAAAATTGCATTTCAAATGAGAAAGCACATGACTTAATGTTTCTATTTTAAAAAAATTGACGATTACGTCATCAGTCAAACAATGGAGAAGTAATCTCGTTCGTAAATACGTCAAAAAATGGACATTTGAAACTAAATACGTGTTTTAGTATTTTTCCTAAAAGTCCAATATTTTCTAAATAATCAATTTATTCCATACTTTTGTATCATACTGTATAATTTAAAGTATTTAAGATAAATTCAGAATATTTTTTATGTCTAGCGTATAAAAAAACTCCATGGTTTCCATAATACTTCTTGTAATTTGCGTTAGTGTAGAGGAAACGAGTTTAATAATTGTTCATGTCATTGCCAAGTTTTATGCCTATCTCAAAAACTGTTCATAGTAAGTTCATATAACTTTAACGCTTTATTGGCATACTCAAAATAAATCAAGTGTGAAAAATTAAGCAATTTAACAGTCGAAATTTTAAATATAGGGTAAGACATGAAAAAAAATGTTTTCTTAATTCTTTAAATCTTTTGAATCATAGTGTATAGGTTTATAAATTATACTAATTTTAAAATGGTTTAATATCTATTATTAAAACACGATATTAAATATGTAAAATTTAATTAAAAACATCATACAGGGTCGTCTACCAACTTTATGACTCGTCCTGTATAGAATGTAATTGTTCTTAATTTTGATTATTTAAGCGAAGGCTATTACTACGAAGGCGTAGAAGGGCCACATAATACAATTTTTTTTTATTTCGACTTTAAAATCGAAATTCCAACTTTAATCTCGAAATTTCGACTTTAATCTCGAAATTTCGACTTTATTCTCGAAATTTCAACTTTAATCTCGAAATTTCGTCTTTAATCTCGAAATTTCGACTTTAAACTCGAAATTTCGACTTTATTCTCGAAATTTCGACTTTAATCTCGAAATTTCGACTTTAATCTCGACATTTCGACTTTAAACTCGAAATTTCGACTTTATTCTCGAAATTTCGACTTTATTCTCGAAATTTCGACTTTATTCTCGAAATTTCGACTTTAATCTCTAAGGGGAAGTTCGGTTTGGAACTCGACGGATCGGACAAAGCGCGCACGGAGTGCGTGACGTCATCGACAGAGTTCGAGAATAAAGTCGAAATTTCGAGTTTAAAGTCGAAATTTCGAGAAAAAAGTCGAAATTTCGAGAATAAAGTCGAAATTTCGAGAATAAAGTCGAAATTTCGAGTTTAAAGTCGAAATTTCGAGAATAAAGTCGAAATTTCGAGATTAAAGTCGAAATTTCGAGATTAAAGTCGAAATTTCGAGTTTGAAGTCGGAATTTCGAGTTTGAAGTCGAAATTTCGAGATTAAAGTCGAAATTTCGAGATTAAAGTCGAAATTTCGAGTTTGAAGTCGGAATTTCGACTTTAAAGTCGAAATATTTTTTTTTTTTACTATGTGGCCCTTCTACGCCTTCGTATATTACAGCATGATATTCATTCGGAAAATATTCCCATGCTAAAGTAAAAATAAAAATTCGATTTTCAATAATTTATGACTCACCCTGTAACTAATAATAATTTACGTCATTTGTTATACTGGAAATATTGTTTGATATCAGTAAAGCATTATTCTCTAAAAATATATGTAATCATAGTAGTATCTTAAGAGACATGTCCTTTCTAAAAAATGGCCCTGTATATCAAAAACAACTACAACATCAAAAATTCAGGAAATTCGACAGAAGCCCATTTGTCCATAAGGATTCAGATTCTTTTTCAAACAACGCCGACATTTTACCATTATTACTACAAAATATTATTTTTTAAATATACAAATCGTGTATAAGACCTGTCTACTATAAATTCCTCTATTGCTTTTTTAACTCTAGAATTAATTCTAAATATTTTAAGTTTTCAACAGACAGTGGGACAGTGCACAGAATGTCTTTGACATAAAGAATTGTATTATTTGTTTTTCCGCTCATTGGTTTTTCTATTATATTTCTAAAGTCAAAAAATCAAAACAATAAAACTTCCTTTTTTTATTTTTTAAAACTGTTTTTAGAAAAATTGAAAATATGAAAAACATTATTTATCAAATAATTGACCAAATATTGCTTAAATATATATATTATTATTATTATTATTATTATTATTAAATATAAATACTTCTAATTTAGGACAATAGTACTTATCTAAGTCATTTGTCGATTTTCAAAAAACACAATAAATGTAATAATTTTAAAATTGCAAAAAAAATATTCTATAAAAAAAACACGAAAAGGCTTACTGGGATGTATATTTCCCATGTTGGGAGGTGATTAACGCTCGCGCAAGCAACAGGTTGGACTGATCGCCGCGAAACATAACAGACAGATAATCAGATATACAATTGATGACAAGTAGTGTACTGCGCACCTGGCAAACAACCAAAGATAAAATTTTGATGGTAAATATAGCTCGCAGTACCCTGCTCTGTAACGTGTGGAGGGTGGGTTACCCCCACGGCACTTAGGCATCATTAGGCCCATTGTGCATCCTCCTAAGATGATAGGCACCTCCTAGCTCGTGAGCCAGCCTACAGATTTAAAGTAGTTGACAACGTCGCCAAGAGGTGCTTCCCTATAAAGGGTTAAAAAATTTATTTAAATTATTGCAGGCTTTATTTAAAAATTAAAAAAAAACTATAGTATACTATTTAACGAGGAAGAACGGTACCCATTTCGTATGAATAGAAAACACTACTTTTTCTATAACAGACTACTATCATTTTTTAATTATTATTTATAAATTATAAAATTGAAATGACAGCTCTCTTCTAGATAATTTGTTTAATGTTTGACATTTAACGGTAACACATGATTTTATAAAAATAATTAGGGAATGACTACTTTGTGTTATCAGAATTATCAATTAAGGAATAAGGAAATATACCTCATTCCTTAATCAACAATAATAGTTGAGAAAGTATTATAGCCGTAAAAAAAGATAATTATATATTTATTATTTTATCAATTATTGCTTATTATTAAAATAAAAATTAAAGATTAAGATCAGAAACAGGTGATTTTAATCATATCTTTTGTCAAGCATGTATTATAATATTGAAATTTTGAATGAAAAAAAAAAAGGGTGATCTATGTAATTCCCTCTTAGCGACATTGTAGCGTAGATGAAAGAAGATGTTTGTATTCTAAATTTGTTTGATATTTACAGTGATTTACACATATTTTTTTCCTTTATTAACAATGGACGCTAGTCCTTCAGCCACACACAAATTAAAATGTATATCTTAGGTTTAATTATTAAATATTTATATTATTATACAGTAGTCTGTGAAGACTATTATAGGGTTAGTTTAGGGAAACTAAAACCGAGAGTTGAAGTGTTTTCAGTACGTTAACGTAAACGTGAACGTCAACGCAGAAAAATGTTTACGTTGAATTCCAAAATATGAGTTGAAGTTATTAAACGCATCGTGACATTTACGTACCATGACAACTAATATTAGGATTTCTTCTTTCCCAATTAAAAAGAGGTTATTTTGTTTGCGTTACGTACAAACACCAGAGCCGCTGGATAAATTATCCTGTGGGATATAGCCCAATAAAGGAACAAGAAGAAGAACACCAGAGCCAGTAAGCTTACGTATTTACGTAGACGTGAACGTAAAGGATATTTGAATGCGCATGCGCAGATGTCAGTTTTCACGTACACGTTTACGTTCATAGCATCACTTCAACTATCTAATATTGATCCAAATTTAAAAATTTGTGTACCAAAATCCTTCTAATCAAATTTTAAACTACTTTTAAAAATGTCCGTCCGTGCTATGTCACGTTTTTTGTTCGCACGATAAGTCAAAAACGAAAAATGATATCAATTTGAAATTTTCAGGAAAAATCAAGCTCTATAAGGAGACGAAGCCTAAGTGATTCTGAAAAAAAAAGTCTAAATAAAAATGGGGGGTTAAGAGGGGTTGATCTCAGAAACAAAAACGATATCAACTTGAAATTTTCAGAAAAAGTCAAGCTCTATAAGATGATAAAGCCTAGTTAAAAAAAAATAAATCTGAATAAAAAAGGTGCTTAAGGGGGTCTCTGTTTTTATTAACTTTGTCACTGAATAATATATAACATTTTATTTGGCAACTCTTTGTAGATTTTTATTCATTTTTTCCAATCTTTGTCTAAATATTATCTTTGAATATACTACTGTAACTAGGAATCTTTAGAAGACTGTTACATACTCTTTTGCAGTCATATCAACTATATCCTTACCATAAATACCACTGTGTCCTTTCGCTCATATAAATATAATTTTATTTTATTTTTTTACTTCTAACTGATAAAGTAAATTTTTATCTTATATATTATAATTACCTACATTATCAAAATATTTTGTTTTTTATATTCTTCAACAAAGACTTCGAGTCTGATAGCAATATTGTACTTTGTACATTGTTTGCCACACACCAGTCCAAAGCTACGTTTGGCGACGGTTACATATTTTTGGTAACTGAAATTTACAAATTTCTTAATGATTGTTTTCTATATAGAAGACATTATCGACTTTTTTCATATTTTCGATCTATATAATTCATAATTGCTTATTGGAGAATGCAATGAAGTTTGTACATAGTTATAATATACGAAATGCAAACAAAACTATTTGAAGAAGCTAATTAAACTAACTATAAAAACTTCCCTTACTTTGCTGGTTTCTTTTTATACAATAAGTTACCCTTAAATTTCAAACAACATAATACGCTAAAAAGCTTTCAAAAATGTCTCAAAACGTATTTGTTGGAAAATGCTTTTTGGTTCCTAGAATAATTCAATGATCGGCTGTCAAGCTACACACAGGAAGGTTTTTGAATAATGTAAAATTATAAATATGCTGTTAGCTCAAATAATGTTTCTATCCTATTGTTCTTTACATTGTATAGTTCTATACAATTTATTGTACATTTTTAACGTACCTTATCTTAATAAAGTAGTTTATTGACCAATATTACGGTAAAGTTAAAAATATTTTTTGATCACAGTAGTATTGTCTATTTACTTCTGAAGATTTGGTAAAAATAAGGTTATGTATGCCTACCACGGGACTGGCCAAATAGGATCGAAGTAGGTCCGTTGCTATCTACGTACAAACAGAGTACAAGTCTGACGAACCTGGGCCCGTTGATGGCCCTGGCCCGGCGCGTTATATCTATGGCCACAGATGGTTTATTATAGACCATGGTCATGGCATATTTAATATAGGTACATTATTCAAAGACAAATAAGTCAACACTGTTATGTTTAAGGTGAATACAGATCAAGATGGAAAGTGCCGTTATACTAATCGTGTCTATTGATTATACCATCTACAAGTTATTAAAGTAATTTTAAAAAACCGACTTAAAATCGTGCCGATGCCATTACAAATTGAGTTTGTTGATTTTACCCCCTTTTTAACAAAAAATAATCATGGAAATCGGACAACGTGGTAAAGAATTATCGCTGAACATATATGTAAAAAAAAATGGCGGAATTACTGGGCATGTTTCTACTCTAACACTGGAGGATAAACGTACTGTTAATTCAGAATGGTACACTATCGTTAGTTTGCCTCAGGTTCTTCAAAAGGTTCGCGAAAAACGTCCCAGAGAAAGGATTCTTTTGCATCGTGCTCACACTGCTGCTCGAACAAATGAGTTTGAATGCCCAAAACATAGAAATAATGGGTCATTCGCCGTATAGTCCAGACCTAGCACCTAATGCCTTCTTATTTCCGCGGGTAAAGGATAAATTACGAGATTTACGTTTTACATCGGCCGAAGAAGCGGTTGATGCCTTTAAAAATGAAATAAACCACGGCCAGAATATTGGAGAAAATGTTTTCAAGAATGGTTTTCGCAGATGCAAAAATACATTGACAGTGGAGAAAAATACTTTCAAAAACTATAAATAAATGTTTTTTTTTTTTGTTTTTACTAGGCTAAATGGAAAGAAAACAGCAGCCCTCGTATATAAGGTCGGTTAAATGGGGAAAAACTTTCACATTCTGATTGAAAATTCAATGATCCATAAAAATTCTAGATTTGCAGGCTTCTTCACAAGGTATTCGACAAAATTTGAAAAAGCTCATTTTCGTTTTTTTAGTATAGTGTTGTTATTATAAAAGATATACAAAAAATTATTCCAAGGTTTTGTTACGAATGAAGTTCCTTCCCTACATCCTGCCATACAAAAATTTCCCTTGAATTTCCAGGTCCACTTTCAAGGTATTTTTTTTTAATACGGACCTATAATTTTGTACACCTTTTGTATAGAGATAGAGAAATACAAATACAATATGTTACACTGGGCCATTTTTTTAAATTTCATCTATGAAAATATCATCATCTTTGTAGTTTATTGTAACAGCGTTTTTTTACTTGAGTAAAACAATGTGAATCGTTTAAAAGCTAATTTAATTGAAGAATATTTGAAGAAAACGATTAAAATTTGAAATTTCAAAAATTATTTGAAACATAATACAAGAATTTAATTACAAAATAAATTACAATTTTTGATCAAAACATGATTAAATACCAGATAACACAATTAATGAAGAATTAATATGGTTGTACACATTCTACAAACAATATTCTAAAGCTAATAACAAAAACATGTCAAAATGGAGTCGAAAAAGTCACCAAATTTGCTCAAAATGTAATCCATTTTGTTGAATACAGAGTTGATTGATTTATTTGATTGACTGATTTAGAACAAGAGAATAATTGCTATTTTCAGCTATTTTCAGCAGATATTAAATTATAGCTCAAAGAGAGTTCGGTAACCATGTTAAGTGACGCTTTCGATTACTTATTCGAATCACCTTGTTTTACGCAAGAAAAAAATAACGGTGTTATAAGATGCTACAAAGCTGATGATATTTTCATAAACGAAACGAAGTATTCAGTATCATTTTATTTAATAACTTCAAGATTAAAAATAATTAGGTTACATACCTTTAAACTTTTTTTTTTTTAATTTTGACATATAAAGTGACATTTTTTGTACTCACAGCAAGTGTCAAAATTATCTACTTTATAAAGTGAATCATTACGAACCACAAAACACCTATTTATGAAACCAGTTACGAAATTGTGTAACGAGTGAATATTTGCGGGACGACCAGTGCGAGGTCCCGCAACATGAACGATTTAGATAAAACGGCATTTCAAAAGGTGTTACAATATTTTTTTAATTTTGACTAGATTATTTATAAAATTATGTTTTGGTAAAATAATACTGATATCTAGGCAACCAATATTACTTCTTTCTTATATTGTTAGTTGCATATGATTAACTTCATTCTTTTAATGACAAATAGAAAATCATATTCTTATTTATAGTGTTTATATTGCTTCGTCGTCGTGCTAAGACTTCGTCTTCGTGCGATATGACCATATATCCACTCTTGTTGCACAAACTACTATTTTAGTGGTTATTGCAGATATTTTAAAACATTATTACTAATCATTCAGGTACAAAGGCTTACATTTTACTTGGAACGCCAAAATTTTCAATATACCAGGGTGGAACAGCCAAATGGAATAAATTCGGTAACAAATAAATGGGAGCGTGTTCAGAAAAACGCTCGGACACGTCGATTGGTATTTTTAGTGGCGCATTTTTTTTAACAAAAACTTTTTATGCAGGGTGTGTCATGTAACAGTGACCAATACCAACGTTCTTATTTAAAATGCAACAGCCTGTATATTTTTCATTTTTTGGATTCTTCAGAAACTTCAAGATATATTTTATGTACTATGTCCTATACCTAACTGTTTCGGAAATATTAAATATTTTCCAATTAATTGCAAAAATTAACATTAATAAAATAAAATAATTTGATTACAGAAATTCGTTACAACACACTCAAAAACTAATAAGCAATACTGTTTATTTCTTGATAATGCAGTAAAAAAATCTCAATGTAGGAGATGTTCAAAATGCTCGCCGCGAACCTCTTGGCAACATCCTAATCTGAAATAAAAAGGTCTTCTAATGTTACTCAATCTCAGGAGTGACCGATCTAATCGCAAGCGTTATTCGTCTTCTTAAGTCTGCTAGGTTTTAATATTTCCGAAACAGTTAGGTATAGGACATAGTACTTTAAATATGTCTAAAATTTTCTGAAGAATCGAAAAATTGAAAAATATACAAGGTGTTGTATTTCAAATTAGAAAGTTGGTATTGGCCACTATTACATAACACACCCTGCATAAAAAGCTTCTGTTAACTAAAAAAAACCAATCGACGTGTCCCAGTGGTTTTCCGAAGGAGCTCCCATTTATTTCATTTGGCTACTCCACACCATATAAACTGGAATTATTATTATTTTTTATTGAATCATAAAAAAATAGAAATTAATTTTTCTACACAAACATGACCTAGAAATATTTTTTTGGTCACACTATCGTGACATCAGCCAAATTGGGCACATCATCACATACCTGTCATTCCAGAAGTCCAAACAAACTATACTCGTAGGGAGATAAGTACAGAAACAGAATATAGGGAGAATGTTCCAGTAGTCAGATTATAACTTAATTTTTTTGCCGTGTTGCATGATAACCTCTCAGATTAGAAATTCGCGTCCTTTAACACTAAAGAGAGTTTTACGTCCTTCAAATTGGTATTAGAACCTAGAGCTCGATTTTTTTGTGAAGAGCACACTTCGTCATAATATGCAGAAACCAATTTGAGTTTGTAGGCGTGGTCAGACTCTTGGAATCTAAACCCGAGTCTAAACCACGTAGACTCATTGACTCGCCTACAAGTTTCTTTACAAATATCCGGTTTATATTTGATCCACCCTCGTACACATTACAGATATAATAAAATGTGTTTTGTTTAGTTAATTTACTATTTTGTTTTATCTTCATTAAATCTCAAATTTTACTCTAATGCCCTTTCCATCTTTTTAAAATATTTCCCATGTCTTTTTTACTTTTTATTATAAATGTGCGGTCCATATGTATAAAATAAAAGCATTTTTAGCGTTATGTACTTTTGGGAAACTCTTGAAACAGGTCGATTTCTATTAATTTGACAATTTATAGTATGCAAATATTACCCCCTCTTGCACACCCTCTGAAATATGAACACCCCTCGTAAATTTTAAATAAGAAACGGGGTCGTGTGGCACCTTCTTCCAAAGGGATTTTAATTCTCTCCTCAGCAATATGAAGTTTTTTAAATTTGGTGCAATCATAACTAACAAAAATTATTTTTGAAAATGTAAAATTTTCATGTCTCCATCACAAAACTTTACGTAGAATGAAGCAAAGAATTAATTGTAAAATAAATTGAAAAATATACTCTAAATACAGGGTGTCCCACTGAAAAGTAGCCCATTTCCAGAGCTTATAACTTTTAAACACCTAATAGTAGAAACGTGCGGTTTTTGCTGATATGTGTTATTTTGCTATAAGTTTTGCTTCAGTGACACAGAAATTATGTATTACCTAAACAGGATGTTTTTTAAAAATCTCTTTTAAATTCACCATAACCAAATTTTATCAAATGGAACACCCTGTATATGTTTAGGTCATCTAAAAGATACACTTTTCTATTTTTCAAAAATGTATAATTTGTACATGATATTTTACAAAATAAATTTGATAAAATTTGGTTATGGTGAATTTAAGAGATTTTTAAAAAACACCCTGTAGTAATACATAATTTCTGTGTCAGTAAACCAAAACTTATAGCAAAATAACACATACCAGCGAAAACCGCACGTATTTGATAAAATTTAGTTATGGTGAATTTAAAAGAGGAGATTTTTAAAAAACACCCTGTAGTGATACATAATTTCTGTGTCACTAAATCAAAACTTATAGCAAAATAACACATATCAGCGAAAACCGCACGTTTCTACGATTAGGCGCTTAAAAGTTATAAGCTCTGGAAACGGGCTACTTTTCATTAGGACAGCCTGTATTGTGTAACATTCTTTGTTTCATTCTACGTAAAGTTTTGTGATGGGAGACATTATTCAATAGTGGGTATTATTTTTATAATATAAATTGTCAAATTAAGAAATCGACCCGTTTCAGGTTTTTTCAAAAAAGTACATAATATAAAAATGGATTTATTCCATACACAAGGATCGCACTGATTAAGTTTTAATTTTCTATGTTCTGCAGTTACATTTAAAATTTATACAAAATAAATTTAATTTTTTAATTATTCAAGTACCTACCTAATGAAATATCTACCTAGTATGCTTGTTGAAATACCCGAGTTACAAGAAAATGTTATAAAAACAAGATTTTATTCATTCAATATTTTTAGTTTATAAACAATACAACTACAATATTTATAAGAAACCGTTTATACTGTAATTAGTGAGAATGTCGCCTAGTCTAAGTAATTTGTTAGAATTTACAATAAGCTACAATTATTGCCTCAAACTGTGACAGCAGTAAAAGAAGTCATTTGAGTTAGAAAGTAAAAGTGCTTTTAATACCAATAAAATCTCGTATTTCCAGTTCTCATGTAAGACAAACAATCATTACTCCATGCGGAGGGGATCGAATTTAGCCGTACCCTCCCTGAACGCGCCACTGAATCCCAAACATATTCCAGTTTGACACCCAGCTGATTCTGCGGTGTTGTCAAGTCGAACAGGATCCCCTTTCGTATAAGCGGGTCACATCCTTTTTACGATTTAACGTCAAAAGTAGGTAGTTACATGTATTTACAAATATTTTTGACTATTTTAAATTTACGCACGTACCAATGCATCATTTCGACGTTCGCGAACTAGCAATTTTTGATAAATTCACAGGGTCACTGCATGGAAAAATTCCAACACGAATTTTTTCAATGTTATTGATTTTTCTAAATAAATATTAGCAACCTACTTCTAGGTGTTCAATAGGTAAATTCTTTAGCACCCACATTAAATTCTCGAATCACTTTATGCCATCTAATTTTAGCAGTGCTTTGGCTACGTCTAGCAACCCTATATGAGAATAGATACGATTTGATAAATCAGGAAATTCCTATAAAAACCAATTTAATTTGAACTAGCTGTTGATTCAAGATAAAATCCGCATTTGGAATAACCCCAAAAACGTTTTATTTTACCAACTAGAAATCGTAACCTGGTTTTCTAATTAGAAAACAGTCATAAGAGTTCATACATATATTTTTTAAATGAATTTGTTAATACATATATAATATACCTAATTTAAACACACAAAATACGCAACAATCTACTTAATTGTGTTTACTTGATTAAAAAGTGATTTATAATTTATCACCCAAATAGGAGAATAATTTAGATATTAAGGTTAATTAACAAATTATAAATAGGTATCTATTTAGAAAATAACACAACGAAAATTTTGAAAAATGGAATATTTAATTGTGCACTTTTTCAAAAATATTTTTTTCAATATGTTGACGTGGCTGGGGCTTTAAATGGTCAGAGAAAAAATGATTTTTATTAAAAATTGCTGGGGGAAGTTTCCAATACCTTAGCCTCACTTGTAAAATAATTATGCAGCACAATCATTATTTTGGAAACAAAATAATAGGTTAATAAGTCATCTGAATATGGCGACTGGTCAAAAGTAGAAGTCAACAGATTGCATTACTTATTCAAACAAGGAAATATCGTTTTGAAAACTTACCTGATTTTTTAGATACTCTTCTATTGCACGTAATGCAGAATCCGTTAATTTCACAAAAATCAAGTCTCTATTTTCACCATAATTTTGTTGTGAAGATAAACCATACTGAACACCTGGACAGAGCGCCGCCATTTCTGTCCATTGCTATCCATCTCTTTCTCTCTTTAGCGCTGTTGTCAGTCGATCCCTGCCCAAGGTTATTAGAAATGTATAGGGTAATCCCAATAGGTGTAATCGAAATTCTCATCCTAAAAATAGATATTAGATATATACATAATAGATAATTATCTATTAAAAAATCCATTACCCCTAGATTTGAATTATTAAATCAACAGAACATTATCATGCTTATAACACAGCCAGATACTTAATAGGTACATTATTTTATTTAAATATTTAAATTTTTTCACCATTTGTAATCTTTAATTTTTTCCAAAGTATAAAAAACAATTTCTACAAAAAAAAATTGGAATTTTATTTAATTGCATTTTATATTGTACCCATTGGCGTATCAAAAAAATGTAGTAGGTGAATTTACTTATATTTATTATTTATTCAATTTAATTTCCAGTAAATTGGAAGAGCTTAATCTTAGCGACTTACAGATGGTAGGTCAATCCTATGACGGATTTGCGATGATGTCGGGTAATATTAGTGGTCTCTAACTCTCCAAGCAAAAATGCTAGATAAATATCCAGTTATAATTTACACGCACTGCTTATAGCACATAGACTTAACTTGGTTGTGGTAGACTTATGTAAAAATTTTCCATCAATATCGACATTTTTTGTACTTTGGAAGCAATTTACGAACATTTCTCAGATCCAAATACAAACAAATATTAAAAGCCCTCAATATTGTCCCCAGAGGGTTGAAAAATATGTCCGATACTCATCGTTGAGTGTGTCGATATACGACTTGCCACGCTGTTAAAACATGTTTCGAGGGAATGAAAAACGAAGTTTCTAATAAAAATGATAAACACTCAATCACAGAAATCGGCATATTGTCCAGCATTAAACATCCTTCATTCATAATTCATCTTTTTGTATTAGACGGGATACTAAATATCTTAAATATGTTATCGAAAAGCCTTCAGGAGAAAGGTGCGACTCTGGGGAAATCAGTTAACGTTATTAAAAGCGTCATTAATTCACTAGATGAAATAGAAACGAAAAATGCTATACTTGACCTTCATCTAAAAATTTCGGACTTTGCTGAAAAATATCAAGTATGATTGGAAATTCCCTCATCAAAACGAAAAAACCAAGTCAGTAGTAAGCTCGCTGATTTTGTCACAGAAACAACTGTAAGACTAGGTTTGATAGACGCCACAAGCTCTAGAGCTAATATGAGAGTATTGGAACATTTTCTACCGAATTATTGATACTGTAAAAGGGTTTCTAAACAAAAGGTTCTTATCAGAAAGTATGTAAGCCCGTGCTTATTGCCAATTCGGTGGATAATTTTTTTCAGTTAGATTTTGAGGGTTCAGCTGAATTCATTGAGCAATACTGTTAAAATTTTGAATATTAACACTTATTCTGTCTTAAGGGCAGAAATTTCCGTTTAAAAAAATTGTATTCTTCAATTTAAAGAAACTGTTGGTTATGATTCTATCAAAAAACACATAACAGAATCAGAAAAAACATACCCAAACGTATATCAACTTTTTGAAGTTGCGATTATTCTACCTATTTCAAGTGCGACGTGCGAGAGGTCGTTTTCTGTCATATGAGGAGGATTTTTAATGGGTTGAGAACGTTGAGAACGTGTTGTAGATTCTTTTCAGTCAACAGCGTAAATAACTTGTAGATAATCAATACTTTTAATATTAATCGTTATGTTTATAAGTTAATAATAAATGTATTAGTTATATAGAAATATTAAAACCACTATTCACTATTATAGCGTAATTTTTACCATTCATTGCAACGCAATTAAAAAAAATATATATTTTAATCCAAATGTACACTTGGACCACAGCCTCCCCTGAAAACTGATGATATTACGCCGATGATTATACCAATATTCTACAATGTACAAAGATAAAATTGTGCATTATGATAATTAATAGTTTTAAAATGTTAATATAAATACGTTTATATTTGTTGAATTAAAAGGTTAATTAAAGTAATTTCTACAAAATTTTAAGATTTTTAATTTTTGCTCTGGTCATAATCGAATTAAGAAGGTAAACACCACCCTGTACAGTAATTTTAGGCACAGACGATTAGAGTAGAAGGGATAATGGTTTTTAGTGGAATTTAATTTTTTTAAATGTTATGTTGCCTAATCTATTACTCTAGCTTAAATTTAAATTATACATGGTCCTTTTCCTTTTTATTCTTTAACATTCTACCCGTTCACTTGCAATAACGTTTAGTTTTTAATTGAAGTGAAGGAGAAAATTGTTCTTTGTATAATAAAAAAATGTCTTTATTTTATGTAATGGTTCAGTAGTGGGTTCAGATTAGTAGATTAGTAACAAGTTTTCCTGGTTATACTTTAGTGTTTTAATATTGGCCAAACTGCAATTATTATGCCATTCCTGTCAAAAAAACAAGTTAGCCAATGCTTCGGAATTCAGACTATAAAGTAACTAAATTAAAATTAATAAAATATTATTCAGTTAAAATCTACAGACAAAAATTAATACAATATTGAATAAAGGAGTTTTTAAACAATAAAAATACTTTTCAGTAAAATAGATTCCAGGTTATTTTTAAACAAAAATTAGATTTCAGTCTGGCAACATCGCTGACATTATATAAAGAAGTTAGACAGCGCATGCTCATCATGAAATGCGCAAACTCCAATCTGTTTTATAGCCAATCGTTTCCCTTCCATTAGACGTTTGCAGTTCTGAAACGTTCGCGTAGTTCACTACACTGTTCTTTGGTAAGTTTAAATTTCCTAATTCCATTTTTTTTTTCAAGTTTAAATGCCATCGCTTTTTAAAAAGTACATAAAATCATCATTCAGTGTTGTATAGAACTATTTCAGTTAAAATTTTTTATAAAAATTCTGTATTTCCAAAGATTATTGATTACCCTTCTTACGTAAATCTAGTTGCCTTTGACCGGCCATTGTTAGTTTCCTATTTAGCCTATATTTTTCTAGATTTTAAACTATTAAAAACTATTTCGATGTTATTAGCTTTAAATCTAAAGTGTAGTCAATATAATTTTTAAGGCATAATTCAAAGAACTCTCATTACGTAACGAGTCGGTAGGTTGAACTTTACGTATCTCTTATGACTTTGACAGATTGTACTTGGCTGCCATTTTACTAAGTTTTAATTTTTTAGGCTTGAAGGTAGCGGACGAATTAAAATAATAAATAAAGATGTTTGCCTGTGCAAGACTGATTGCCCCTGCTACCAGAAGCGCAGTAAGTATTCCACTTTAGTTTTTCTACAATTTAATTAGAATTCAAAATTGTTATGTAACCTCTGAACACAGACTTGAATTCATAGTCCATTTTTAAGTTAAAGTTACTTTATACATACTTTTATTAGTAGAGAAGTTAATAATTTGAAACTTATTAAGATTAAAGTAATTTGTATAAATAACATGACCAAAAGGACATCTACTGAAGTCCTTATCATGATGTTTAAAACTAACATAGTTAATTAACCATGTAAATAGGTATTTCATTAAAATTAAGGATTTGTTTAAAGTATGTAACAATCTTTTAATCAATTTTTATGAAATTGATGCCTTTTGGTTACATCACTGTTAATTCTTGGTTGATTGGTTCAGTACAATTTTTCTCATACTAATTTGTTAAATGGGTTATGTAATGATTTATCAGGTTCTTTATTTTTTTAAGATCTAAGCTTATAAAATGTTGGATTTTTATTCTTGCATGTTGAACGTCTTTTAGGTGTTAAAATATTCCATATAGGCTAAAACATGTAATATCTATTATACAATAGGAACTGTTCTAATGATACTTTTTTTTGTAGCTCATCTCCAACACAAAACAATATTTAAGGCCTCTGAGCAGTGTAGTAAGTCAAAGTCAAATACAGGTACAGAATGTCCAACAACATAAACAGTCAGCTCTCCTTCCTGCTGTCCGCAGTTTCCAAACTACCCCAGTAAGCAGAGATATTGACTCAGCTGCTAAATTCATTGGTGCTGGTGCTGCCACAGTAGGAGTAGCAGGATCAGGTACATGGGAATCTTTAGTTCTAATAACAGCTTATTTTAAATGTAATGCATGCATTAATTAACATTTCATTAATTATGTAAGAAGACTACAAAGATTAATGTAGTTCCTTAACCTTGTGATCAATTTCTTAGAGGTCATTTTGCTTTAGATAAAAGGAGTGTAAAGTATTAAATATACTGTATTATCTTATGTAATAATTAGTGTTGTTTGAAATATGATATATCCTGATTAGATAAAATGATCTCTAAGATATGATTTTAATCTTTATATTAACTATTTGTATGAAAAAGCCATTTTAGCATTCATTTGTTGACACAGGTAACAAAAGTCTTTCCTAGCAATTATAATGATGAATTTTTCTCAACTATAAAATAGTCTGTGGCCAGCTTACAAATATCGACCATTACATTTTCACTGCAATTAAATTATTTAATACTAAATGTTTATTTCTTTTAACTATGATAAACCTAATTTGTCTAATTGAATATAGTTTTTAAATTCTAAAATCACCTATTTTTCATTCATTTTTGATATTTTTTTCATACAGAAATTACTGTTTCTATTGACTTTCACAAGTGTGTTGTTTTCTAAACAGTATTTTTTAATAAATAACCATTATAAAATTTATCAGAATAATGTAAGATCTGTTTTATACATAGGTACCTGAAAAACTTTGTCAAGTTGTTTTTTAGAGGCCAATGTTAATATATTTGAATGCAAAACTACGTCCTAAAGCAATTGAGCCTATTAGTATCAAAATTGACAATTAACATTTCATAAAAATCGAGTTAGACCTACTAACGGATTCTACTTGAAACTTAGTATCACCCGATTTAACTATATTGGAGACCAAAATCCCCTTTTTTTTTTCATTTGAAATATTTCTTTTGTATCAAAAACAGAAATTTCCATCATGACTGTTGTTTCAAAAAAAAAACTGATCTTTGAATTTGCCAATAAGACATGCATGAAATGTCTAAAAATGCAATTCTTATATTTCTCCCACTTATTTGATCAAAAGGCAACAATATCCAACTTTTTAACTTAAAGGGCGATCTATTGAAACAGGACGATTTCGAAAAATCTGAAAAAATTCAGAAACTTATCTTTTGAAAAATGAAAACATAATGGACATGGATGGAAATTTTGTGTAAGTGCACAATCATTCATTTTTTTAAAATAATGTCTTAAAGAGGGCCTCTGTTTTGTCATACACATTTTTCCACTCTCGTTGGAAAGCTGTCGCTGGATAGTCCTTAGGGGTTACTTTGAAACATTTGTTTTCAAATAAAAAAACTAATGCAGACAAGCCTGGAGAACAAGGTGGTCAAGGAAATCCCAAGAGTTCTTGCTCATAAGACGACTGGGAAATGTCCGTCTTACACAGCAAATGTGAGTTGTTTACCTTACCAAGTATCCATGGTAACTTAAGTTCTCTAGGTACACAAGGTTGACTCCCAAGCCTACTTCCCCTCTAGTTTTACTGCAGTGGTGTTCCCAAATAATTAATATATTCTTTAAATATCTGACTATATTTAATAAAAACTGTTTTGGCAATACATTGAATTTATTTAAAACAAAAAACTGCTTTCCTAAAAAAACTAATGAGTGGAGATTGCCACCTTTGATATTAATAGACATCAATATTTCATAATCGCAACCCAGTTATCTAAGAGATAACTTAAAATCTGAAAATTTGATCAAATTTAAGTTTCACCACTAAAATTTTTGAAGAAGAATGAATAGGTCACATTAATGAACTTTTGATTCTTGATTCAGCAACTTTTATCCACAGTTGGATAAAAACTACTAATAGTAATATCATCAGTACTTTACCATAAGTGCTGTCTTCAGCAATACCCATATCATATGTTCTGTTAAATAAGTCAGTTGAGGTTACTGCTGTAATTATTAATTTTACTTTGCCATCATTAATTTGGTCATTTGGGATACATTATCGTTGAAGACTGTAGAAAGAGTTTGTAGATATAGAATTTTGTATGCAATGTGAGGTTCTAGATTTATTAAAGCCTTTTGGACATTTGATTGATTTTTGTCTATAAAAACTTGGAAAATTGGGATACCCCATCTTACATTATTTTTGAGAATTTGTAAATGTAAAAATAGTTTTATAGTGCTGGCAGAAGTAAAATTACCTAATCTTCTTTTTATAAATAAAGTGCTAGTGGACTGCTTACTTACACCCTACAATAAAAAATTGCAAAATGATAGTGAAAGAAAAAAATATTTCAGAGATCTTATGGGCATAATTAAAAAATATCGATAATTGCTAAATTTTCATGATAATTTCAGGTGTTGGTATTGGTGCAGTTTTTGGTTGCTTAATAATTGGATATGCTAGAAACCCCTCCCTGAAACAACAGCTTTTCTCCTATGCTATTCTTGGATTTGCCCTGTCTGAAGCTATGGGATTATTTTGTCTCATGATAGCTTTCTTAATGTTGTTCGCCCTTTAGAAGTTTTAGATATAAGAAATAAATTTTTGATGCTATAGGTTTCATTGTACATTTTAAAATAGAAAAATAGACATAATTGTTTTTGTTAGTTTGTCGAAATAAATGTTTTTTTTTTTTTTTTCTATATTTTGGGGAATCATGAGTTGCCGAAGATAACTAACTTTTTGTGTAAAAAATATTGCATGTTTTGTGACGCTTGTGTATGGTAGGTATTTATATTATTTTTTGTTATAACCTATTTTTGTTGCTTTTTAACTGATAAAATCACAAAAATGTTTCCATAATGTTAATGTGCTTTTTTTCAATATTAATAAAATATATGAAAATATAGATTTCTCAAGCTTTGATTATACCTAATTTTTACTTCAATTTTAACATTGAGTTCATTTGATATTAAGATAAAATGTATATGGAGAGTTTATTTTCATTTATTTTATTAAATAAAAACTTTTGTTCTACTATATTTAATATAATTTCATAAACCAGAAAATGGGTTATTAATTATATAAAACTGGATTATCACTTTCTGGAAAAGTTGGGGTATTTAAATTGATTTATCTTTTCATCTATGTCTGCCTATTTCTAAATGCAAAATTTAATCATTGATGCAGGTGAACACAAGTACTGCAGAAATATTGCTGAACTCCAATCAGAGATTAAATAAAAAATCGTACTTGATTAATATCAGTAAATTTTATTGTAAGCAAAATGTTAAATGAAATGATTTGTGTTCAAATTGGAATCCTGCCAGTTCTTGAAAATAGAAAAGGATTGAAATTTTTCTAAAACGTTGTGTAATAACTATTTCTACCATGATTTAATATTTACAAATTTATTTTTGTTGACATTAGTTCGCAACAAAAATTCTTATTTATATTACTGAATTGATAATTAAAAACCCTTAAATTTTCTAATTTCTGGGTATTGATACACCTATATTTTATTTAGATCATAATTTTGTGGTATTTTTTTTTTATATAATATAGTGGAGCAATGTAAAATAATTTTTTAAAAACTTCTGTTTTGGAGCAATTTGTTCCGTTTTTTTTTTTTTTTTTTTTGTAAAGCGGTCTTTTTTTAATGCATTGTCATTTATTCTTTTTTTTTTTTTTTTTTTTTTTTTAGAAAATTGTTTTAATTCAGATAATTTTATTACAGGAGCTGGTATTGGAACGGTGTTTGGTTCCCTCATCATCGGTTACGCCAGAAACCCTAGCCTAAAACAACAGCTCTTCTCATACGCCATCTTAGGTTTCGCATTGTCTGAGGCTATGGGTCTTTTCTGTCTTATGATGGCGTTCTTGTTGTTGTTCGCCTTCTAAGTTTAAAGCCATTGTTGGCAAACGTCACCATCTATTCCACCAATCGTTACGTCAACATCATTGTAACTCATTTATTTTACTTAAATAAAATTCAATAGGACTTTTTTGATTTGTGAGTGCTCTATATGGATATGTGGCCGATTTTGTACGTGTATTCTTTTACCATCAAGAGAATTTGGGCTTACTTTCTATTCGTAAAGATTGGCATGTATTTGTTATGAGTCTTGTTAATGTGTTTTCTAGGAAAATGGAAGCAGTAAAAACTACCTATTGTACAATTGTTAGAAATTTTATTATACAGAAACCTTTAGTCCTCTTTATTTAAATTAAGCTATGTTCTTTTTTTTATAAAACACCTTTATACAATCAGAGCTGTTATCGATTATTTTTAAGGATAATAAATTGTTTTCATTTTATTTATACTTTTTACTGGTAAAGTTTAAATTAAATAAAAAATAGTTTCTTCTATTAAACATTTGTTCAAACTCTACCACTTTTTGTAATTTTTATAACCACCTATAAAAGTAGGTTAATATTAATTACAATTATAAATTGTGTTCATTTTCTAAGAAATTTGGGGACTTAAATTATAAAAAAAAGCCAGAGAAACATTTACAAATATGATTTGTTTTTTCAAAATATTCAAATTGTTTCCTGTTGAATTAAATTTTTTTGACGTAACCAAAGGCACAAAGGAAAAATCTTAGAAGTTTAAAAGATAATTTGCCAATTAATATTTTATGACCACCATAGTTGAATGAATAGGGGAAATTCGGGTTATTGTTCCAGACAATAAACCAGCATATTCAAAGATAAGTATCAGCTATTAAAGAAATTCTATCTGAAAAATTGTTACTGAACAGGTAATAAAATTTATTTAATTGATAATTTGCCAAAATATTACATAAAACTACTATAATGGAAGATCTAGCCGTGCAAGAACAGTCATAGCTAAAGCTCGACCATCAGGGTTATTCTACTAAGGAACTATAAAAGAGACTATAAGTTTAGCATACTAAACATGTAGACTCTAAATTATAGTCCAGCCATATTCTACTAGTCTTAGAAATAGTCCGACTATAAATTTAATAGGGCCACAGTACTAGAAAATTAGTCTGTGAGGTTTGGCAACGTTGTGTTCTAAGAACATCAAGAAGAATAATTATATGATTTTGCTCATAGCACATAGATGTTTAGTCTAAATGCTTTTCAAAAAAGAAGAATGAATAATTCCCAATTCCCATTCAATACTTCATTAGACCTTGTTTTTACTACCAGTGTTTTGCTTTTTTATTATTAGATTTTTATGATTAAAAATAATAATAATAATAATAAAGGTCTTTATTTTCCTTTCAAGTTACATAACTATTTACAAACATTATGAAAAAAAAAAGCAATCGTAACAAAGCAAGAAAGGAAAAATGCCGAAGATCAGGTGACGATAATTTCAATGAAATCATCGCCTCTGTTTTTCATCTTAAGCAGTAGTAACAATGACTAAAATTAACTTAATTTCTAATTACTAAAAAAAAAACAAATAAAACAATTTCAATTAGCAATATCAGAAACATTAGAAAATAATATGAAGGAATATTTATTTTTTAGAATATTACCAACTATTACCAAATAACGCGATAGACGATTAGTGACTTTTTAAAGAGGAATTTTCCATGATTAAAGATGAGTTACTACTCGTTTAAAAATGTATGTTTAAGTGATTTTTTGAATGCGGGTGTAGATTTTAATTTTAATTCATTAGGTAAAGCGTTATATATTTTTGATATTTGGTATGTAAAGGAGCGTTTATATTTTTCTGTGCGGTGAGGGGGAGCTGTTATTCTGTGCCTATATCGAGTATTTAGGAAATGCGTATCAGAACCGTATTTAACTTTATTATATAAATAAACAGGTAAGCGGTTTTTAATGACTATGGAATAGACAAACAGCGTGAAGTAACCTTCGTTTTTCCATATTTAGCCAATTCAAAGTTTTTAATTTATGGGATATAGGTTGTCGTCTTCTAATTCCACAAATTAGACGAATACATGAGTTCTGCATGACCTGAATTCTCCTTTTGTCATCTGACCCAATGCAGGGACCATAAAGGACATCTCCATAGTTGAATTTTGATAGAACCAACGAGTCACATAGAATTTTTTTAACATTAAATGACAGGTAATGACGATTAATGTAGATTGTTTTTAAGTTAATGAAGGCATTACGAATACATATATTAATATGACTGCTAAATTTGAGCTAATTGTCCATGACTATACCAAGGTTTTTGGCGCTGTTTACGGGTTTTATTATATCACCCTCGAAATTTAATTTAATTGAGTCAGGACAAAATTTATTATGGCCAAAGACAAGAACATTCGTATTTTTCGAATTAATGCTAAGAGCATGTGTTTTTGCCCACATAGCTAAGTTTTTGAGATCTTGGTTGATAAGGTCAGTGGCATGTAAAATATTGTTTGGATGAAAAGAGCTATAAATTTGTGTATCGTCGGCATATAGGTGAGCCTTGGAAGATTTTAAGACGGTTCCGATATTTTTTGTATAGAGGGTAAATAGTATAGGTCCTAATATAGATCCCTGAGGAACTCCAGATCGTACCCTCATAGAATCAGAAATAATTTCATTAATTTTAACACGTTGGCTTCGATCACTTAAGTAACATTTTATCAGACCTACGGCATCAGGCGAAAATCCTATATAATGAAGTACGGCACACAGCAGGGAATGATTAAGGGTATCGAATGCTTTACTAAAGTCTATTAAGATTAAAACCGAAATGTTACCATCATCCCTAGCCTTTAAAATATCATCGGTTACGTTAAGAAGTGCAGTTTCACAGTTATGAGATGGTCTGAATCCTGACTGATATTCTGGTAAAATATTATGAGTTGATAAGTAGATACGAATTTGTTCTTTCAAGTACCTTTGAGAGAGTTGGGAGAATACTAATGGGCCTTAGATCCTTAAACTCGGTTGGATTACTAGTTTTTGGGACAGGTCTGATAAGTGCTTGTTTCCAGTTTCTAGGGAAGTATTGTTTGTTAATGCAACTATTAATTATATGCGAGACATAGGGAATTATTAAGGGACAACACTGAAGCAACATTTTTATATTTAAGCCATCAGAACCTTGAGCATTTGATTTGATTGAGTACAGTAGTTTTTGGACTGGAGTGAAAGAAACTTTGTCACGCGAAGGGATATTGTTAAGATAACTATCAAGGACTTTTCGATCTGCAGGTAAGTTTGGAATACATGAAGTGTAATATTTATTTAAATTGGTGGGGTTACATAAGGTATTGGGTATAGTATGTGACTCTTTTCCGATGTTTAGATGTTTTAAATTTTTCCACATATTAATACCTCCTACTCTTAATTTGTATTCAAAATATGCTTTTTTTTTCATTTTTGCAGGCTAAAGTAGTATAGTTTTTTAACATTTTGTAGTATTCTAAGTGACTCACTTTTTTGCTTTTTTGCCATCTTTTTTTCGCTTTATCTCGTAATGACATAATATACCTAATGTTATCTGTTAACCAAGGATTATATTTTTTGGTGATTCTTATCTCTTTATAGGGTGCGTGTTTATTGAAAAGCGAAATGATTGAATTATTTAGGAGATTTATTTTCTCATCAATGTTGTTCAAGCTAAAAATGTTGTCAAAAGGTATAGAATTCAAATCACATAGAAAGTAATCTTCATCAAGGTTTTTAAAATTTCTTACTATTTTAAAAACATGTTTAGAATTGTTAGAAGAAACATTAAGTATGCAATAAATGAGTTCATGACTTGTCATATGATCTGCGGGAAGAACGCCAAATGGATCAGAAACGACAGAGATGTACAGAAATTCAATTAAACCACTTAGTAGACTACATGTCTGATCATAAAAAATTTGCGGCCCGAAAGTTTGTTGGCATGCAAGGGGAAATGTGGGTAAAATTATCAGATAACTTGAATGAAATGGGTCCCCAAAAATGCGTTGAACAGTGGAAAACAATTGTTAAATTTTAAATTACCTGTTGTTTTCTGAAGATTTTTCTGTTTAAGTTTGTTCCACTTAACTTTTGCCGTTTTATAATTGTACGATAAATATTCACAACTCTCACATCAAATTCCAATAAAACAAAAAATCAGGATATGTGTACACTTCTGGCATACTTTTAATTTTAATAGGCACCTTATTTGGTGCTTATAAGAATAGACTACAGTATAGTCCTCATATGCAGACTATAAGGGGTGCTAGAAGCTTAATAGAATACGAAAAAGCTAGGACTCCACTTTGAAGTTAGAAACATATAAAGTTCAAGCCAAAATCCAACTTGTAGCCGGGCTATAAATTTAGTAGAATAATCCTGCATGAACCGTTATTCTAGTCTTCACATAGTAGTCTGAAGAGTATTATAGATTTACCTTGTTCGTCCTTCTGATGTCGTTTTTTTTTTCACAGGATAAGTCAAAAATAAAAAATTATCTTAAAATTTTTAGCAAAAATCGAGCTCTATAGTAAAAATGGGGTTTAAAGGGGGGTTAAAATAACGAAAAACGAAATTAACATGAATTTTTTAGTAATAATATAAAAGTAATTTAAAAAAAACCGACTTCAAAATCCTACAGATGCCTTTAAAAATTGAGATTTTTTTTATTTTCTCATAGATCTTCAGATCCTGACCAATTGTATACGGAACTATCCTTGAGGTATCCCGTTTCTAAAAAAAAAAAACGGGAAATCGAACAACGTGGTAAAGAATTATTGCTGAAAATACATAAAAAAATGAAGATTGATGATTTTCTTATGGGCCCCATTATTAGATCTTGACCCCTAAGGTATCTTTCTAACAAAAAAAGAATCATAAATAGGACAACGTAGTATATAATTATCTCTGAACATACATAAAAAAAATCCGACGAATTGAAAACCTTTTTTGAAGTCTGTTAAAAATCGAGCACTATGAGAAGATGAAGACTATTAATTCAAAAAAAAAAAATTAAATTGAGGGTTAACGCTTTCAGTCTACATTTTTCATTTTAAAATTATATTTCGCAAACAAAATATCCTGTTTTTTTTTCAAAATTTTTTGCTAAAAAAAATCAAAAATTTCTATCCCCACCCAAATAATTTGGATAATGTGACTTTATGACAAGATTTTTTATTTAAACACTACTTTTTAAAGAATTCTATCTGGGATGACACATCAGAGACTTCAGCCCAGAGATAACAGCTATAAAATTGATCGAGACTGATGATAAGTTACATTTACATTTAATTTTTTTCAGGTTGTACTTGTTACAAAATAACGTTTTTGTTATTTTACTTTCATTTTACTTCAAATCGGCCCCTTGCTCCATTTCTTCACCTATTCGCTATGGGAATGATTATCTGAATCGTGGTAGTCTTCTTATATATTGTTACTGAATTCAGCTATATCATCTTCCTTCAGAAAAATCGTATATTAAAGACTCATCGCTAGTAACATCCAAAATTTCACCATTGGTTAGACCTTGTAGTAAATCGAGATATGTATTTTTCTCCCATATTTGATTGATTATAACTGCAAATAAAATATATTATGGAAAAAATATAAAAATCATAATGACTTAGTAACTTTGTCCACGTTTCAGGACATACAGGGTGGGCCAACGAAAACTTTACACCCCAATTTACCGGCTTTAAAATGAAAATCGGAAAAAAAAGCTCGAGCACGTCGATTTTTGATTCGAGGGGGAACAACTTGTTTGGTTTTTTCATCCATGTAACTTCAATCCTCTAACAGGGGGAAGCACAACCCCCTATTTTTGAATAGGGGTGAGGGGTGTTGCAATACGTCATTTTGAAGATCTCATCGAGTACTATATGACTTCAACATTTTGCGTCAAAATTTTTACCGATAACAGCTAAAACAGTGAAAGAGATATGGAAAAAATGTCTACTTAATAAACAAAAAGAATACTTACTTCTGTGATTAGTTTATTAAATGCTGGAAATGGCCACCATGCACTTCCATGCAGTAAAATAAGTTTTGTTCAAAACGTTCCCTTACATTACGCAACATATCGGGTGTAATTTGAGTAAGTAAAAAATCAAAAACCAGAAGCGATAACATGAAGTGTTTATAGAGAAAGTAAAAGTTGAAAAGTCTTTTGGTAGGTAGAGAGGGGGTAAACGTCAAACCACGTCGGGTGGCTCCGAGAATTTCACAGTAATGTTTACCTGCCAGTGTCGTTTCATAGAATAAGTAATTTTAAATTGTTATCGGCGGAACCGGACAATCGCATGTATTTATGGATTATAAATAATTATTAAACATGTATTATAATATTCAAATTATAATTTTACAAAATTTCAACAGCTATTCACAATTTATTAAACTATTTACTCGAAATTGTTATTAACATCTATAAAATAATTTTGTACGCCAATGTATCGCGTCCACTTCGGTGAGATCCGCTGGCAACCTGTCAATTTATGTGTATAAATTGGGAGAACTGGCAAAAGCATTTCCAACTTTTACTTCTGTTCTAGTAAAAATCAAGCTCTATAAGGGAACTAATAAATAAAAATGGGGATATAAGGGGGTTGAAATATTGAAAAAATCCTAACTGAAACAAAAAACTATATCAAATTGAAATCTTCAGGCAAAGTATAAGGGGATGAAGCCTATTGATTCTTAAAACAATCTGATTGAAAAGGGGGCCTGTTAAACTGTGAAAAGTATAATATACAAATCCAAGCATTATTTTTATATCTTCATTCGAGTTACATTACCAAACTATTCAAATGTAGATGTAATATATCTTCTATCAGGAGCGGTTTCTCCATTGGTTCATTTGTGCAGTGGACACCCAGTTACATTTCATAAAAACACATTATTTTAAAATAAATGTAAAGGACCCCGCACTTTTCTTATGCAAACGGGAGCACCGTCAAATTGTCTGAATTTTTTATATGTTATAGTCCTTGATGTCCTGATTAAAAGTCTTCATGGACCCAATCCTATCCTATGGCTAGAATTTGACATACAGGGCGTTGAAGTTGAAAATCCCGACTTCTTTAAAATGGACACCAAAAACCTCCTTTTAAATATTTTTGGAAGTTACTGACTGATGTATGTAGAGAATATACATAGCTAATAAGCAAAATTAAAATACTGATACAGGGTGATTCATGCTTTCACAGACCTGTTTTGGAAAAAGTATGTATTTTTACAATACAAAAATAGCATGAAATGTCATTAAAAAAAATCACCGTCAATATTTCTCAATATTAGATATAGTGTAGATCTCGATGTCCTCGTTCAAAATTCTTATTGGTAAAATTAGATCCTATGGCTAGTTTTCGAAAAAATTAAACGTTTAGTCTATAAAATATCAATTTTTAGTAATAAATAATAATCACGAAATAAGAGAAATACTGTAAACTAAATATTTTTACATACTGTGTTGGATTATATTGTACCTTTGCATTATTTGGAGACAAAATAAAAGAATCATACTTACAGGGTGATCTCACTTGAGCTTGTAAAAGGTCAAAATGAACAAATCAAAATAAAAGCTGCCAAACAGTAGAAATTGGTTAGCTATTTTTTTTTAATAAATCGTTTTTAAATTAGGTTTTGGAGGTTTTACGTATGATGCACAAAACCTCATACAGGGTCATTCAATATTACGATAGATGCAGAACGGACTTACTAGAAAACTGTAGAGCATTTACATATTTTAGTTTTTTATTGAACCGATATTTCAGATTTTAAGCTCGTTTCCACACCACCCGTGAGGTAGAGCCATGGGCGCGTTTTGTTTTAAGTGGTATCCCCTTTAGGCCTATTCCACTGATAGTTTTGTAGAATCATTATATTATGTTCATTGCCATTGTTGAAGTTATGGACAAAAGCTGTAGGTACTTTATAAGGTCATTATGTGCGACAATAAGCATATATTAAATTAATGAAGGTGTCCAAATAAAGAGTAAATTAAGGTATTAAAATTGAGAAGTCCAAATTACAGGTACATTAAGTTATTAAAAGTAGAATGTTTAATGATCGTTGCAGTTTAATTATTCTCTTCTATTATGGGACCGAGATCGATATTTTCTGGTAGCAATCGGTGCACTGCATCGTCTACACAAGAAGACGTGTTTGTGGAAATTTAATATTATTGTGGTGTCTAGCATATCCAAAAAACCATAAAATTGTTGCAATATGTGCGCAAGTACTTAAAGTTCACGTACCGGATGGACATGTGTAGTAATGGTAAAAAACTGGAGGATTGTCTTGATTAAGTGGCTCCTCGTATGCCAACCACAACATATATTTAGTGGCATCTAGAGTAGATTCTAAAACGTAAGAAATTAGGTTCTTCTCTTAACTCATCAATTTCTAAAACATTAAGTTCCTCTCTTTGTAATTTGTCTTGTATATATGATGGACTTAAATATAGATGGTAGGGACCAACGAGGTGTTTTAGATCATCGATATCTAACCGAGGAAATTCGGGAACATGCATATGGTTTAGCCTATTCCAGCGACAATCTCTGAATGCTAGATGTTGGGCTTCAACGCGTGCTTGGACAAGATTTACATCATCCAGTTTATTTAACATTTCAGTTGCTATCTCAACTGTTCCTGGTATATTTATTAGAGGATGATACTTATTTATTAATGCACCTGCAATTTGATAAAAGTCACGTAAGTTGGCAGCATGAGTCGTGGATATCCGCCCATTAAAAAACTTGAAAATAGACTTAAATAATGTCCATTTCTAGCTTCTACAACCCAACGCGTTTTGGTTATGAGTCTTGCTCTATTAGCTTCACTAGTAGATAATTGACGTTGGTTGCGACGAAGCAAAGGTGGCATATAAGAAATGAGACCTAATTCTTCAAATGTAGGAATAGCATCTCTGTATAGCCTCTATCTACTATTACTATATCTCGCTCTTCAAACCAGTTTCTCATTCCATTAACGTCATTCTCTAAATCGTGCCGTAAAATTGCTGCATCATTGTTTCGTGCATCAGAAAAATAGGGACCGTTGACTGATAAAATGTATCCATCAGGAGCTACTATAATTTCTGGCTTAACTAAATGTTCCTTCTTAAAAGAGCAATAGGACTGACGTAATATTCTAAAATTGCTGCGCCTTTCAATGGAGTTATATGTACAGTCTACATAAATTATAGCCTTTGGATCATCTGGTGTAGGGTTATAAAGCTTGTTTACAAATTGAGGTATATGATTTATTATATAATTGTCTCTGGTTATTGATCTGAATCCAATATTCTTATTAAAAAGTAATTTTATAAATTCATCTGATAATCCATGCCTTAGCTTAACAAGAAAAGCAAGTAAATCTTTTTGTCCAATATTTCGCCTGTTACCATATTGATCAATTGGTTCACATAACTCATACAGTTCTTGAAAATTTTCTTTAGAAATTGACGTTAAATATTTAAATTCCTCTAAACTAAAAGTACCTACATCTTCCCAATTTGTTACATGAATATTTGAATTAGCAGCAGTTCTTAAACTGGACAAAAATGACTGAATATTATTTAGAATATAAGGCCTATTAACAAAAGGCAAGCCACCATGTAAATTAAGCATTAGGATACCTGAATGATCTAAATGAATTTCACATATTTTCAAATGTTCAGGTACATAAATATTAGATACTAGAAAAATATTTGCTCTACATTTTGCCGATATTTTTCTTACATTACCTTGCACATTGCATACTATGCAACCACGTACTGAATGGGGTGTTAAAACGTTAAGTCTAAGGCAATTTGGATTGTTTTCAATATGTCTTAGGTCCTCTGCAATTCCATGAAAACAATTTAAACATGACCTTACTTCTTCTAGATTTTCGACAGCAGGAAATCCGGCAGCTTGTCGACTATAAGTAGCCATATTTAGAAAATCTATATTATTGTCTTCGTTTAAACGCGTCGTAAGTCGAACTTGAAAGTTTCTATTACAAACATAACAATTATTCTATTTGCAAATGCCATATTTGCAACAATATTTAGTTGAAAGACTACAATTTTAAATTAAACAATTTAATAGCACGTATTATAAAAAACCACAAATGATATTTATTATAAAAAAAAATCCATAAAGTACCTACAGTTTTTGTCCATAACTTCAACAATGGCAATGAACATAATATAATGATTCTACAAAACTATCAGTGGAATAGGCCTAAAGGGGATACCACTTAAAACAAAACGCGCCCATGGCTCTACCTCACGGGTGGTGTGGAAACGAGCTTAAAATCTGAAATATCGGTTCAATAAAAAACTAAAATATGTAAATGCTCTACAGTTTTCTAGTAAGTCCGTTCTGCATCTATCGTAATATTGAATGACCCTGTATGAGGTTTTGTGCATCATACGTAAAACCTCCAAAACCTAATTTAAAAACGATTTATTAAAAAAAAAATAGCTAACCAATTTCTATTGTTTGGCAGCTTTTATTTTGATTTGTTCATTTTGACCTTTTACAAGCTCAAGTGAGATCACCCTGTAAGTTTGATTCTTTTATTTTGTCTCCAAATAATGCAAAGGTACAATATAATCCGACACAGTGTGTAAAAATATTTAGTTTACGGTATTTCTCTTATTTCGTGATTATTATTTATTACTAAAAAATTGATATTTTATAGACTAAACGTTTAATTTTTTCGAAAACTAGCCATAGGATCTAATTTTACCAATAAGAATTTTGAACGAGGACATCGAGATCTACACTATATCTAATATTGAGAAATATTGACGGTGATTTTTTTTAATGACATTTCATGCTATTTTTGTATTGTAAAAATACATACTTTTTCCAAAACAGGTCTGTGAAAGCATGAATCACCCTGTAAGTATCAGTATTTTAATTTTGCTTATTAGCTATGTATATTCTCTACATATATCAGTCAGTAACTTCCAAAAATATTTAAAAGGGGGTTTTTGGTGTCCATTTTAAAGAAGTCGGGATTTTCAACTTCAACGCCCTGTATGTCAAAATCTAGCCATAGGATAGGATTGGGTCCATGGAGACTTTTAATCAGGTCATCAAGGACTATAACATATAAAAAATTCAGACAATTTGACGGTGCTCCCGTTTGCATAAGAAAAGTGCGGGGTCCTTTAATTTTAATAATTTTATTGTTATCATACGTGTTAATATATATTTTTGGGTACGCTACTGCGCTCTGGCTAATCGCGTTTCCGTGGCGCACTTTTATAAGTGAGCCCAAGGGAGTGAGAAGTGTTCGCGAAAGTCTTTAGCTAAAAAGAGAGGTCCACACGTCAACAGATCTGTGAAACATAATAAACAAACAATAGGCCTGCATAAAATCACCTTAATTTGCGTAACGCACACAGTAGGGCGGGACATACGAACTTTCCAATCATTGATATAAAAATCAATGTCCATCTTTCTACATAACCTCATATATATTCAAAAATAATCTCAAAATATAAAGAAAAGAACCGTTGTTGCTCGGTTGTAACACCATATCTTGCTTTTCCGGTACCTCCATATGCACCCATAAATTATTCAAAGGTGATTCTCAGAGCTGGTTTACTTCTTCCTCAAATGGAGCCAGCCGGTTTTGGTGAACTACCTTCGGTTTACCGTTCGGGATCTTATACGGTAAATGACATCATTGATTTTTTTCTTAATGAAATACGGACCTTCCCAAGACCTTTGAAGCTTCGGAGATTAACCCTTTTGCTTTTTTGGGCTATGGAGCCAGACTTTGTCGCCTTTGAAACTTCTTTCTGTGGCTTGGGTATCGTATCGCTTCTTCATTCTGTCGCTGGCGATTTGAAGATGCGAGCGAGCTAATTCATGCATGTTCATTTTTCTTCGTAGCTGGATCACATAATCTTCACCGGCATGTCTTCTCCAGGTCGGCATCCAAACTCAAGGTCACACGGTAGTCTCATCTCACGCCCGAACAGCACCTTTGCTGGTATTTGGTCTGTAGATTCATTTACAGCGGATCTATATGCCATTGCGAAGAGCTAAAGATACTCATCCCAATCTTGCTGATGCTTGGAAACTACTTTTGACAGGTATTTGCCAATGGTCTTATTAATTCGCTCTACCATTCTATCTGACTGTGGGTGCAATGCCGTAGTTTTGGTTTTCTGTATGCCTAGACTGACAGATTCCTCGAAAAAGCTAGCTTTCAAAATTTCTGCCTTGGTCACTGTGGATCTCCAAAGGCACTCCAAATCTGCTGATGAATTCTTTTATTAACACGTCTGCAACAGTTGCGGCCTCTTGATTTGGAATGGCGTAGACTTCCACCCACTTGGTGAAATAATCCATAACCACCATCATGTATTTATTACCATTCTCGGTCATGAGGAATGGTCCAGAAATGTCTAAGGCAATCCTTTCAAATGGGCTACCGATGTTGTACTGCTTCATAGAGGCCTTCCTTTTTCGTTGGGGTCCATTACTCATAGCACAGGTGGTACATTTCTTACACTAGTCCTTTACATCATCGAAACTGTTCCCCCAGTAAAATCTTTCCCGAACTCTCTTAAGGGGTTTCTTAACACCGAGATGTTCAACAGTCCATCAGGAGGACTTCGGCTACTCTACTCCTTGGAATGACCAACTGTCTTCTGTTCTCGGAGAACCATCATCATTTTCAAGTACTCGCTTTAATAAGCCATCTTCCAGTATAAAAGAGACCCACTGAGCCAAATATGATTTAAGCACTGGAGAGAGATTAGATACTTCCTGCCAAGTAGGTCAACGATTCCATTGTCGTATCTTCTTTAAAACGGTATCGTTCTCTTGTTCTTCCCTAATTTTAGCAGGGACCCACTCATCATTGAGTACAGTTGTTCCTAGTAGTCCACTTTCTTTTTGGGTTTCGCTTTGTTGCAGTGGGAAGACTTTTTTCTGTGGCTTAGTCCGGCTCTGTTTGATCTTAAAGTCGTACTCTTGAAGTCGTTCAATCCATCTGGCGGTTTGACCCTCCGGATTTTTGAACTGCATCAAGAATTTCTTTCCATATAGGTATTGGTAGAAGTTTTCCACGCATTTTACAACTGCCAGGAGTTCTCTTCTTGTGACGCAGTAATTTTGCTCAGGTTTCAAAAGCACTTTACTAAAATAACCCAGTACTCTTTCTTTTCCCTCTTGAATCTGTGAAAGCACTCCTCCAACTCCCACATTACTGGCATCAGTAACCAGAATAAATAATAAATGGGAAGCCTAGTATTGGCGCTGTTGTTAAATGCTTCTTTATTGTTTCAAAGGCAGTTTGGCAGTCTTCATCCCAGCAGAATTCTCTCGATTCTTCTGCGAGTCGTCTTAATGGCTTAGCAATATCTGCAAACTTCCTGATGAATCTTCGTACGTAGCCCAAGAACTTTTTCCTTATCTACAGCTACGCCATCCTTGCTGACTATATGACCCAGGTAATTAACTTTATTTTGAAATATTTGGCCCTTCTTGGGGTTAAGCATCAGTTGAGCAGCTTGAAGTTTTTAAAAACAACTTCTAAGTTTTTTAGATGTTCATCAAATGTCTTCCCCAAGACTATGATGTCGTCCTAATAAACCAGGCATGTTTTCCAGGATAACCATCTCAATACATTTTCTATGTCTTTCAAATGTCGCGGGGGTATTACATAGTGAAAATGCCATAACATTGAATTGCCACAATCCAGATCCGGTGGTAAAAGCTGTCTTTTCTTTATCTACTGGGTCCATTTTCACCTGCCAGTATCCAGACTTCAAGTCTAAGGTAAAAAATAGTTTACTTCCGGCCAATGTGTCCAAGGTATCGTCGATTCGAGGCAGAGGTAACATTGTTCAACTGACGGCAATCCACACAGAACCTCGTAGTTCCATCCTTTTTCTAGACCAGGGCTGGCAGAAGGTTCATCACCCTGTCTTCCTCCATTTCCCGAACAATTCTTTCAGCTTCTTCTCTCTTGGCCTTTGGTAATCGGCGAGCTGATTCACGAATCGGCCTGGCGTCACCAGTGTCAATTTTGTGTTTTACAACATAAGTTCTTCCTGTTTTTCCTCCTTTTGATACAAAAATGTCACGATGTCGTCGAAGAAATTCCTTTATTTTCTTTTTCTCTAATTGATTCAGAGATTGACCAGCAACTGCAATCATTTGCTCGAATTTGTCATTGGAATTATCAGAAGTTGTTGTTTTGACGAATTATAGAAGTTACTGGTACATTATGGTTCCGATTCTGGTCTCTTTCTTGATGGTAATTTGGTGTTCATTAACGTTTATAAGACGGACTGGAATCGTTTTAGCAGTCGTGACCACCCCTTTCTTGAAGCCGTGCTACTATAACGGTTTCACTTCTGCCAGGTACCACCGTATCCTCCTGTAGAGCAACTAGCATGGTACTTTCCCCATATGGATGTAGGAATACCTCTTCGGCACCAACTTTGATCACTCTGTTCTTAAAGTCATTACATTCATTCAAAGTATAACATCTTTTTCGATATCAGCGTCAATAACAGTGTGAGTGACCTTTTTTTACCAATTCCGGGATTTCCGCATGGACGTTGGCACTTTCACCTGTGGCAGTCCGTAGTCGCAATTTTGTTGGTAGAAGCCTCTTACGCTTATTTATGGTTGTTGGTCTTATAATGGTCCTAGTTGCTCCCGTATCCACTAACAGTGTATACTTTTTACCACTTACTTCGCCGTCTACGTATACACTATCATCGCGACATTTCAAACGGTTTCGGGTCTAAGCTGCCCCCTCTAGGCCGACTCGCTCTAGTTTTCCTGCGGCGTGTTGTCTTCAGTTGTTGGGACCCTAGGGCGTTTGCACGAACTGCGTACATGTCCCAGTTCACCGCAATTCCAGCACCAGATGGTCTTTGTCTTCATCTTTTTATCAGTAAAGCTCTTCATTATGTTAACTAGTTGGTCGAGTTTATCGTCTAAGTTTTCTTCTTTTACAGTCCTCACTTTACTGTATCCACCAGAAGCATGCGTAGCTGCCTCATACTCTAAAGCAGCCGACAAGACATCGACCAATGTTTTGTGGCGGACAAAGCGGAGTTTTTTCTGCATCTCCTGGTCACGGAGTCCATCAACAAATGTTTGGACTGCCAAACATTCCATCATGTTTTCCGGAGCTGATGGGTAAGCAAATCGCACCAACCTGGCAATATCTACTTTATATTCTTGAAGAGTCTCGCTTCTGTTTGCGATTCTTTAACTGTGATTGGTATAAATGCTCCAAGTGTTCGTGGCCATATCGCATGTTTAGTCTCTTTTTGAGTTGTTCAAAATCATCGGTCTCTTCCACAGGTATAGTTTGAAGGACATCCAAAGCGTCTCTTCGAAGGGCGATTGTCAGATTCACTGCATTTTCTCTCTCAGACCACTAATTTGCTCTCGCAGCTGTCTCGAACTGTTTAAGGTAGTTTGTCCATGACATCTTTTCGTCGAAAGTTGGGGCTTTAACACGAGTTTACAGCTCCTTCCAATTTCAACTTCGACTCCACTTCATGGCACTTTATTTTACCGTCCTTGGCTGGGTCTAAATGTTCCAGTTCTTCTATCTTCTTTTCCATCTGTTTTATTTTCTCCTCTACAGAACAGAAGACATCTTGTTTTCCGCATTAGATATTTCATTTTTTAGTGAAGACATCAGAAGAAATTTCATCTTTTAAAGAAGAGATTTTGTTTTCCAAATTGGAAGAAATTTCGGTTTTTGAAGTAGATATGTCAGAAGACACCTTTTTTTCTGAGGAAGAAACTTTATTGTCTAAGGAAGACATTTCAGTTTTCATAGAAGACATATTAGACGAAACTTTGATTTCTAAAAAGGAAATTTCGTTTTTCACCGAATATATTTCGGTTTTCATATCGAAAGAAATTGAAGAAATTATAGAAGAAGCATCATCCGAAAATAGATACGTTTCTGGACCCAAACCTTCTAATTCTCGACGCAATTCAGCCACTTTTAAATTACACAGTTTTTTAGCCATTTTTGCGCACTATTTATTTACGTTGTAATGAAGTCAATTTTCGTTAATGTTTTTTTTTTAACTAATTCCGGGTATTAATTTCGATTTTTACTTAATTTTAACTTCGTGGATATGCCGTGTATATCAGCTTCTCGCAATTCAGACCATATCGTCCAAATACTCTGCGTGGGCGAGTTGTAATGGTGGGGTTTCTGCTATGGAAAGGGCAAGCGACGATTGAACGAGCTCCGAGACTCAATTAAAAATGTCAGTTCCTAATACACCGATTTATTGAACAGCCGAAAATAGAAAACTTATTTCGACACCGAAATCTACGATTCCGATATTGCTCGCGAGAGATACAATTTTAAACCAATATAAATTTCTAGTGGCGATCTTGACGAAAGGTTGTTGTCATCACAAAGCACAATAATGACCAAGGTCAAAACCGACAACTGACATTTTTTATGCTATTTGCTCCAAACTCTAGATGGGGCTACCAGTGAAATTATGATTTCTTCCTCCATTTTTAGTTTTTATGTGTGAAAAACTTAACCAAAGAATCCAAAGATATGACGTGTATTTATATTGTTTTTGGTTATTCTGTTTTCCGTTTGATTTTAGTGATTTTTGTTGGCTTTGGCTTTTGGTTTATGTTTATAGTTTCTTCTTAGTTATTTTCAAAATTGTGATGATTTGTTTTTCTATTTCCTACTGTGTTTTTGTTTTGCAATAATTTTGGTGCTACGTTGAAAACTTCGAGAAAAACTTCATTGATTCAGCATGCATCATAAAAAGACAAACGGGTACAACAACTAATTGATAATCAATTTATCACTGGACTAGATTCCGAAATCATTTTTCACATGAGAGAGTAATACCACCATCTGTATTTGGAAGGAAAATACCTATTTATCATTGAATGAATAGTTAAAAGGATTCACCTTTTAATCCAATATTACATTTGTCCTCGGTTAAAAAGACATTTATAAAATATATTACTTTAGTGTTAATAAAATATAATATCCTAGTCTCCACTTCACATTTAAATTATTGATATTTTAAAGATTTGAGATTGTATACCTATTTGCTCCAAGTATTTGTTAAATATATGTATTATTATTATTATTTGAAATTATTTTTATCTAATAATTTTTATTTATGTTATTAATAAACATATTTTAAGAATGTTATATTTTATTATTTATTGATATATCTTATATTTATTTAATAACAATATGCAGAACCGACTCTCCACATCAGACCCCTTATAACAAATTAATTTCTCAAATTTGGCATAATCGACCTAAATTATTTTGTAAAATAAAAGTTTTGAAATTACTAGTTTCATACTTTATTTTATAAAATAATTTATGTGGAAATCATTTAAAATTAATTTAAAATTACTACCTACTACTAAAAATTACAATTTGAATTTACCGGCATCTGTCAATTGTCATTTTAGTTCCGGCTCCAAACACAAGGTGGCGCTAATTTGGTTTAAAAGTTTAACATTGGCGTGGGGTCTCTAGAAGATAAGTGCTTTGTGGTTGTCATTGTTTTTATAAATTGATTTTTTTCGCTCGAGACTTTAAGCCGTGCTATTGGAAACCGATTTATTTTGATTTATCTTTAATTAATAATATTCCGTGTTAAGAATTAAAATTTGTTTTGATTAAGAAATACTTTAAATTATTCTTGTTAGAAAACACCGTTTTTTTTTTGGATTTTCGTTTTAGTTTAAGGCTTTAACTGTTAAATAATTTATTTTTCATCCGATCGTAAATATAGTCGTATAGTTAATTTTTCTTACTACCGTAAATTTCCGTAAAAAAATCGTAAATTTCACTTTAGTTTATTTAAAGCTTTAACCAATAAATAATTGGTCGGAACTGTTTGGGAATTGTCTAATATTTTGATTTGCTATCTTAATATAATTCTGTCGAGACATTTTCTTTTATTTTATACTCCGAACCGCAAATTTTAAGAGAACTTAAATAGCCATCATTCCCCTGTCTGAAGCGGCTCGTGATTACGATCACTTCATTCAGAGATAATGTGCTATCCTGGTTATTAGCTTATTTTACGTCTGAAACACTCATTTGCGCACTTCTCCGTTATTTTAAGAGAACTTAAATAGTATCATTCCCCTGCCCAGATAGCACAGGACGTCCTGATTTGGTCCCTTGTTGGTCCCGGACCAAAATAGGACGTCCACTGGACTTCCGATTACCGTGAACACTAGGACGTCCCCTGGACGTCCTATTTTGGTACCGTTTCGACAAAGCGTTTAGTTTTCGGTCCGAGTCCAGGACGTTAATGGGACGTCTATGGGACTTTCTATGTATTAGCATCGTTGGCCTTTCAATCGATAACTTGAAATTCAACGTTTTGTTTTTGCAAGAGTATGAGGACAGAAAACCTAACCTATCATTTATTTTCAAATGAACGACAACAGCTACAATTTTCGGTATTAAATATGTAATTTATATGAGTGAGTTAGAATAACGAAGAAAAAGAAGGTTATATAGTGTTATTTGTAATTTTTTCGATGTTGGTGGTAAAGTGGTTATAAACTGAAATGAGTGTTTTGTGTTGAGGTGAAAATAAGTGATGTTTATTGGCAGTAGCCGCTGGCGGAAAGAAAATACCTTAATGGCGGAAAGTTGGAACAAAACTAATTTTGACAAAATTATCAAACTCAGTTATGTCGACACAAGCTATAAGTAGGACCCAAGGTTTCATATCTTACCAGCGCTGTATGTTAAATTTAATTCATTCCTGTTTTTTCTGTAAACTGAAAACGTTTAACTCTATCTAGTTTTTTCAGGATAAAAGTTGTTAAATAAAGCCCTTTTATTGTTAACATTTTTGTTATTACCATTTATGGATTATATGGTCAAATATCGTCCTTCGGACGTCCCGCAAAGGTCCCTATGACGTCCTTTTCGAATGTGCCAGTGACGTCCCTGAAGGACGTCTTTTGGACGTCCATAAGACGTCCGTGTGCTATGTGGGTGTCTGAAGCGGCTCGTGATTACGATCACTTCATTCAGAGTTAGGGGCTTATTCAGTAACTCTGAACGACGTCGTTACTAGACGATACTCGTTCACAGACGACTTTTCTTATTCAGTAGATAACGATTGTCGTTGAAAATAGACAAATATGGTTGTAAAATTGTCGTTCATCAACGATAGCCACAGAGCTGTCGTTAATAATATGAAGTGTCGTTATAGAGATTTTTGCATTCCCTCTCATTTTTCATTGTGAATCAGGATGTGTTCTAAATAATAAAAGCACTTTTTTACAAATTTTACAACTAAATTGCCATCTACCTAACACAGCAAATACAATTTGTAAGGAATTTTTTTCTAATTTATTTAATTATTTTAAAAATAAATTTTATTCAAAGTTAGGATTGCCCATTCGACCATTTACTATTGGATTTTTATTAACAGTGCTGTTCCTAAAGTAGCACTGCGAAACAGTAACAAAACCTATATTATGGAAGTACCTTATAATAATACTTCTCCGTAACCTACACAGAAAACGAGGCTAATGGCCTGAGTTGTCGAAGCCGATGACATCAACAGAAAAGATAATCAGGAAAAAGGATTGATAATATCAAATTTGGTTTGTCTTTCAAATCCAATAAATACAACTTGTACTGTTCTCGAGTTGTTTTTTTTGTATTCTTTTGAAATAGTTCTGTTTTTTTTAATATATCCCTACTCATTTAAATAAACCCTACATACAATACGACCAGCAAAAATGGCCAGCGAGAAACAGAATTCCTACGAATCGAGAATCTACCCCCTGATCGTGTTGTAGGTTAAGAACAATAATTAATATATTCTGAAAAACAAATGAATATATCTACTGGTAGAATTTTTATTTTACGTTCCAAAAAAATGTCAAATATACCGGGTGTTCAAATTAAAGTGTTACAGTTAAATACCGCCTTTTATAAAAAAACGAAAGTTTTATAGTTTTTTGGGGAAAACATTTTGGCTAAAATCGTTTTTTTTATAGCTAACCCAACTTTTTTTCGCGCAGCAAAATTTTCAAGTAGGTGTTACTCAATAAGTAGAAGTCCAATAAAAAAATGTTTCCCTTAGAAGTTTCTTATTTTTTTATGAACTCTAAGAACACCTATGTAAAAAAAGGGTTCCAATTTGAAAAAAAAAATCCACCTCGATATGGCCATATTATGGTCAGCTATAAAAAAATTAATTTAGCCAAAATGTTTCCCCTAAAAAACTATAAAACTTTTATCTGATACTTTTTTTTATAAAATGCATATTTTCGGCGATATTTAGCTTAACATTTTAATTTAAACACCCGGTATAATCATCAACATTCAACATACGTTCTTTTATCACAAAACACTAAATTATAATACCAACTTACTAGAAATCATCGTTCAGATTTGGTAACTAGAAACAACGTAACGACTTTGTTATTGAATAGAGTTTCAAAAATTATCGTTATAAAAGTCGTTGGTTGAACTGTCGTTAGCTTAACGATGTCGTCTATAAACGATAAATTACTGAATAGGGCCCTTAATGTACTATTCCGGTTATTAGTTTATTTTACGTCTGAAACACTATTTGCGTAAGTCTCCGTTATTTTAAGAGAGCTTAAATAGTATCATTCCCCTGTCTGAAACGGCTCGTGATTACGATCACTTCATTCAGAGGTAATGTGCTATCCCTGTTATTAGTTTATTTTACGTAAGTCTCCGTTATTTTAAGTGAACTTAAATAGTATCATTCTCCTGTCTGAAGCGGCTCGTAATTACGATCACTTCATTCAGAGATAATGTGCTATCCCGGTTATTAGTTTATTTTACGTCTGAAACACTCATTTGCGTAAGTCTCCGTTATTTTAAGAGAACTTAAATAGTATCATTTCCCTGTCTAAAGTGGCTCGTGATTACGATCACTTCATTCAGAGGTAATGTGCTATCCCGGTTATTAGCTTATTTTACATAAGTCTACGTTATTTTAAGTGAACTTAAATTGTATCATTCTCCTGTCTGAAGCGGCTCGTGATTACGGTCACTTCATTCTGAGATAACGTGCTATCCCGGTTGTTAGTTGGTTTTACTTTCCAACCACTAGTTTGAGTAAACTTCTTATAGAGTCCTGGTTTCAACCCTGTAATTAGTACTGTATCAAACCTGTCTCCTCGCATTCTCTGCAACCGTATATTCAATTTTGCTTTGCCGAAACATTCAATTACATTTGATTGTAAATACCGATTGGACAATTCAACAGTTAATTTTTCCTACGACCGTAAATATTATTTTTTTGTAGAAAAATAATAAATTGCATTTTTAGTTTGTTTAATGATTAAACTGTTAAATAGTTAATTTTTCCTGCGTCCGTAAAAATAGTCTAATAGTAAATTTTTCCTACGACTGAATTAATATTTCTCCTGAATGAAATAGCAAGTTACATTTTTAGCTCAACAACCGAATAGACAGTTCAATAATAAACTTTTGCTGCGATCGTGATTACTACAATTATTGATTTCATTTTTTTACGTCTGACTGAGGCTATTCGGAAGTCATTTCCGGCCGTTTTGTTTGTTTATTTTTGTTCAGGGTTTGTACATATTACTGTGAGGGTGGGCGTTGAAATACCTTAATTTATTTCTTTTTTATGTTGTAAATAGTTTGAAACAATATATGTGTCAATGTTAACTTGCCGTATTACTGGTTACTAATTCCATACTTTATTACTGTATTTCAGCTAGGGATAAATTCTGTACCAGCCCAAGCAACGATTAAAGCCCGTTACTTGTGGCCTACTATTACCTGTGTCTAAGTGACCTTTGACCCCTGGAACTTTCATCTCCATCTGTAGCTACCCGAGTACTTTCGACGCCGCTTCGAGAGTTTGTGGAGTAAACCATTACCAACAATCTGGCGCTCGAGAGCCGCCCGTAACCAGCGCCATTAGTAAGGAACAAATTTTCTCAGAGGCGAGAAAACCCCTTGCACAGTTCCACTTCTAAACTAATGTAACGTTTATTTAAAGTTTTTAAGCTATTGCATAGCTTTGAGCACGGCGACCGAATCAAAAAATTCCGTAACGAAAATAAACCTAACACCCCCCCCACTCTGACCGACATGTATTGTAAGATAATAAAAATATTTTAAACAATATTAATCTCTCATTTGTTCAATAAAAGAAAATAGAAAAATCAAAAAAAACCGAAAAATAGGAAAAGAAATTCCGTAACGAAAATAAACCTAATACCCCCCACCCCGACCGGCACAGCGGTGCGGCGTTGAAAGCCGTGCATCGTCTAACGTCGTTTCAGTTCGGCAGACTTCGGCTCGGTGTTTGTGTGCGTGCGACTAGACGTATCAACTTCGCTGATAAAAAATCAGAGCGGTTGACAACTTTTCTTTCGGAAAAATTGAATTTGAAAATAAATAATGATCCACAAGAATCCACAACAAAATATGGGACCACCATTGACGCGGTATTTTCCAGATATTTAGAGGATATAAAGTCTCAAACTTATATTTCTTATTTCATGTATTGTAAGATAATAAAAATATTTTAAACAATATTAACTTCTCATTTATTCAATAAAAGAAAAAAAATTGTTTTCTTATCGGTCACCACGCTCAAAAAGTGTAATTCGAATTAATATCAAAGAAGAAAAAAATACTGCATAAATAAAATAAATAAATAATTATAAATGCATAAGTTGATAAAAAATGCTATGCAATAGCTTTACCGCGGCAGTCCCCGAGTGCCACACGTATTTTTTTATTTAAAACACTTTATAATTTATTATAACGTACTAATTAATTTATATAATACTTAGGCACTATTATAACTCACAATTGTAATTTATTTATTACAATTTATCTTTTGTGTCCAACACTTAAATTCATTCTGCCCGTCCGTCGACAACTTGCGCCATTTATACAATGCCCAGCTCTGTACGAGTAGTTTCTAGACGATGTCGAATGTATCTATGACTCAACTGCCACGTACCGTTTTTTCTGGTAGTTCGAGAAGCGGTGCGTTTGTCTCTATATTGCCAGACTTCATACCGCGGGCAAGGAATAAACAAAGCACAGAGTAGGCTTTTGCACGACAGTTTGATATTGATAATAATAACTACACATAATACAAACTCAAAAAAAAACAAGCGATATTGGCGCTTGTATAAAGTTATGAACCGAACTTATATATGATAAAATTTTTGGAAAAAAGCGAACACCCATTTTAAATTACCAATTTTAGAATAATTATTCTGCAAATATCATTCACTATTAATAAATTAATTGCAGCCTTGTCCATCTTACATTTAAAAGCAGATGAGATGGTTTCTTACAAACATTAAAAACAACCGAGAGCACAAAGTCAAGGGGCTTTACTATTAAGAGAACATTCAGTTTTGAAAAAAGGGTTTGCTACAAGAAGTTTTTAGTAAAAAAGTACATAGTTACAAATCATTTTAAAGAAGAAAACAAGGGCCTTTTGGAGTTGAGAAGAATTTTGTAAATCATTCACGATAAGATGTTTGAGTATCTTTACCTCAGAAATACTCTAAAGCAGCCATACTCAACCAGCGGGCCGCATGTGGCCCTCCAAACTATTTTGTGCGGCCCTTCAAGCTTTTTTGTGCAGCACCAAACACTATTATAAAGAATGAAGTCCTTTTTTGGAACAAATTGTCCCAAAGCTTATTAAAACAACATGAGGAACTTTTTTTGCTTTTTGTGCATTATTTACATTTCAAAAAGGTGGCAACTCTGGTTATCACCCAAAAATATTGTGGCCCGTGTAGCATAACAAACAGATTTATGTGGCCCGAAAGAACAAAAGGTTGAGTGCAGCTGCTCTAAAGTATCCCTTGCTGGGGATTTCAATTTTACAAAAGTGCGCTACTAAAATAAATCTAAGATATGGTCTTTTAAATGATTTATTTAAACACATATATAAATAAAGTGTATGTAATGTTAAATCTCCTCTGTGTATTGTATGTATATAGACACAATAGATAAAACTGTTTTACTCCAATTTGCTACTTATATTTATTTATAGATTATTATAATAAAACTGGGTTTTTATTATTTTATTGTTTTTTGTTTCCATGTATAAAATGGAAGTATTGTAATCGTGAAAAAGTCACCTTTCGAGATTATTTCAGGTTTCAGGGTCCCTAGATTACGAAAAACATGTTCCCCATTCCGTCGGTCTGTCTGTTTGTTGGCGAGATAGCTCAAAAACAGATTTTTCCTACGACCACTCAGGAAAGTGACACATATCACACTATATAGTCCTATGGAAAGTGCCCTATATCACACGCGTATGAATAAGAATTTACTTTTCACCCGTGTACGAATATGCTACTTTCCTCATCAGCTGTCACAAAATGTCAAACGCATAATTTCTATTTTGATTTATGTAATGTCCATATTAACAGTAAAATCGATATGATGATTAAATTATTAAAATTGACGATTAACTTAGATCCATTTTTAATTTTTTTTAACAATTATTAAAATAATTTTAAAATAACTACATACATCTCATTTTTTTTTTCTTTTTATTATGTTTAAACCTAAAATCGAATTAAAAATGCATTTGTCATAAGACCCATTAGCTCAGGTTGTAGGGTAGTTGCAATTTGAACTTTGGTTTACACGACGGGTACGCGTTCAAAACCTGATGGTTGCAGATTTTTTTTTGTTGTTTTTTTTTTTATTTTTGTATCGAAAAATATGAAAATTGAATAAATACAATTATTGATGATTATTGTTTTAAATACATTTTAATTATTATAATAATAACCTGGTTTTACATTTTTTGATGAAATTATTTTGCGGTCGTAGGAAAAAATTGTACATCGCTTGATTCGCTTGTGTGATAGTCGCACTCGGCTTGTGCCTCGTGCGACAATATTTCTCACTCGTGTGAAAAATGTCACTTTCCACACTAGTAATGTAATATACTATATAGAAAAATTTCAAATTTTGTATGCATATAAGGTTCCTATCTGGCTCAAACCCAGTTATACTTCCGATAAGTTATATACAGGGTGAACAGTTTTTAAAATAAAAGTCGGCAGATTTCGACTAAAATTGGTATCTGAGAGTTTTAGAAGTCAAAGATTACAGATCCTAAATAAGTTTTTAAAAATTCAAAATGGCCTTGAAAGGAATCGTATTTAACCAAAAAAAGTCCCACTTAAATGGAAAAAATAAAAATCGTCCTTTTGGTTTGTGTAACTGGACCATTTTAAAAGCAGCCAATCATTATTGTTCAATAACGGGGATCGTGACGAAGAGTACCGAATGAACGCGAAGTGAGAATTCGGATGGGATCTAAAGGAAGGTCGATGGAGAGAGAAATTTGAAAAAGGGTTTTTGGTTTGGTGGTTTTAATTTTAAATCATTAAAATTTAAGTGCTTTTACAATTTATATATCAAGAAGTTCTGGGTAAAATACTTTACCGATTTTTTTTAAAGTAAATTATAGTGTTCATACATCAAATAACTAGAAACTGGCAAATATTTTTTATTTCTGAAATAAATATACATTGTATGTTTCTTCTGAAGTCCAACAGACCCTTGTTTTCTTCTATAAAATTATTTGTAACCACTTTTTACAAAAAAATAATGTAGGTTCTTTTAGTAAAGCCCTTTGACTTTTCTTGCTCTTCGTTGTGTTTAATGCTTCTAAGAAACCATCAAAAATATTTGTAACTACATTTTACTAAAAAATAATGTAGGCTCTTTTAGTAAAGTCCTTTGACTTTTCTTGCTCTTCGTTGTGTTTAATGCTTCTAAGAAACCATCTCATCTGCTTTTAAATGTAGGATAGACAAATCCGCTATTAATTTAATAATAGTAAATGATATTTTCACTAGTAATACCACTAGAGGTCAAAAAATTTCCTGATATTAATTTGACCTCGCGTGGTATTCGGTAAGAAAATTCCACGCCGAATTATGGTTGAAAATTAAATATTTTTAAAATTTATTTTTCGTTTCTCAACAATGCAAATTATTTTCTCCAAGTCACCAGTGAAACATAAAAGGTGTTGTCGCCTTGATTGTTGAGTTGTCATGGTAACTAAGTGAGACCCTAACCTCGAATATAATTTCAGTTTTGAAGTTGTCAAGCGGCCCGACGTAAAAAAATGTTTCGCTGCAATTATTTTGGCCTTCAAATTGCTTATTTCTACTCATTGTAGTTGCATGGGAATACCATTTGAAAATAGAAAATAGTATATTCTTTAATTTTACGTAAGTTTTGAATAACTACAAGTGGTAGAAAATTGTTTTTCTGCGTTTTTATTAACATGCGTTATGAGCGCTTTAAAATGGTATGAAATTCATAACCAGCGTCAGCAAGCATCAATCGTAGGAGGCTGTGATCATTGTATTTTGACAGTTCAAAACATTAAATAACTCGCGTTTTGTTGCGATAAAGAATATTGCACAGCAAGTAAAACCAACAAAATTACCTATTTGTTTAAAAATGAATCGATTTGAAAATCATACGCTATGCAAAATATGCGTGAAATTGTCTGATGTAATGATCAATCATTGCACCATGACTTACTTACTCGGATTAATAGAGGATTGTGTCTCCAACTTGAAAAACGAAAATATTATATATATTTTATTAGACATAGACACATAATTCAAAGCATCCAAAGTCCTGCATTTTCGCCATTAAGAAGAAAAGAAGTGGCCGAAGAATATAGAAAACACCTTAGCATTGTAACTAAAATGTATCAAAACTAAACCTATTATGTGAACAAATAAAAACCAGTCTGTCAAAAATGGTCTGTTATTGTAAACGTCAAAAAATTTCCAGTATAATTCGCTGTTGGGTACCCCACGAGAAAAAAATTTCCACTAAAATACCTCCGTTGCCATGGTGATCTGTCAAAAACACGTATTTTGATTGGTTCAAAATTACAGGTGTGGAATTTTCAGAATAATACTCTAAAATCTTACATTAGCCTTTAATTTCAGTTTAGGCTCAGTCCCTTTATTTCTTCTAACGACTTTTGTGTGTATAAAAATTTACAATTGTTTGACTACAGTAACACCTACGGCTCGCTCCAGGCTTGCCAAAATTTCAAAATATTTCGGGCTATAAACAAAGTGTGATCCGAATTCAGCTCGGAGGCCGTACCCTAACCCAAACTGTTTAAAATAAACCATTCACACAATAATTTCTTTTTATAATTCAAATAAAAAGTAATTCATTTGAAATTTGATGGAAATCATTACATTATTTTTTCTTGCTGTTTTGTAGCTCGTCTTTCAAAAAATCAAACTATTGATGTTATAAAAACTCTAACACCAAAACAAAGTTCAAAAATAAAAATATAAACACCACTAAATAACAATAAAATAATGGATTTAAAAAAAAAAACTAATGTACGACCTCAAGTAGAATATTTTCTGTCAACTCACTTTTTCATTCCGTGACGTCACTGCGTCCTTAGCAACGGTGATGAGACCACCGTGTTATCTACGAACCGTGACCCTGATTGGCTCTAGAATCGATGACAGTTGTTTAAAGTGACGATGACATGGGGTAATCGTCGTAGCCAACCCAACAGTTGTTAGGCGAGGATAAGAAAGAGAGCAGAAAGTGTTTGAAAAATTACTAGATTCAAAAGTTCTGCGTTTTTTTGCGCATGAGTAATGCGAAATTCTCGAATAATGGGAAATGTTAATTTACTTTAGTATTTGACTGTTCATTTGTCAAATTGCTTTGGTCAAATTAGCCTTTTTCCTGGGAAGATTTAAAAAAGATCCGCTAGGGGCAGCACCGGTGGGGGGGTACATATGTTTCGAATTCTCTATTGACAACAACGTCAAAGGTACGTTATATTATTATTAGAATAAATAAAAATTGTGATAAATAAAATTAAAAACAAATTGTCATGCCTACAAAACATTGTGCGTTTGCAAATTGTACGTCTGACAATCGTTACAAGCAAGATGGTGTAAAATTTGTGCCTTTTATAACACCACAAGTTGACAAAAAAAAAGTGTTTGGAGTGGATACATTTATCACGAAGGGCAGATTTAACAGTTAAAAAAATAAAAACATACTTTTATTTGTACAAGGCATTTTATTAATTCAAATGGACCAACAATAGAAAACCCAAACCCAAAATCCCATATTATTATCATTATTGATAGTAAATAATGAACTTAAACTTCTTTTTAATTGTGTATGAAATATAAAAGACAGCAACGATGTATTGAAGAGGACTCAAGCACTGGAAAAAATAAACATCAAAAACTTATCTGTTCTACTGTTACTGATGTTGAATCACTACAAATTAGTAATAAAAATGCTAATAGTAATCAAGAATCCCAATTAAATAATGATTTAGCCTCTGATCTTGCACTTTTACAACTTTCAATTTCGCTCCAGGTACATCATTTTCCGTTCCTTTCCATTATAAATCTATACGTTTGACGTTGTTGTTAATAGAAAATTCAAATCATGTACCCCCCCACCGGTGCTGCCCCTAGCGGATCTTTTTTAAATCTTCCCAGGAAAAAGGCTAATAGTTAAGTGGTAGGGATAAGCGTGACGGTAGCATACACATACTTTGATTCCTATACGAGGCAAGAGAGAGGTCCGACACGCCCAACATAGGGCGCGGCCATTTTGAACCCTGTGACACAGTTTACAGCTAAAGAATCAGATCGCTCACTCTGCGTCGGCACTTTTGATCTCAATGTTTCAGTTTATACACTGTGCAACTCGGATAATACAATATATGACAACCGCCTATTCGCTCCGTGCGAAGTCATGGAACGGGAAGCAAAAGCGATACTAGCGCTAGCTGCGGATAATTCGTACATTTTAGGGGGATATTTTGTAATTTTGGCACATCAAATACACGTATACATTTTACTTTTTTTCAAAAAAGTAGGTAAAAACAACACAATAAGCAACCGGAGTTGCTGTGTTGAAAATTGTACAAATACTAGCAAAAAAAAAACAGTGAAACTTATATAACAAATTTCACTAACAAAGTGGAAATTAAATCAAAGAAATAAATGGATAGGTGTACAATAAGAAGAAAAATTACCTTTATTTTTGTGATAATAACAGTAATGCTGGAAATAGTAGACATCAGAAACTAGAAAGTTTTTAAATAAACAATAAATTATCATTTTACGATGTTCTTTAATATCCCTTTATTCTTAAATGTTCATTCAGCAAGGACTAGATTTCAAGATTTCTGCCGTTGATTATAATATTTGGCTGGTATGCAATTTTGTGACTTACTGATCGGAAACCAGTTTTAATCATTCATTCTATGTTTTCTTTAGAACAAAAATGAAAATATAAGTAGCGATCCTTTTTATACATTTTAACTTCACGCTATTATAAATGGTTTCTTCAATGACAACTTATTAGACTTAGGCAACTTCTCATACATTTTCCAGTAAATACTGTTGCCTGCCTATATTTTATTATTGATTTTTAATGATTATACATAATTTTCTTCAATTTAAGCGTGAAAAATATATAATAATAATAAATTAATGTTTTAATTGTTTTATAAATCCATATACTTTTATTAAAACTAACATATATACTTTTTATTTACAAATTCTATTAAAAATTGTATTTGTCAGTATAGGCAGAAATAGTCCTTTAATACCAAAACAATTTGGCGCTGCTGTCGCGCACGGAGCGAATAATAAAACAGCAGTCTTCTGCGTATCCTGAATTTGTATCCCTGGAGTGTATGTTATTTTGGATCTTTCAACTGGTCCGAGTGAGCTAACTGATTCTTTAGCAATAAACTGTGACTTTAAAAATAATATTCACTGACACTGACAGCAGCAAGCAAAATATCAGGTGCGTTTTAATCATCCGCTTCTGCTTCCGGAATTGTCGGTTTAGAGTGAGATTACAGAACGTCTGCAACTTTGCAGATCTGCACCTTTGCAAATCTGCAAATATGGCGGACTTATAAATGCAATTATTTTAAAAAATATCTGCAAATTCGCAATATTTATTGTGGTTTATTACCCCCAACAACACTAAACCCAAATTTGGAATACGAAAACTTGATACTTGCATGTGTAAGTCAGTCATATTTGCAGATTTTCAAAGTTGCAGCCATATTTGCAGATTTTCAAAGTTGCCGCCATATTTGCAGATCTGCAAAGTTGCAGACGTTCTGTAATCTCACCCTTAGTCGTTTTAACCTGTCAGATTAAAACAAGAAAACCGACAATTCCGAAGCAGAAGCGGATGATTAAAACGCACCTATTAAAAATATTGCTCCAAGATGTAGGCAACACGTAATAAGGGTTCAAAATGGCGGAGTTTTCTATCTCCTTTTAAAAGGCACTCAGAAAGCTGCGCAGTGCGACCATTCTCCGTATAGCAAGAGAAAATCAAAATATGTGACTTGGACTGACTTTGACAGATAACATCATTTTGAGTGATATACCATGGAGAATGGTCGCCACATGCAGACGAATGTAAAATGGCTTAGCCCAATTTGACCATGTTTATGGGTGAGGGGCGAGGTGGTGTGCGGGGAAAGGTTGCAAGTAAATAAATTATTCTATAAATGCTATTTTCTGTTTGGAACAACACAAGCATGTTTGTTTTGAAAGTTTGACGTTTATGGTTTGACGTGTCATTTCAATTTAATGGACTTTAATAATTTAAAAGATGCAATGTACTTATATTATTTATATATATTATTGTAGATCCAGGTATGTTTTCGGTTTTTATTTTATTTTTATTTTATTTATTTGGCTTAGTTTGCTAATATCACAATATTCAAATTTAGTAAAAAATAATGTAATAATATAACAATTATTTTAATAACATTCTAAATAGGAAATGTAATTTAACTGCAATTGTTTTGATAACAGTATTTGCATATGGTCTGTGAATTTCATCTGTTTCCGAATAATTACCCTTAAATATTTGAATTTTTCTACTAACTGTATAGATTTTCTTCCAATTTCCTATATTGTTTGTCCACAAACTGCATCTAGTTATTACTTATCAGCTTATATTTTGTTTTAGGTATTTGTGTTGATTTTTAACAAATGATTGCAACATCATTTATAAACATTTTGCAGAGTTTCATTGACAATTAACTCTTAGTTATCTGAATCCTTACAACTTACAAGAAACATAGATAAGGACATCATAGGCAAACAGGTAAATGTCATATTAATTATTGCAACATTAACAATCATTAATATAAATTAAAAATAACAGGGGACCTAATTTTCTTCCTTTGATGTGGTTAATTTCTTCTGATCAGAACAGTGATTCTTTTGTGCCAACTCGACACATTACATACAGAATAGAGAGAGACATTACATCAAAATCGCTGTCTGTCGAACAAAGATAGGAGTCTCGATAGGAGACATACTCAAAAGATGAGAATCCCACTACATATGTTATTTAATTTTAAACTCTCTGACCTGATACTTAGACAATCTACATGCTACCCCAATGCATGCTTTATAGCATAGATATAAAAACCACCTTTATACCAATACTATTTAATTTTTTTATCGAATGATTTTGATCAATAGAATCAAGTGCATTTTAAAGAAATACAATTAATTTTGATTTGTACATATATGGCGGATTGTACAATAGGCAGTTAAAATGTAGACTTAGTTTAAACTGTGAACCTTGTTGTATACTCATCGGTTATTGTTAAACATAGTTTTAAAAATGACATTTGTTTTTGAATATAACTAGTTAAAAATAAAACTCTTGTTAGTTAAAATATGTTTAGAATATTTTTTGTACATACATAATGTATTTTGTAATAATTAAAAATCATAATATTCTTGTAAGGAAGTTGGAATGCTTAGGGTTTGATCAGTCGCTGTTGAGATTATTTTCATCTTACCTAAATCATCGTTTTTATTATGTCTTTTACAACGGATTTTCATCTTCGCCCCTCAAAGCAACATCTGGAGTTCCACAGAGCTCCAATCTGGGACCACTATTATTTAGTATATTTATAAATGACTTGGCAATAAATTTAACCTGCTGTTCGCTGCTGACTTAAAAATATTTACCTCAATCTCATCAATTCAAGACTGTTACTTTTTACAGACCCAACTTGGGAATCGTTGAAAATTGGTGTAATGAAAACAAGCTGAATGAATGTGTCTAAATGTGAAGTATGTTCCTATACTAGAAGTATTATATATCTATAAGTTCTTGTAGCTTTGACAATAAACATATATTGATTAATTAACAAGGTGGAGTTTGATTATTTATTTAACAGCCTACATTTATCGGACCTGTGCACAAATTGAAGATTAAGGTATATTATTCAACCAAAAAGTTACTTTTTCGGATTATATTGAAAATACAGTTGCTTCTGCGTTGAAAAGCTTAGGGTTCTTAATTCGTAATACTCGTTCTTTTACAAACTCTTAAAGCTTGGAGATCCTTTACTTTTCTTTAGTTCGTTCCAGGCTAGAATATGCATCTCTTATCTGGAACCTTATTTACAATATTCATAAAAGATCATTGGAAAATGTCCAGCGGCGATCTCTCAAGTACCTTTCTTTTAAAATAGATGAGCTGTATCCCATTCGAGGCATTGAAGAATCTCTGCTTCTTTCGAAAATAGAAGGGTAGTTTCCAGTGTTACATTTTTTTATAAAATATTACATAACACTATTGATGTACTATTTTTGATAAATTAAATAAATTTTAATGTTCCCCAAACAGCCATTAGATATCATAAAACATTTTATACAGCAAGTATTTGAACGAACTTGGGAAGAAATTCACCTATAAGGCTAATGTGCTCAAATTTTAATTAATTTTGTTCTGATTGGGATATTTATTTCGACCATTATTTTGTACTAATTTGTAGCTAATGTATTTAGGATTCTTTCTTTTTTTCTCTTTCTTGCTGTTGCTAAAATTATTTTCTGTCGAAATATTATGTTTAACATTTATTTCATGTATTTTGTTCTGTAAATGGATTAATTTGTTGGGCAATAAAATTATTTTTATTTTATTAAGCAAAAAAATGTTTATTTTGATGCACCTACCACCTTTAAAAGTTTGTCAGTATATTAACGAGAAATCCTATATAATTCCCAAAGAAAAATATTTTTGGAATAAATTCCGAATTCTATTTATTGATATTTGTTATTTTTTAGGTTCAGTGACTCGAAACATGATGATCAGCTACACCAAGAATATCCTTGATACTTTAAAAAAATGGTACGAGATTAAGCAGATTTGATGCTATGTCACATTGTGGTGCGAAGACGTGGCTTGTATAAATTTGGGGTATCAGTTGATAGAAAACAGTACGCAAAAATAAATTTAAATCTGCAGATGCATCAGAGATAGCCATATTCCATACCACAATATGTCATGCGTGAACTCGATGAGATTTCATCGGCTAAGTATCATTCCTCTGTAATGTTTTGTATTATTAGAAACACGCAACATTGTAAACAATTATGACCAGGGTTTTCTGACCTTTTCCCTAGGTCAGAGAGAATAAATGAATACTAAATAATGTATAGTAATAAAGATTGAAAATATATATACTTTTAAGAGTTTTATTATGTCAGCCATAGTTTTGTACCAAAAATGAAAGTAAACTGAAATTATACATTAAAAATACATTCATAAATAACTATATTTATAACACTCATCGACTCTCTCCTGGCTAAAATATTACTTATCTATCTATTAGGCTCTGTTCCGTCTATTTTTTGCCTTTAGCCTCCTTCTAACACTTCCATTCGTTCTTATTCAGTGTAGTTTTCAGAATATCAAGTGTTATACCTATCTGATGCTTGGTCCTGCAAAGTTCATCTTCAGTACACCTGCTTATGTGACATCTATCTAGATGTCAAGTTTGATTGAACACCCGTTTCTTGCCTATTACTCTTATACTTAACCAGAACTAGCTTAGACTTGAACGCATATGTCTAATTCGGCCAAAACACAGCCTTGGTACACAAATATCTATTTTACCGCTGGTTTCATTACAAAAAACTGGAGTAAAGGGTAAAATTATCTCTTGTCCAGTACACTCGTATAATACACTTGAGTATTGCCTATATTATTTTTGATTGAAACGTATACATTTAAAAATGTCGTTTACTTAAAAATAAACATTTAATTTTGATATTTTATTTAACTCGATCAAAACATTAAATTATTATTTTCCATGGCTTATACCGGACCTGTATGTACTCTAGTAGCCATGGAGTAGCTGACAGTGTTGCCGTCAGTTGCAGCCACATATTCATTAGAGACATACGTTTTATAAATTCATCGTGTTAGAAATTTGTTGACATAAAGAGATAGAAATTTAAAGTGACGTCTTTTATTACTTCGAATGAAAAAAATCGATAATGCAATTTTCTAACCTAAAAATCGTGATGATATGTCAAACAAAATTGAACTTGGCCTTAATGTGTTTCGGTCCCCGTAATATAGGTGTGATAAGAAGTTTCTGACTTCATTTACGTTTATAGTAAGTATATAGGATTTTTTCATTCGAATAAATGAAAATTATTTGATATTTCGAATAAGTAACCAGTCATAAACTCGGTCCATCTAAGCAATGGAGTGCTCGAAAACATTATCACACCTTGTACACGTGATCTCTTTTTTACAGAGTCACACTAAGGGACGATCGAGGTTTTATTAATTTGATTAAATAATATGCAATATGAAAAAATTATTCGATGATAAGTTCATTACCGAGAGTTCGAATGATTCGGAGTACGGAACACTCGGATCGTTCGAGGCTCGAGCCGAGCCGATACGCGAGGCGCTCGAGCCGAATATTATACAGGAGCCGTTCGGGCATCGGACTGGTCGTACTGTACGGAGCTCCGCTCGAGCGTGCTCGAGCAATACAAGCAAGAACCGAGCCTGCTCGATCAAGCTCGTTCACATTCCTAATCAATATATCTAGTGTAGGCACGATTTGATCTCTATACAAGTCGTATATTTTCCTTCGAATTAGGTCTACATCACAGCCATCTAGTTACTTTGAAGTACCAGAGTCTTTTGTTTTCCTTCTTTTTAAAATAGGGTTACTTACTATTTTAAATACTGTAGAATAAGGCGTTTTCGTTAAAGAGGCAGTTTCTCGCACTGATTGAGTCTTGGTCATTCCACGTTCCATAAGGGAAATATAAACACTTAATTTTTTTTTCCCATCAACGTGTAAAACTTGTCGATTAGTGTTATTACCTCCATCAGTTGAAGTACTGGCTGCAGGTTCGACCCATGGACGGAACATTTTTCGCTATATAAAATTTTTAAGACACTTCGAAATAAACGCAACTGACACAACGGAATATTCGTTAATGACTGAATTTAGTTTAACTACTATCCTCCTTTCCTTTCTAAAAACAGTAATTGGTGAGTCCTGAAAACAGTTACATACTAACTCCCCATTATTTATTTAACTTTCTCTAATCTGTCTGGAATTATAGGACTCGATATTTTAAACAATAGTATTCTTGTCTTCAAAGTCTGGTAATTTATTTGTAACTCTATATCCCATTATCACTAATCTCCTTAATAGAAGTTTAGTACAGAAAGTCAGGTGGTTAGACCGGTGTGAAGTTAGCAGTAACTTTTAGCAGTAAAAATAACCGAAAACACCCGATAGGGAAAACAGTGGCGTCCGGCATACAACTATTTTAATAATCTTGTCAATAGATATTTTACACATTAATATCGACAAATAATTAATATACGTTTGAAAATAACCCTTAAAATTGATAAAAATATTTATCCTACGAAGGAAATCAGATCGCAATTTAATTTTAAATTTAAAAAATAAATACACTCTAGGTAAACATTTCTTCAGGTAAGTTGAACAGTGCAAAATTACCCCATAAAATTCATAAAATAATTATCCTGTGAATTGTATTAACCAGGGTGAATTTATCCCTTAAACTTTAAAATAAATAATTACTTAATGAAGACGATTAACTCCCAACTTGATTTTAAATTAAAAAAATCATAAATACACTCACCAAAGTACACTGTAAGCGAAAATCCCTTCCGACCCGCCAAACAGGGTGAAATTAACCCTTTAACATTAAAATAAATAATTAGCTTATGAAGACGATTAAATCCCAACTTGATTTTAAATTTTAAAAATATAAAGATACACTAACCACAGTATACTGTTAGCGCAAATCCCTTCCGACCCGTCAAGCAGGATGAAATTAACCCTTATACTTCAAAATAAATAATTACATAATGAAGACGATTAGATCCCAACTTAGTTTTACATTAAAAAAGGATAAATATACTCATTAAAGTACATTGTGAGTAAAAATCTCTTCCGACCCGTCAAACAGGGTGAAATTAACCCTTCAACATTAAAATAAATAATTACCCTATGAAGACGATTAAATCCCAACTTGATTTTAAATTTAAAAAATTATAAATACACTCACCAAATTATGCTTTTAGCGAAAATCCCTTCCGACCCGTCAAACAGGGTGAAATTAACCCTTCAACATTAAAATAAATAATTACCCTATGAAAACGATTAAATCCCAAATTAATTTTAAATTTAAAAAATCATAAATACACCTACCAAAGTACACTGTTAGCGAAAATCCCTTTCGACCCGTGAAACAGGGTGAAATTAACCCTTAAATTTCAAAATAAATAATTAACCTATGAAGACGATTAAATCCCAACTTAATTTTAAATTTAAAAAATCATTAATACACTCACCAATGTACACTGTAAGAATGAATCCCTTCCGACCCGTCAAGCAGGGTGAAATTAACCCTTAAACTTTAAAATAAATAATTACCCAATGCAGACGATCAGATCCCAACTTGGTTGTAGATTAAAAAAAGCATAAATACACTCATCAAAGTACACTGTAAGCGAAACTCTCTTCCGACCCGTCAAACAGGGTGAAATTAACCCTTAAACTTTAAAATAAATAAACCCTATGAAGACGATTAAATCCCAACCCTATAAATTTAAAAAATCATAAATACACTCACCAAAGTACACTGTTGTACGAGTTGGGATCTCATCTTCTTTATTGGGTTATTATTTATTTTGAAATTTGAGGGTTAATTTCATCCTGTTTGACGGGTTAAAAGAGAGTTTCGCTTATAGTGTACTTTGATGAGTGTATTTATGCTTTTTTTAATCTAAAACCAAGTTGGGATCTGATCGTCTTCATTGGATAATTATTTATTTTATTAAAGTATAAGGGTTAATTTCACCCTGTTTGACGGCTCGGAAGAGATTTTAGCTTACAGTGTAGTTTGGTGAGTGATTTATGATTTTTTAAATTTAAATTCAAGTTGGAATTTAATCGTTTTTATAGGGCAATTATTTTAGCTTACAGTGTACTTTGGTGAGTGTATTTATGATTTTTTAAATTTAATATCAAGTTGGGAATTAATCGTTTTCATAGGGTAATTATTTATTTTAAAGTTTAAGGGTTAATTTCACCCTGTTTGACGGGTCGGAAGAGATTTTAGCTTACAGTGTACTTTTATGAGTGTATTTATGCTTTTTTAAATGTGAAACCAAGTTGGGATCTGATCGTCTTCATTGGGTATTTGTTAATTTCGATGTTTTAAGGTTAATTTCACCCTGTTTGACGGGTTGAAAGGGATTCATTCTTACAGTGTAGATTGGTGAGTATATTCATGATTTTTTGAATTTAAAATCAATTTGGGATTGAATTGTCTTCATAAGGTAATTATTTATTTTAAAGTTTAAGGGTTAATTTCACCCTATTCGACGGATCGGAAGAGATTTTTGCTTACAGTGTACTTTGATGAGTGGATTTATGCTTTTTTTAATGTAAAACCAAGTTGGGATCTGATCGTCTTCATTGGGTAATTATTTATTTTGATGTTTTAAGGTTAATTTCGCCCTGTTTGACGTGTCGGAAGGGATTTTCGCTAACAGTGTACATTGGTGAGTGTATTCATGATTTTTTGAATGTAAAATCAATTTGGGATTGAATCGTCTTCATAGGGTAATTATTTATTTTAAAGTTTAGGGGTTAATTTCACCCTGTTCGACGGGTCGGAAGAGATTTTTGCTTACAGTGTACTTTGATGAGTGTATTTAAGGTTTTTTTAATGTAAAACAAAGTTGGAATCTGATCGTCTTCATTAAGTAATTATTTATTTTAAAGTTTAAGGGTTAATTTCACCCTGCTTGACAGGTCGGAAGGGATTTTCGCTAACAGTGTACTTTGGTGAGTGTATTTATGATTTTTAAATTTAAAATCAAGTTGGGATTTAATCGTGTTCATCGGGTAATTATTTATTTTAATGTTGAAGGGTTAATTTCACCCTGTTTGACGGGTCTGAAGAGATTTTCCCTTACAGTGTACTTTCATAAGTGTATTTATGTTTTTTTAAAATGTAAAACTAAGTTGGGATCTGATCGTCTTCATTGGGTAATTATTTATTTTTATGTATAAAGGTTAATTTCACCCTGTTTGAAGGGTCGGAAGGGATTAATCCTTACAGTGTACATTGGTAAGTGTATTAATGATTTTTTGAATTTAAAGTCAATTTGGGATTGAATCGTCTTCATACGGTAATTATTTATTTTAAAGTTTAAGGGTTCATTTCACCCTGTTTGACGGGTCAGAAGAGGGTTTCGCTTATGGTGTACTTTGATGAGTCTATGTATGCTTTTTTTAATCGAAAACCAAGTTGGTATCTGATCGTCTTTATTGGGTAATTATTTATTTTAAAGTTTAAGGGTTAATTTCACCCTGTCTGGCGGGTCGGAAGAGATTTTAGCTTACAGTGTACTTTGATGAGTGTATTTATGCTTTTTTTAATGTGAAACCAAGTTGGGATCTGATCGTCTGCATTGGGTAATTATTAATTTTGATGTTTTAAGGTTAATTTCACCCTGTTTGACGGGTCCGCAGTAATTGACTCTTGTAGCGTATTTTAGTAAGTATATTTATGATTTTTGAAATGTAAAACCAAGTTGGGATTAATATTTATTTTGAAGTTTAAGGTTTAAATTCACCCTATTTAGTAAACTTCATGTGATAATTATTTCATGAATTTTATGGGGTAATTTTACTCTGTTTAATGGACCCGAAGAAATGTTTACCTATAGCATATGTTAGTGTATTTATGATTTTTTAAATGTAAAATAGTTGTATGCCGGATGCCACTGTTTTCCCGATCGGGTGTTTTCGGATATTTTTACTGCTAAAAGTTACTGCTAACTTCACACCGGTGGTGGTCAGGCAAGTAAAGTACTTTAAATTCTAGGAAATTTTTTATTATAAAAATAGTTTTACATTCAAAACTGTTAACAATTGAAATAGAGAGCCCTCAATTATAATATTATTAAAAAACATATTCTTTACTATTTCATGAGAATATATATTTTAATCCGGACCTGGGAATCTTTTAACCAACAGACAATTTTATCGCTTATCTACAAATCGAACAATAGTCAATGAGGGTCGTCGGCTAATATGATTTATGAGAGTTACTAGATCTTTGGTTTTACTATACACTCAAAGACAATAATTTTAGCAGTCACTGCATAAATAAAAGCAAACTTGACTATTAAATAAACCTTTGGAATCGCCCTGAGTATCACCCTGTTTACTAAGATTGTTTTTCAAACCACAAAACCCATAAATCAATTTTCCACCCCTTTTATTATTCCATCCGCCCATGAGTGGTCCAGAATGATTCAATTGTACAAAATCGAATTTAGCTTGTGCGTGGTGCGCAGTTGCGAAATATGATGTGATAATCCATGTCCTGGAATGCGAAAGATTTTCCAACTTTCCAGAATCATTTGTATAGTGTCCGACCCAATTGCCGCCTTATGTTAAACCGAAAGACTAAAGAAATAATAGAAATAACCCCGTCTTGAGTGCCTTAATGTTGTACGTGCAGTGAATATTATCATGAGGTTTGATGGAAGACGTTTTCTTTTCGGCTTTTTTGCAATTTATACTTTGTTTGGAGGTGAGTGAAGTAGTCTGTGACACATTCTTGAAATTCCTTCATTTTATGTTGTTTTGGCTTGTTGTTTTGCGAAGCATGGGCGTGGGAATTTTTTTCATTGTTTCATATTGTCACCATTTAATAAATGAAATTTAAAATAGGTATTCGGATTATTCAAGTTAAATGTTTGAATTCTAATTTATTAATTTTTTAAACATATTTTTTCGTGATCGGTAACATATACCTATGTAAATTTCCCATGTGGCTCTTCTTTGGAAAAAGTTATCCTCTCCATTTTAGTAGAGAAACAAAATATTTTGGTCACTTCTCATTCTTATAAAAGATTATCGAATGTCATGTTTCATGTTATAATAACAAATAATAATGTCTTAATTAAAATATTGCGTCAAGTCACATTTTGCATTTATGGTAAAAATAGGTTTGATACACCCAAAATTATTTTGGTGTTAAATCGACCAATAAAAAAATAAGGTACCAGGTACAGTTAAAAACATTTAAAATAAAAGTAATATCCATTTAAAATGGTAAATACCGAAAACAACAAGACCGTGAACGGCGTGAACCCAACACAGTAAGTCAAAAATGATAACCTTATTATATTTAAATGATAAAAAAATGTATATTTTATAATAACCACACATATAAAAATGTATATTTCATATATACAGGGTAATTCACATAAAACACTAGCTAATATTTTGGTAACTAAAAGGGATGCTTAAATCCAGTAATAGGTGATAAATGTTTAAACAAAACGCAAAGTAAAATTTCACAAATTGTGTAGCCCGTGAAAAGGTAGTAAGTACTTTACCAACGGTAGTAGAAAAAATTATTCTTCAACAATGAACTTTAGTAAATACGATAAGTAGCTCACCAAAGGACCGATTTTTTTTCACTCTTTAGATTCTAGTAACTCTAGGGTTCTAGCGGAACGGCACTACAGCCTTCAAGGTTTATTATGCCATTATTTGATAGTTCTACTATAGGTCTGTTCGGGTTCTTTAAAATACATTGAAAACTATCAGAGGACTAGTTGACCAGTGGACAGTTTAATAGTTGTGTGCGACGTATACTTTATAATTGAACTGTTCCACTAGTTCTCGGACGGTTTGCATCGAGTTTTAAGGAAACCCGAACAAACCTAATGTGTCCATTCACTCCACAGTCTAGATCAGCCATACTCAACCTGTGGCCCGCGGGCCGCATGGGACTCTCCAAGCTTTTTTTGCGGCCCGAAACACTATTATTAAGAAGGTTCTTTTTAAAACTATGGGTTTTAAAATTTTGAACAAAATGTTCGAAAACATTCATTAGTTGCTGCGCTAAATATCACGCAAATTTTTAAAGAAACGTTTGGATAATAGGGTTACTTCAAGCTCCACTTTCGGCATTTTCAACTTAAGTACACTTTCGTCTCCAAAATAGTTCAAATAATATACAGCATAAACAAAACAACTATTTTTACTAAATTTATTTAGTCCGATTCCTAATAGTGTTTTTGCCGAAACAAGACCAGAACACTTATTTTTGTTCAATATATTTGTTGAAATACTTGCCCAAGTCATTTGTTGTGTTTAGCCAAGAGCAGTCTCTTGCGTTTCTCGATTGGTCCGACAAGATGTCTATGTCAACCTTTCTTTCTATGATACAGCTTTAACCTTCAAAAACCAATAGATTATAACACGTTATGCCCGAATCGCCGTGGTGAATGATTGATTGGTCAAGCCATATCGAGTAATTGGTCAAAGTGTAACGAGCGGAATGCTGACGTTAACACAACCAGAAGCACTTCTTAGATCACCGAAACACCAGCTTTCGCATTGCTTGAAAAACCCAAGCTATATCGGCAGAGGGATGCCTGAAAGGGTGAAAAAATCGCTTTAAAAGGGTGAAAAAATCGCTCTGAAAATACTTACTAAAAAGTTCAAAACATTAGTAATGCCAAGATTTACTAAAACTTTGCAAATCAGGTGCAAATCACCATTATTGTCACAATCTAACTGTATCCAATAATGTACCTGAATGTACATTGAATATTATGACCTGTATGTAGACAGCTAAAGTGAAGTTTTTCTTTTTTTTTTTTTATACAAATCGACAAATTCTTAGTTTATACTTGTGAAGACTAGTTGTTTTGAAAACCTTTTTTGGGTAAATATTTCATATCTTTTACTATAAACTGAGCTACTTTTTTGTAGCTTTTCCCAACAAACTATTTACCCACAAACTGTATGTCTCTATATGGGCACGAAACATGCATTGATTCTATCTGGTGTGTACACTATACAAACAACTACATGAAGTTTAAAAATGCTTATAACGGTTGGTTCAGGTCGTGGATAAATTCTGGCATGTGTACCATTTTTTGACACAACGTTTTGAACATGATTTTTGCCAAATTATACATTTTTATAATATAGTACGGTTTGTAACTATTCAAGTAAAACAAATTTACCAAAAAAAGCCGCAGTTTCTGTTAATAATTTATAAAATATCTGCCAGGTCTTAATGAATAATATTTTGTAAACATATACGAGTATTGTATATGTTGTATGGTAACAATTGCTGTGTACCACTTCGGGTCAGTGTTGCCAGTCTAGTACAATTGTACTAGATCTAGTACATTCTCTGATAATCTGGTACTCTAGTACAATCGAAACAAAATCTAGTACTTTTTTCAGCGTATGTTTCCATTTGAAGTGTAAAATATATTTGTCAAAAATTGCAAGAGAAATTAAAATAGTTGTTAAAAATTATTTCAGAGATAAAATATATAGTAGACATTTCTCGAGAGATAAAGCATTGTTTAGAAAGATAAAAAATGGTAATAAAAATTGCTCGAGAGATAAAATAGTGTTAGAAATTGTTAAAATTTTGCTAAAAAATTGCACAAGACATCAAATATTGTTCAAAAATAGCTTGAAAGGTAAAAAAGGCTGTTAAAAATTGCTCGAGTGATTAAATAGTGTTAAAAATTGTACAAACATTGCTCGAGGGATAACAAAAAGTTGTTAAAAATTGTTCGAAAGATAGAATACTGTTGGAAATTTATCAAGAGATAAAATATTTTTTAAAAATAGCTCAAGAGATTATAAAGGTTTTTTAAAAATTGTTCGAGATATAAAATATTGTCAAAAGGTATTAAAATCTTTTTTAAAAATTGCTCGTGTTCTCTATAAACCTTTTTTTGCTCTTTGATGACCATACTTCATAATTAGAAAATTCTGGTAATTTTATAGAATCTAGTACATTTTTATGAAATCTGGTACTTTTAGATAAATCTGGTACATTACAAAAATATATTCTGGCAACACTGACACAAGCACAACAATTTTAAACAATATTTTATATCTCGACAAATTTCTGACACTATTTTATCTCTCGAGCAATTTTTGAATAAGATTTTAATACCTTTTGATACTCTTTTATCTCTCGAATAGTTTTTAAATTTTTTGTTATCTCTTGAGCTATTTTGAAACAATATTTTATCTCTCGATAAATTTCTTACAATATTCTATCTCTCGAGAAATTGTTAACACCTTTTTTTATTCCTCGAGCAATGATTGTACAATATTTTTTTGTACAATTTTTAACACTATTTAATCCCTTGAGCAATTTTTAACAGCCTTTTTTACTTTTCAAGCTATTTTTGAACAATATTTGATGTCTCGTGCAATTTTTGAGCAACATTTTAACAATTTCTATTTCATCTGTTGAGCAATTTTTAAAAAAGATTTTAATACCTTTTGACAATATTTTATCCCTCGAATAGTTTTTAAAAAACCTTTATAATCTCTTGAGCTATTTTTAAAAAATATTTTATCTCTTGATAAATTTCCAACAGTATTCTATCTTTCGAACAATTTTTAACAACTTTTTGTTATCCCTCGAGCAATGTTTGTACAATTTTTAACATTATTTAATCACTCAAGCAATTTTTAACAGCCTTTTTTACCTTTCAAGCTATTTTTGAACAATTTTTGATGTCTCGTGCAATTTTTGAGCAAAATTTTAACAATTTCTAACACTATTTTATCTCTCGAGCAATTTTTGAAAAAGATTTAACACCTTTTGATAATATTTTATCTCTCGAACAGTTTTTAAACAATTTTAAACAAATTTTTAACAGTATTCTATTTCTCGAGCAAATTTTAACAACTTTTTTTATCTCTCAAGCAATGTTTGTACAATATTTTTTGTACAATTTTTAACACTATTTAATCACTCGCGCAATTTTACCTTTCAAGCTATTTTTGAACAATATTTGATCTCTCGTGCAATTTTTAAGCAAAATTTTAATATTTTCTAACACTATTTTATCTCTCGAGCAATTTTTATTACCATTTTTTATCTTTCTAAACAATGTTTTATCTCTCGAGAAATGTCTACTATATATTTTATCTCTGAAATAATTTTTAACAACTATTTTAATTTCTCTTGCAATTTTTGACAAACATATTTTACACTTCAAATGGAAATATACCTTGAAAAAAGTACTAGATTTTGTTTCGAGTGTACTAGAGTACCAGATTCTCAGAGAATGTACTAGATCTAGTACAATTGTACTAGACTGGCAACACTGGGCGCGAATGAAGGGGCGAGCGTACTTGGGGGTAACATGATTACGTTGACCAATGAATGTGGTTGTCGTGTATGGATAACCAATGAGAAATGGACAAAAGTAAATGATGTCTGTGACGTAGTTAGTTTTTGGGAGGCCTTTCTAATCGGGCAAGGCAATGCCGCTTACAAAGACGTCTCTACGAGTAATAAAAAATTGATGCAATACTGAGCGCAGCGACAAATGCAACTTGTTGAATGTAATTCAACAGCGAGTAACGATGAATAGTAACCCACAATTCACATCTCGGATGGATTTAGACAGTGGATAGCTGTATTTGATCCTTGAAGAATTTATTATCCAGCAAACCATCAGATGCATCAAAAAAATCCGTTGATATGTGGGCATCCGATCGGCCAAGTATTCTACTGGCCTTCGATGGAACCTTCTCCTTTTTTTTGAAGTCGGTTAAAAACTAACAAAAACGCACTACAAAAATAACAGGTAAAATAAAAAAATGAAAATAAACAATATTTTAAATAAACAACTTCACACACACCCTGAATTTGAGCCAAATTTGAGCCAGGTTCCCATCGTGACATACTGATGGATGAGTCCAAGCGTAGTTTGGTCTTCAGCAGTAGCTTCCTTCTTTTACCTATCAGGCAGGTCATCCTTGCCCTGGCTTGTGTCTTCTTTACTGTCATGTCGATGTGTTTAGTGAATGTTAAAAAAGTACCTTTACACATACAGATAACTGACAGTTCGACTGAAACTGAGATTGAACGGAGAACTGATCGCTGAAATCGCTGTGTCGTCTGCGTAGAGGGACATGGTTGTATGTGCATTCTTGGGTATATCCGCTATATGGTAAACAGCAGTGGTGACAAAATCTCCACTTGGGCACTCCTGCTTCCGGAATTTTCGGCCAAAAATAGACGTGTCCCATCTTGATCTAGATCTGGAATTGCCTTCTACGAAGGTATGAACTGGGCAATTTTGTCAGCCCGGCGTGCCATACGTTGTCGAATGCCTTAGCGACATCCAAGAGTATGGTTCCTGTTAACTGGTTTCTGTTGACTGGTTCCTATTGACTGGTTCATGTTGACTGGTTCCTATTGACTGGTTCCTGTTGACTGATTCCTGTTAAATCATCTTGTTATACCTTAGACTAGTCTCAAGACTTGCAATTCGGTGGCGTGTTCCTCTCTAAATCCGCATTGCTCGGCGGGTATGAGGTTCTTGTCTCTTCTTTCAATCTTCTTAATATTACACTCCGAAATTTTACTCATAGCTGGGAGTAAGCTAATGGACCTCTAATTTTGCGGAAATTTGGGGTCTTTATTCGGTTACCGGATCATGATCACGTCTGTTTGTTTCCACAGTCTCGGGAAGTATTGAGTTCATAAAATCCCATTAATGATTGCAGTGAGGAAGACTGTAGCTTTCAGAGGCAGGTGTTTGATCGCACGGTTCGTGATTTGGTCTCCTCCAGGGGGCTTCTTGGCTGACATGGATTTGATGATGCCTCTCGCCTCGTCAAAAGATGAGGGCGCGAGTTGTCCTGATTCGGGTTCGTTGTCATATTCTTCTTCCACTTCTTCGGTGAAATCCATATATTCGCTTTCGTGTTCGTTATTGAGACAGTCTATCTCTAACGAGGTTGCGAAAGCATCAGCTTTTCCTTCAGCAGTGCTCACCATCTCTAATGCTTCATGCAATGTTGGTATGGGCTTTTTATCGTTTCTCAAGATTTTTGAAGTTTCCATAGTCCAGGTTTCTTAGGGCCAAGTTCTTCGAGATATTCTTCCCAAATTTTGTCAGTATGTTGTTTGAGTTCTTCGCTAACACAACATACGTGTGAAGTCAACAAGTTTATATAGGTGCAACCATGGGGGAGATACTTACTATAGTATAAGGCAGCGGAAAAATGAATGGATGTCTCCACCCAAACTTATTGTAAACTTGTTGACTTCACAAGTTGTTTGTTTGTTTAAAATGTTTATCTTTATTTGTATTTTATCTTGTAGTGCCTTTTTGTTAGTTTAATTTGTTCTTTTCATGCCTGATGATTACCCTGCGGGGTCAAAACTAATAACTAAACCCTCTTTTTTAATTTACTTTAACCTAGACAGAGAATTTTGTGTTGTATTTTATTATAAAACTATTAAAGTAAAAACGCATTAGGAAATTGCAGTCCCGTTGCATCGCGGTCTGTGCTAGTCTCGGGCGCGCATGCATTTTCACTTGGTGTTCTCGCTCGTATCGCGTTCTCCTCTTTTCCATAGAACCTCGGGAGACTGCGCGCGCTCATCGAGACTAGCACAGACTGCGATGCGACGGGCCTGCGATTGCCTAATGCGTTCTCACCTTTATTATTTGCTCTTAGAGACGCAATATAAAAAATATAGAGTATACATATATAGGGAGGCTGTTCGCCAGAATATCATCTTGAGCAGATTGCAATAAATGCAGTTAAAATGTTAATTAATTAATTAATTAATTAATTAAATTTGTGATTTTAAATTTTTTATAGTCTTAATGGTAAGTATATATTTAAATCCAACCATTGCTTTTCCAAACTATTAAAATCGTACTTAGTCATATTTTTGAACTTTATTGGAAACAATACTGCTTTTACCAAAAGTGAAACTCTCTTAGTGTTCTGCAAACTGGTTTTTACATCATTAAAATATCTCTATTCCTGTCCGTAATAACCGGCCTATGAGTTTTTATCAGTATATAATATATGTATCCTTTTCTAATCTAAGAAATAAAAAAATAAAAATAAAGGAAGTAGATAAACTCAAAGAGAGTCACAGAAACGTCAAGCGATCGTTTTTCCTCCGCAAAACATCTACTCCTTTGGATAATACCATAACAGGCATTAAATTATATAGAAAGACAAACAGCAGATATAGAAAATTATTTTCAACATTCTAGCTTTGAATTTAAATTGGACACATTTGAGTATTGCAATTTATTTCCTTCCTTAAGAAATTTAATCTTTACATACTATACATTTCTTAACTAAAATATAAAAGGACATTGACTTTTGATGGATCTCTTCTCTTAGTGTATGTTCAAATCAACCGATAGTCTGTTTGATATCGACAGTCAACAGTTCGAGTTAGATTAACGAAAAGCTTTTCCAGAATCGCTAACTCTCGGCAAACAAACAACACAACTTCCTCGATCGATTTATTAGAAATATTAATTTAATGTTATACAAATATTTTTCTAAAACCGTTTGATATCCGGATATTTTTCTCGTTTTAAAAATTAATTATACACATGCCGTGCTTTAATTTTTACCAAAAATGCGTGCAAGTATAGCACAAGTAGAAGTTGGAAAGGCTTTTGCCAGTTCTCCCACTTTATATACATAAATTGACAGGTTTGCCGCGGATGTCACCGAAGTGGACGCGATACATTGGCGTACAAAATTATTTTATAGATGTTAATAACAATTTCAGCTGTTGAAATTTTGTAAAATTTGATTTGAATATTATAATACATGTTTAATAATTATTTATAGTCCATAAATACATACGATTGTCCAGTTCCGTCGGTAGAAACGACACTGGCAGGTAAACATTACTGCGAAATTCTCGAAGCCGTCCGACGTGGTTTGACGTTTACCCCCTCTCTACCTACCAAAAGCTTTTCCAACTTCTACTTGCGCTATAGAATTTGGTTTTTGCTGCCTCTTATGAATATTGCCATATCATTCGTCACCACACACTCCATGCATGGAGTGATTCACAAGAAATGTTTCTAAGGTAGGCCATTCTTCTTTTTAAAATTACAGTTTGGATTTAATGCAGAGACGTTCGTATATTTATCACGTGCATTTGATCAAATTTACAGGATATTGATTCACAACCATCTTTTATGCGTCTGTAAAACTGAGAATGTGAATCCTCCGCAAGTGGCTTTTTTTGGCTTCTATAAACGATCGGCCATCATGGGCGATCACAGACGAGTACCATCGTGTGGAGAGCACCGACCTTCTTATTAAACTGGATTGGATGGCTATTATGACATAATAGTCTAAGAGCTGGCTACGTAGGGGCAGGGGTCACTCGGTCTAATGCAAATTTTAGCATTTACGGGTTCAGTTGTTACTGATATAGCATGAGGCGGGCCGCCAGAAGGCAAACAACTTTTATTTGAACAATTTTTATAAAAAAAATATTTTTTTTACATTTTGTCAAATTTCTCGAATACGGAGCATTTTTGGAAAATTTTGTAGAAGACAAAAATTATAGATAATAATATTAGAAATAATTTTCTTCTCCAAACGTAAATAACAGATATATTCCATAAAATATAAAAATGACCACCTATAAAGTACCCCCCCAGATGTTCCGACAACACACAACACACAACACCCAACACCCAACACCCAACACCCAACACGCAACACGCAACACCCAACACGCAACACGCAACACACAACACACAACACACAAACACACAAACACACACACACACACACACACACACACACACACACACACACACACACACACACACACACACACACACACACACACACACACACACACACACACACACGCACGCACGCACGCGCGCGAAAATAGTCAAAACGGATTCAGGGGACCTCAAAACGTAAAAATCCGTCGAAAACTCGAGGTCGAAAAAATCATGATTCCTATACTTTCCTTATATCTGTATACAGATAGGAAAGTAAAAATCAAAACTGCGTTTTTAAATCAAATGTTCAAATTCAAATTACTATGGGATAAGAAATATACGGGGTGGCTCGTCTGAGATGGAACACCCTGTATATAAAATTGTTTGTCCTGACTGACTGACTGACCTATCAACGTACAGCCAAAACTACTGAGCCTAGAAAGCTGAAATTTGGAACATAGGTTTATTTTATAAGGTAAGCATCTGCTAAGAAAGGATTTTTGAAAATTTTTACTTTAAAGGGGGGAAATGGGAGGAAGGAGTATTTAATGAAACTCTTTGTTTTTTAAATAAATAATGACGTGTTTCAGGGTTTTTGGAAATGGGGGGTGAAAATTTATTTGGGAGTATCCATGTTTTTGGTTTTCTTTAAAATTAGAAACATGAAAATTGGAATTGCAGCTACTGATTACAAATTAATAATGACGTGTTTCAGGGTTTTTGGATTTTCACATTTTAAGGGGGGAACCAGGGATGAAAGTTTATTTGAAAGTAAAGATTTTTTTTTAAAAGTGGGAACTTGAAAATTGGAATTGTAGGTTCTCATCATAAATAAATAATGAAGTTTTTTTTTGGGGTTTTTGCATTTTCACATTTTAAGGGGTTGGGAAACGGGGGGTGAAAATTTGTTTGAAAGTATGTATATATATATATATATTTTTTGTTCCTTAAAGTTAAAAACATGAAAATTTGAAATACAGCTACTGATCAAAAATAAATAATGATTTGTTTCATTGTTTTTGGATTTTCATATTTTAAGGGTAAATAAAAATAAAAAAATAAATAAAAATAAAAAAAAATAAATAAATAAAAATAAATAAAAATAAATAAAAATAAATAAAAATAAATAAAAATAAATAAAAATAAATAAAAATAAATAAAAATAATTAAAAAAAAATAAATAAATAAAAATAAATAAAAATAAATAAAAATAAATAAAAATAAATAAAAATAAATAAAAATAAATAAAAATAAATAAAAATAAATAAAAATAAATAAAAATAAATAAAAATAAATAAAAATAAATAAAAATAAATAAAAATAAATAAAAATAAATAAAAATAAATAAAAATAAATAAAAATAAATAAAAATAAATAAAAATAAATAAAAATAAATAAAAATAAATAAAAATAAATAAAAATAAATAAAAATAAATAAAAATAAATAAAAATAAATAAAAATAAGTACTGCGTGCAGTCTGGTGATATTAGCAGATGAGAGCCGTACCAGAAATGTGGTATAAAATAAGATTATCAATTAGATTAATGTATTTAAATATTAGAATAGTCTAATTAACAATCTATAATACTATCACAAACATACCGTGAACGTAAAACAACATATTCACGGGAGCGAAGCCGCGGGCAACAGATAGTAAGGTATATATTCGATGCGCGGTTATATTAGGTAGTGTAAATAACACCCGTGTTCCTTATTTAATAATTATTATTGAATAATTATTTTTTCGTAATTACTTATTTTCTTTACAATTATATAGATGAAAAACAAGTATTTTAACTTTCTTGTAAAAATAGTGATAAGAAATATTTTTACAAATGAAAGGCAGCATACTATTATTATTAATATTTATATTTTGTCACATTCTGACAGTGAAAATGCCGCCCCTAAGATTTGCCGCCCCGGACAAATATCCGGATTGTCCGGCCTTGGAGCGGGCCCTGTTCATACCTATATTATGTTTACCATTGATTGTATTCGTGCTTGATTGCATTTCTCCTATTCTCTTTTTCATAACCCTTCTTTAACGTCTTTTTTATTCCGGTTTCCACTAGCATCAAAATATTAAACGCATTTTTCGAACTAGTAAAAATTAGGAATTCAATTTCTGAGAGTAACGATGAATTTTTCAATAAGTATTGCTTTATATACGATGTATTTTTACGAATTTATATGCGATACTTCCCCTACACATTTAGAAAATGACTCTGAAAATACATATTAAGCAGGGAAACTAAAAGGGGAGAAACTTCCACTTTCACTTTAATAGCACTAAATTTCTTCTGATGCCTGAAACTTTCTCAATGCAAAACAGTCGGGGTAGAAAATGCTGTAAAACTAATTCTATAACCTCAGATGTGTGGAAAAAATGAGTAAGGAAACGCTTGTCGATTTTTCTATTTTGAAAATCAACAAATACACCGCATATTAGTATGACGTTAATGAGCCATTTAAAAACAAAGCTGTCTGTGATTGATTTTGACATAAAGGTTTTAATAAATGTAGAGTGGCGCGGCTAATAATTGATCTAAGTGCCAAAAATCGTTTTCCCTGGAAAATAAAAAAACCGTCCGTCCCTTACTGAAAGCAAACAATTTTTTTAAATTTTAATAGCATAAAGCTATTGCTTAACAAACAGTCAAATATAATATGAAAAATTTAAAGAAAAATAAAATATTTTTGCAAAAAAATTCACTTTGAAAATAGAAAAGAAGTGCCAATATGTGCTCTTGGAAGTGATCTATCTCCATGATCCCTGTCAGTTTTTGGCTACTAGAATTTTTCTAAAAAACTCTTGGTTCTTCTCAGTTAAACACTCTAACATAGCTTCAAGGTCTTTTTTTCTTCGAAGTCTTTATGGGTACTGTATCAGGTAAACTTGACAGTTCAGCTGACTTGATGTGGTGAAAGTTGTATGCCTTTTCAATACACGAGATTTCTCCCATTGCAACAACTCAATAATACTCTTTGCAATACACCACTACATGAGATCTTTCCCATTGCAACAACTCATTAAAACTCTTTGCAAAACACCACTCCGGGATCATCTTTAGTGATTCGCAACCATGACGCCTGACTAATGGCAAGTTTTGAGGTGTCAATGTGTTTGGAAGAGGCACTGTCAAAATTAATAAAAACGGTTTCTCCCATATCCAGTACCTTTAAGGGATGTGTCGGTCTTGCAGTAACGATACTTTCCATTACACCTTCAACATTATTTAATTTTGAAACTCTTACACGTTTCTCTACAATGGCAAAGTTACGATCTGAAGCAGAGGAACTTGGTCCCGAAATTAAAAATTTATTAACAATCGTGTCGAACTTGCCAGTGGCCACGAGGAAAATTTACAGAACAATAATATCCGATTCTTCAACTGCTCAGCATAGTACGCATAGTACGCACACATTGCGTTTATAGGTGGCAAGAAGTCCATTGTTAAGGGCTTGTAAAGGCAGGTAGCCATCTGGTTTCTACCTCGACCAGATTGCTCTTCGTGCCAGACTCACATGATTCCATCAGCAGTGTCACTAATATGGATGCCGAAGTTGTAGCACGACAATTAGCGACTATAATACATACTAGTGAGTGTAAGTTTTGGAAGAGCAGTCTTACAGGTTTGTTTTTCTTACTATGGTCAGACACATATTCAGTTCCACTCACTCATCTGGCCTCACTTCACTTTTCTTCTACGTTTTTTTGTGTATTTTCTGCCCTAAAAGCCATCTTATCCATGCTGTAATAAGTCGGCGTTAATTTGCAATAAAATTCGTTAATTTGCATTAAAGTTCGTTAATTTGCAATAAAATTCGTTAATTTTGAAAACACTTATAATAAATTTTGATTAGCTTTTATATATTTTATACCAACCATTACTTACCTTTAATCAAATCAAAAAAAATAGAAATGGGCACATTGACAATATGGTTTTCTCAGTCGTGAATTTGGCTTTGGGGAAATAGTTTTCAGGAAAGAAAAGGGCGCCAATATTTCTCGTTTTTATTTTTTAGAAATAATGTTATATAGTTTAGCCTCGTGAACTTTATTTACCATAATATTTAGATAGATAGAACCTTATCTGATGCAGCAGCAGTTTCCATATATTTTGTAGCTCCCGAGCTGCAGCACAAACCTCAATTTTTCGGCAAATCGATAATGCTTTGCTTTGTAAAAAAGGTAATGTCTATTTTTTGTTTTCTAATGTAAAACATGGAAAAGAAATTAAAGGGAAACTGCTTGTATTCGCTACCGCTATTTACAACCAAAAATACTGTGGTTGGTTCAAAATATGATGTTAAAATTAATTTGAAGAAAAGATTTGGACATCGACTGCCAACTAGATTCCCACTTCACGAAATTTCCCTTTCTTAGGAATATTGCGTGCGACGACAATTAAATTTTAAATTAATCGAACACTATTTTTATACAGGATGTCACACATGCAAAAGGAATTTTAAAATGTTACAATGTTACCGAATATTTTCTAATCTAACCTAAACACAAAAAACTGATATCAACAATCACGTACAGTATCGTTATACAGACGGACATGATTCGATTATAATTAAATAATAATAATAATAATAATAATTAAATAAAATAAGAATACAGTGTATAATATTACGGGGAGCGTTTAATATAGTTTCTAACTGAAAGCGAAATAAAAATATTCCTTATCAATAATTATTAAAATGTAAATTACTAAAACAAAATCAGTTCTTTTCAGAACTACAACATATTTATTATGTGATAGAATCTCGTGGTCGGTAGTGGGATATACAAAAAATAAGTAAATCCTGCGCGGGCGGTAGTGGCACTCGCGCAGGTAGTTTTTGGTCGCGGTCGGTAATGGGACGGTCTGTACAGGGATATAGCCAAAGAGACCAGCTACTACAAAATATTCTATTGATGATAACTGATTTCTCTTTAATAATGGTTTTGTATTTATCAACATTTTACAGCACTTTGTTTATATGAAACATCTATTTAGCTCTTAATTAAATCATATTTAAATCAAGTAATTACATTTTCATATTCAAGTTGTATGTATTCTTATTAGAACTTAGACACATTTTTTAATTTGAATTTTTTGACTGTGGTAACTGGGTCCATTCACCAAACCAGAAACTTAGTCACTTAAAAATGTTGAAAGAAAATGTCATAAAGGTAAAATTCCTTCTTCTATGATGTTTTCCATGCAATTTTAGGTTGCAAACGTTTTGTCCAACACCTTTTTTACAATTTATCTCAAGCAACACTATGAAAGATTTAAATCCTGGATTTACAGCATTCAGTTTTAATATGAGTGCAGCCACAATGCAGTTTCAGAGATAATTTTCACATGAACACTTATTTACCACAGCACAAACGCATGTACCTATTCATATCAGGCACGGTGGTGTAGCGGTCTATCGCGCTTATATTCATTTATAGGCAAGTTTATGAGTCTGAGACTGCTGGGTTTCGAATCCCAGACCAGACCATGTGGATTTTTAATTAAATTGCATGGTTCGGTTTAGGATTTGATGTGTGGCGTATTAATAGAAATTCAATTTCTGTTGATATGACATGCAGATTAAAAAAATTCGCCATACATTACCGTCTCGATGATGGTGGGTGAGGTTTTCCGGGTTTTCCTCACCTGTAAGTCAAATGGCATCATCAATCATCTTTAAGTCACCCCGGAGCGCCACGGCAAATAATAATAATAGCCGTCCCTTTCCCCGGACAAGCTCAGCTTTTGGGGTTAAAATTCACTCGTAAGGGGGTGAATTAGTGAGAGTATTATTATTATTATTATTATTATTATTATTATTATTGTTTAGTTTCACAGTGTTTATGTTGTAAGGGTACACTGGTTTTTTTATTAGGTTTGGACCGAAAATACACCGTATTCCTTGGGTCGCACCTATCCTATTATTATTATTATTATTATTATTGTTATTATTATTATTATTATTATTATTATTATTATTATTATTATTATTATTATTATTATTATTATTATTATTATTATTATTATTATTATTATTATTATTATTATTATTATTATTATTATTATTATTATTATTATTATTATTATTATTATTATTATTATTATTATTATTATTATTATTATTATTATTATTATTATTATTATTATTATTATTATTATTATTATTATTATTATTATTATTATTATTATTATTATTATTATTATTATTATTATTATTATTATTATTATTATTATTATTATTATTATTATTATTATTATTATTATTATTATTATTATTATTATTATTATTATTATTATTATTATTATTATTATTATTATTATTATTATTATTATTATTATTATTATTATTATTATTATTATTATTATTATTATTATTATTATTATTATTATTATTATTATTATTATTATTATTATTATTATTATTATTATTATTATTATTATTATTATTATTATTATTATTATTATTATTATTATTATTATTATTATTATTATTATTATTATTATTATTATTATTATTATTATTATTATTATTATTATTATTATTATTATTATTATTATTATTATTATTATTATTATTATTATTATTATTATTATTATTATTATTATTATTATTATTATTATTATTATTATATGTAACATTAAAATAAAGTGGAAACAAATTGCATAATTCGGTATATAAAAAAGTACAAAAAACTACGAGGAAAACAGTGGTTCATTCCACTTGTACCATATTGACATTATTTTGCACGATGCAGGACAAACGATAACCGTGGATTTCGCCAAACGAACATCAGAAAAGTGTTGTTAACTTAAGCTGACTACTATTTCCCCCCTAGCCTCAGTCACCCCCTCATCCATTTACTGGGTCTATGTCGCGACCCCCTTAGATATACCAGCCCTAGGCTGGAACTCTGTGTCATGTAGAATTCTACTTATCGCTTTCTACAATAGAAATCGATTACTTTCTTTTGTGATAAATACGTTATCAACCGCACGGGAAATATCGCAATGTGGTTTCTTATGAAACTAGTTATCCTGTAGTAAGTATATATTCGTTGGTTTTCCGCTGTTACACAGAGTGCCACAAAAGAATCTATTGTAGAAAGCGATAAGTAGAATAATTCTACATGACACAGAGTTCCAGCCCAGGGGGTCGATTCTCGACTTGTAGGAACCTTTTCCTATAGGAATTTGTGACACTTTCCTATATGTAGGAAAATGTCATAAATTTTCGATGTATATAAAAACGTCAAAAATTCCTATAGGAAAATATTCCTACCAGTCGAGAATCGACCCCCTGGTCTCTTCATCGATTGAGCTTAAAAACCGTACTAGATACCTATGTTAATGTAGTGCAGCTGATTACACTCGTGAAATTAGGCGAAAAAACGTACATATTCGTGATTCGTTTTTCTCGGAAAGCTGATTTTGGACATGTACGGTTTTCGAACTTATCGATTCAATTACGATTTGCGGTTACGTATTTCTAGCTACATAGACATAGAGTCAGAGAAAAATATTATATTGTGATATAATTAATTAGAACAGTTACAAAATACAAAGTATACACATGAAAAAATATTCTAACTAGTTTTGGTATCTTATTCTGGTATGGTATTTATTAGTATTTAGATTTTACCTAAATCGTAAGAGGGTGTACGCTTATAACTAAAACATTTAAAACTTAATTATTTTCAAATAAATAATTTTTCTTGAAAGTTTTTCGTGAAAATCTCGACTAACAGATACCAGTTTCAATAATCAGAAAAAAAGCCATCATCTATAAGTTGAGTTTTTCTGTAAACTTTCTAACTATCGCCACTTCAATTGAATTTATGTTGATTAGGTCAGTTCATATAATCTCACTGACTGAGAAATTTTAATGCCTCTTGGCATTTCTACGAATACAGAGTGAAAGGATCAGGCTTTTATTCATTGGACTTTTCTTAGTTTGACCCACTTCTGTCAACTTTTGGCACAAAGCCACTGAGTAGAATTTAATGACTGGTTGAATGCAGTATTTATCAAATATTGGTTCGGCGTGCTTTAGGAAAGTACTCAAAGCGTAACAGAACATTTTTATTGACAGATTTATCTAAATAAAACAACATTGATGAAAATAAATAATGTCGCAGAAATTATTTATTTCAACGATTCACTATCTTCCTGATGAGTCAAAATAAACCGGTGCTCTTTGTAAAGTCTAGCATCGCTTCTATTGAGGCATGTTCAATATCCTGAGGTATCATAAAAGCTGCTCTTAGCAGGTACTTCTTATATGAGGCGCGCGTACATTGACTGATAATGTGGATAACATATTCTTCACATATTCTTCATAGTTCAGTGGCGCTCACCCAATAGTTTTCAGGTGTTTGTTTAGATGTGCATGACTCATTCAGAGAGTCCAATACTATTCAGATTATTGTCGTGCGAACCATTTTTAATCAGTGCGGTCCTGATCTTTGTTTACGCTATCGTCCTCAAACGCGCTCCTGTATACGCGTGTTTAGTGCCCGTCACAGGTTGAGGAAGGAAGGATAAGAACGAAGGAACCATACTCTCAACTGTCATTCATGTCCATTTGAATAACACAGTGGTCATTGAAATTATTAAAGCATAATTTATAAAAAAATATATATTTTGTGGATCAAAATATGCTATTGATTCGATAAGCACAATAATAAAGTTCACATTCTACTATCTAATAACATATAAATAACTCGTAGAACTTTTTTATATCGAGGGCCACAATGCAGGACTTCGAAACTAACATTTCCACTAAAAATTATATTTTATGATAATCTCGTTTAAAACATTTCGCTCCACTTACTGTAAAGGGGAAGTATTACAATTTTTGAACAAAACATGGGTAAATATTAGTCCTATTATAGAGTAAAATGGATTGTTATATCCGTCATTTTTTCATCTGAAAAATTTCGATTTTGCGGCTTACGAGGTCCTACCTTGTGGCCCTCGATATATGTCTCACCTGCTTCTTTTCTGGATGAACCCAGGCATTGATTTATCTTGTGAATATTAAATTACTTTCACTCTCAAAATCAGGAATAAGGTTAAGTTAAATTCTTCAAATCGAAGACACTGTGGCAACCTCTGCTGGTACCACCGTTTGTTGTGCATGCGATTGTGGACCTTATTATCATACGACAATTGTTTATGTAAACAAGGCGTATCTATTCCAATACATGATTGAATGTAACGGACTCCAACGAAAAAGGAAGGCCCCCATCAAACAGTACAACGTCGGTAGCCCATTCGAGAGGATTGCCTTAGATATTACTGGACCATTCCCCATGACCGAGAATGGTAATAAATACATGATGGTAGTTATGGATTATTTCCCAAGTGGGTGGGAGTCTACGCCATTCCAAATCAAGAGGCCGCAACTGTTGGAGACGTGTTAATAAAATAATTCATCAGTAGAACTACTACCAGAACTACGGCATTGCACCCACAGTCAGATATAATGTTAGACCGAATGAATAAGACCATTGGCTAATACCTGTCAAAAGTAGTTTCCAACCATCAGTGAGATTGGGATGAGTATCTTTCGCTCTTCGCAATTGCATATAAATCCGCTGTCAATGAATCTACAGGCCAGACACCAGCAAAGGTGCTGCTCGGGCGAGTTTGGATGCCGACCTGGAGAAGATATAGCAGGTGAAGATTATGTGATCCAGCTACAAAGAAAAATGGACGACGTGCATGAATTAGTTCGCTGATATCTTCAAATCGCCAGCGACAGAATGAAAAAACGATACCCAAGCCACAGAAGAATGTTTCAAGGAAGACGACAAAGTCTGGATTCATAACCCAAAAAGACAAAAGGGTTATTCTCCGAAGATTCAAAGGTCTTGGGAAAATCTGTATCTCATTAAGAAAAAAATAAATGATGTCATTTACCGTATAAGTAAGATCCCGAACGTTAAACAAAAGGTAGTTTACCAAAACCGGCTGGCTCCATTTGAGGATAACCATGACGAGGAAGAAGAAGTAAACCAGCTCCGAGAATCACATGACCTTATTTTTGAAGAATTTATGGGTACATACGGAGGTATCGGAAAAGCAAGATATGGTGTTACAACCGAGCAACAACAAGATCTGCTCACGGTTCCTAAAGACTACTCGCTTGTCCATAGCACTTCCACCAGCATCAACGACGCTCAAGGTGTGACATCTGTGTTTCGGAAGAAGTTTGGTCAATTGCCAGAACTTCAATTTCAGTTACCAGCCCCTGGAAAAATATTGAAACTTCAAGATGGATCGCGTTATCTTTTCTATTTGGTATGTTATGTTATGTTGAGAATGGGGTGTTAATACACTGCGACCTAAAAGATCTATTGTGTCCCCTTCTGTCGCCACTGCACTAAGGAAATGTCTCAATGCCTATAGCGACCCTTTCAATCCTATTTTCTCAAGGAAGTGTAGGATTTGAAGTGGCTTCAAGTTAGGTAAATCCCCCTTTTCTATTTGATATCCTCCTAGATATAGTGCCCTTGGATTCTGGAGTGCTACACATTCAGGATGTGAATGGAGGTTCGTCCTCCTCCTCACAGAATCTGCACTCACTATCCTCTACTACTCTGTTTACTTAGGTGTCCTTTTAGTCGACAATGCCCGGTAAGGATCCCTGTTACAATACGTAGCCTGTTCTTGCTCAGGCAGATGTAGGCTTCCGATCTTTTCTGGTTATATTCACCCAGAAGTATCTTGGCCTGTCTCAGCCCCAAGAGATTGTTCCAATTATCGGTTCTTCGACTGCCCAATTCTTTTTTAATATCTCCTAATATTATGTTACTGCTGATACCGCAGAACGGCTCAGGTCCTACAAAGGGTGTTTGATCCCCTTTTTTTGCAAGACTATCTGCAATATCGTTACTCTGTACCCCGTTATGTCCCGGGACCCAAGTGAGAGTAACTCTATTTTTCTCGCCTAGCTCATTCAATTGTTCTAGGCTTCTTGAGCTGATTACGTAAGAGCTCAGCGCTTTGATGGCTGCTTGACTATCGGACATGATGATAATCTCTTGTCTATGATAGTTTCTCTCGATGTTAAACTGGATACACTTCTCGATGGCGTGAATTTCCGCCTGGAAGATGCTTGGGTATTTTTCCAAGCTTTCGGAGTGCTTGGTTCTCAGCCCATACACTCCTATTCCAGTTCTATGGTTTTGGACCCGTCCGTATACCACTGAATAGCAGGTCTTTCGGTTGCAAGCGCGATGGATTCTTGGCTCCATTCTTTCTTGCAGCCCAGCTCTGTGGTTTTGAAGGTTTTTACAAAACTGTACTTTTTTTGCATTTCATCCTGGGACATGTCCCAGGTATCTTTAGTCCTGAAGCAAGTAGACTTTCGTCTGAATTTTCCGTTCCTGATCATTCTATATCGTGTCCTTTTTGCCACATTCTCTATCATCAAATGTAGAAGGGTGAGGTTTAAGATCACCTCCATTGCGGCCGTATGACAGGTTCTCATTGCACCAGTAATGCAAACACAGGCTAGTCTTTGTACTTTTGAGATATTAGCTCTCGTAGTAGCTAAACTAGTTCTGTTGCAGTATACATCAATCGCAGTATGTTTGGGTTACATCCCCATCGTTTACCTGCAATGTTTCTGCATACCATTAGGGCTTTTGTGGCCTTATTTACTACTTCCTTCTCATGTGTGTTCCAGAGACTTCATTTTTCCATTCTATATCTATTCCGTCTGATTTAACGGTTTTGAGATTAAGTTTTCTTTTCCTTGAAGAGGCTACTAGTGTTGTTTTTGTAGGGTTTATACTAAGTCCCACTTCACGGCACCATCTTTTGGTATGTTCTAGTCCTCGTTGGACTATATCACACAGGATATTACTAAACTTGCCACTAGCAAATATGACTATGTCGTCGGCATAACCTTGACAGGGTATGCCGAGGTCAGTCAATCTGCATAGAAGTTCGTCTACGATTAGGCTTCACATTAGTGGGGATATAACTCCTCCTTGTGGACATCATCTGATTGTGCCGATGGAGATGGTGTCCTGCCCTATCTGTGTCTCTGCAGTTCTTGTAGATAACAGCTGAGCCATCCATCCGGATGTGATGTTATCTACTCCACTGTATGCAAGTGCTCTTTTTAAAGATTCGTGTGGCGTGTTGTCAAAAGCTCCTTCTATGTCTAGGAAGGCACACACGACCATTTCTTTGTTTGTCAGTGCATCCTGGATTACATCAGTCAACTGTACCAGGGCAGTTTCTGTAGATCTTCCTGCTCGGTACGTGTGTTGGCTGTGGTGGAGTGGCACCCTCTCCAGTACTTCTGTTCTGATATAATTATCAACAGCCTTCTCCATTGTTTTTAATACAAAGGATGTGAGGCTGATTGGACGGAAAGATTTAGGATGTGTGGTATCCTTTTTCCCAACTTTTGGAATAAAGGTGACTCTGGCCCTTCTCCATGCTTCTGGTATATATCCCAGCTCCAGACAGCTCCGGAATAGCCGGATTATATGTGGTAGTAATTCCTTCTGTGCCTGCTGAAGCAGGGCAGGAAATATTCCATCCACACCTGGAGACTTAAACGGTTAAAAAGTGTTTACAGCCCACCTTAACCGATTTCTGCTGCATATGTGTTTGGCCACTACAGCGGCCTCTCTTGGGGGTCTGCTTACCTTAGTTGTGTCCCTTATTAGAAAAGGTGTGCTTCCAGGAAAGTGAGTTTCAAGTAAGAGGCGAGCTCTTTCCTCCTCACTCTCCGTGAAGCTTCCATTTGGTTTCTTTAATTTCAAGATGGATCACATCGGAAGGAAATTTCTAAATTTTCTTTTCAATTGTGATTTGGGGTGCTAACTTAGATTTTATTGAAACTGTGACTGGTTGTGGTAAATCAATTTATTCGCTGGCCAGCATACATTTGAGATACAACTAGCGGGGAGTTTAGGACAACTACTGCTTTCTTTTTTGGTGTTGGTGTGGTTTTTTTACATAATACAGCTGTCACAAAAAATAATATATCGTTATGACAGTTACCAAAGCAATTCTTATGTACAGGTTGATTACAGGATATGATTACTAATAAGTCAGTGCGAAAATTTTCAGCAAGAGGATCATCCATTGTTAGAGTAGCTAATTATTATTATTATTGCTATTTTAATAAATCCGCGGCCCCTTTGGGAAGGTATACATACATAAATAAAACTGCGAAATTCAAGAATAAATGTTATTTCATATTCCTGAATTATCCAACGATTAAAATTACTTAGTAATAAAACTTTTTTTATTTTTCAGATTGTTTTGGTTTAGAACTTAGAATTGAAGTTCCAAAAGCGGTTCTCAAAGGACGTGAAGTAATACTAAAAAGCTTTTTTGATCTAGAAGGAGATAAACTTTACTCTGTAAAATGGTACCACAATTCAGCAGAATTTTACAGGTAAATGAATTGTCATAGTAGCTTAACGAAAATTTTAAATATAGCAGCGCTGCAGATTTAACCTGATATATTTTGTACCTATATAGCTTGTTTGTAAATAATTTTGTTACATTTATTAAGCTAGACAGTGGGTTAAATATGAATATTAATTTTTTGAGACAATGCGGTTCAAATTAAGTATACCACTTTTATTATTTTTTTTTTAATTTATTTTAAATGTAATAATAATAATGGTCTAATTAATTTATTGAGGCTGAAAAAATGTTTGTGTTGCCCTATTATCAATATTGTAACGTTTATTTGTTTAAAAACATTTATTATTTATCATTTATTTACACTAAATACTAATTAATTTATACTTAAGCATTATTCATATTTCACACTCATAATCTAATTTAGATAACAATTCGAATGTCTATTTTTAACTGTCTCGGCTTCAACTTAACTCAAACGCCAAAATAATCCAATATATTACACTCGAAATAAATCCTGCCCTGTTTGGCAGAGTTCGCGGCTTCTATAGTTTATTTGATAATGAATGATAGCAAAATTTTTATGACCCAGGAGATAAACCCCAATATAACATCATAAATCAGTGACGGAACCCAGACAACACACCAAATCCCAGAGATATCCACAGAATATCTTTTGTGGATATCCAATATATCTACAGGATATCAGAAATATTCCGTGGATCTAATATGGATATCCAAATGTCCATCTATATCCAGAATATAGAAGATATCCTAATGGATATTCAGCAAAATATCTAATGGGTATCTTCCAGAAAATACAAGAAATCCCAGAGATATCCACAGAATATATTTTGTGGATATTCAATGTATCCAATATGGATATCCAACCAAATATTTTATGGGTATCTTTAGTAGAGGTTCATAAGTAACCAATGATTATTGAATAACGTCGAAATAAAATAGCAGAGAAAAAATATTTTCAACACTCAAAATATTTTCAACACTCTACCTTTGATTTTGCCCACTAAGGAGAAAGTCATCCTTATTAGGACTCTTCAGCAATAAATGGAAATTCTCGACTCCAGTCCACATACTTATAATAGGTATACGGAGCAAGAGAGACGTCCGACCTGTTTAACATAGGGGCGGCCATTTTTATACAAGATTACTAGTACATAGGTGACCAGAAATACAGCAATATGAAAACTTGGTTGCAGATGTCTAGGTCTTTCCACTTTTAAATACATAATTTTGTACAGATTTTTTAAAAGAAATAATACAATATTATATTTGAATTAAATTTTTATTCTACAACAAAAAAAAATATTTTAATGTTTAAAAATACATGTTAGGCTGATAAATAATAGGCCGACAAATAATAGATTAAATACCTAAATACTAATTTTCTAAGTGTTCAAATATGACCAGGTTGGAGAAGCAACCATTTATAGACTTTTGAAGTAACGAAAGGATGGAAGTATTACAGTATCGCCTAAAACATCAACTGGAAGAAAACCAATTCAAATAGACGGTATTATGAAACAACTTACCTGTGAAGAAAAAACAACATTAACATTAAACAAAAACAATAATTTCAAGAAATATTTAAACTATAACTATGACAAAATAATTTAAATCAGGAAACCTGGAATTCAGTCTTGTTTGAGGAAAATATTTGTATTGCCACCGAAAATTTTATTAATATTGTAAAAACCAATATAAAAAATTGTGAATATATAAAAAAATACAAAACCAATGAAAGAAAACGATCGCCATGGATTACAAATGCTTTGGTTCAATCGTCAAAAATAAAAGATAAACTATATAAAAAAATTAAAAAACATACCTCTGTAGAGAACATAAATGAATACAAGCGATATAGAAACCACTTAAGGGATTTAATTAGAATTGCTAAAGCAAATTATTATAGAAGCTTGATAGAAAAAAAATGATCGTAACTCTTCAACGCTGTGGAAAACGGTAAATAATGTTATGAACAGAACTCGCATATCTAATATTAGTGCAATCACTCTTGACAACAGTAAAAAAATATCTGATAAAAAACTAATGGCGAACGAATTTTGTACTTTCTTTTCTAATATTGGCGCCAATTTAGCAACAAAAATAAATCCCATTAATAAAAAATTTAATAAAAAAATAATTACAAATTCGTTTTTCTATCTGACACTAGTGAGATAGAAATTTTAAATGTCATCAGTTCTCTTAAAAATAACAAAGCTCCGGGTATTGATGGTATACGCGCGGAAATAATTAAAAAAAATTTCAAACCAAATCGTAAAGCCTTTGGCATATATAATAAACAAATCTTTTAAGAGCGGAATATTCCCAACACCATTTAAAATAGCGATAATTAAACCTATATTCAAAAAAGGGGAGAAAGACAATATGACTAATTATAGGCCCATATCCCTTATAACAAATTTTTCAAAAATATATGAAAAACTTTTGAAAGTAAGAATAATCAATTTTCTGAATAAATATAATATTATTTCTGATGATCAATTTGGTTTTAGGGAAGGGAGGTCCACACAAGATGCAATAACTAAACTCACAAAGTACATTTATGAAAATATTGATAAAAAAAAGCATCGCTCTGCATCTTCATAGACCTCGCCAAAGCTTTTGATACAGTCAGCCATTCGAAACTGATTGAAAATCTGGAAAATATAGGTTTGAGAGGAAGAAGCTATGATTTACTACTCTCATAATTAACAGATAGAAAACAATCTGTGATTATTGATAATATAAATTAAATAAATAAAATAATTAATTTAATATACAGGATGTTGATTTTATTATGTTCGAATCTGAACAGTCAGTGAAACTAATAATGTGGTATATGGCGTTCCGCAAGGGACCGTACTGGGGCCAATTTTATCTAGCATATACCTTAATAACTTATTTTCTATAAATTCCAATGGCAACATTATCAGTTTTGCTGATGATACTGCAATTGTTTATGAAAGCACTGACTGGGTATCTTTGAAATTATTAGTTGAAAATGACTTGCCTCATATATTTCACTGGTTTCAGCAACACTACTTACGGTAAATTTCAGTAAGACATTCTTTGTTCCCTTTTCATCATACGCTAATTAAATTCAACAATATTGGAATAGAAATTAAAGCTGAAAAAGAAAGAATACCATTACAATACTCGTTCTAGGCTCCATACTTTTATCTTACCTAAAGTCGATAAATCAAATACCCAGAGAAGTTTTTGGTACATGGGTCCAAAATTATATAACAGACTACCCAGGCAGCACACTTTGGTATAAATTACGTATTTTTTTAGGTACTACCATACGTATGAATACGGTTGATGTACTACCAAATATATTCGTGAAAATGTCCGCCTTATAAACGTCGATTACTAAGAATTTATCCTCTATAATTAAACATTTTTACTATACGTTTATATTAGATTTATAGTTGTAGTATATTTATACGAATTCACTTTGGTATAAAATACGTTTTTTTATGTACTACAATATACGTATGGATACTGTTGATATGCTACCCAATATATACGTGAAAATGTCCGTCCTATAAACGTATATTTTTTTTATTTTTTATACGTCTAACATTACTACTTTATCTACCTTTAATTATCCTGTTTTACTATACGTCTATATTAGATATTTTGTATGATTTTTATTAATGTGTAAAATGCGTCTACCTGATATTGTTTTAAATGTATTTCAAACACAAATTAAATAAAGTGATCAAAACAAAATTTCTAAAAGAGGCCATGGAAAAATATTAATATTTCTTAAATGATAGTTTGGATTTTATCCATAGCAGGTGTGTGTATACACCAGAAATAGGCATTACTCGTATTTATATTTTGGTTGTAATTGGCCTAAATATTTATAAAATTTTTTTGATCACTTGTTATATGTACAGAACAATATTTAATTAAAAAAAATAAACAATAAAATACTAAAAAATAAATAAATACAAAAAAATGAACACTAAAATACTGAATAACAAACTAAACGAAACTTTTCTTTAACTAACAAAAAATATATATGAAAATAAAAATCTTAGCTTAACACTTTGGACGGGCCTTAGCTAACTTAAGCTAATCTTGCATGGCACACCTAATCGTTCGGTCGGTTAAGTCGCTTGGTCCACCCCCATTCCTATAACGAAAATCTAACTCAATTTCAGGTGAAATATTTTCTAAAAGCTCCGAAATTAAATTCGTATTATTTTCTTGGAAATTATTATAAATAATAGAATCAGATGATATATTAATGTCCGAAGCCTTATTAATGTTATCTTCATTGGGAATAAAAAAAATTGATTTGACTTTAAAGCATCTTGAACATTTTGCGCTATTTTTCTACGTAGATGACGCAGAGACAGAGTTATTTTAGACATTTTATTAAATAAAAAACAACTGACCAAAAAAAAAGGAAAATAAGTATAATAAGTATGCTTGAAATAACTAGGTAACCAAAAAAATACGTAAAAAAATAAAAGAAACAAAAGTAAGGTTATGTTTTGAAGTTTCTATATTCATTTAACACACTGTACGTACCTATAAAACAGTAGTTGTTGTAAAATGCAACAATTATTAAAGGAGTAGCTAAATTAAAACATTAATAGAAACTTACCTATGCTTTTAATCAATATCGTAAAAGCTAGGACGCCAAACCAACATGCCACAAAACGTGTACATAAATGAAAATGGACGAACCGATGAACCTGCTCCCACAAACTATTCCCTACACTGAACAATAATACTACACATACGCATGAGTAGAAATGAGAAAAGACCGTACCACTAGTACGTCATCCTCCATCCGCCATCTAAAAATAGTTCCATGTGTATGGGGAATTTGTTATAAATATTACAGGTAATATAATTAAAAAAATGTGGATGTAATGTAAATAAATGTATCTATAAGCTTTTAATTTAAATAAACCTAAATATATACATATTATTTACTTCTGTCTACTAGTTCATCGTAAACTGGTATTATGCGTTTAAGGTGACTTATATTTAAACGTAGAATAATATAGGTATATTAACTAGTATCGACAAACAAAAGCGTTTAATTTATCTGTTAAAAAACGTTAAGTATAAAAATGGTAGATGGTAAACGTTTAAAAAATCAACCAAGACGAAATTTAAACGGGAATTATAAACGAAGAAAACATATTGTATAATAATGTAAATTTATACGAATTTAATTTAAATAAACCTAAACGTATATTTAGGCCCACTGTATATAAACAGTTCATCGCAAACTAAAAATAGCCGTATATTGTTAACTATATTTAAACGTAGACAAATTTACAATTATATACCATAGGATGTATATAAAAAACGTATAATATATCGTTTAAAACACGGTATGTATAATAATCGTAAACTGTAAACGTATACGGAATCAACCAATACCAAAATTAAACGAGTATTACGTATAAAATACGTTAGTTATACTAATGTGTGCTGCCTGGGTACCTACAGAAATAAAAATTATTAATTCGAAAAGACTGTACAAGAAAAAGATAAAAAAATGGATACTACAACACTCTCGACTAACGATACATTAAATGATTGAAAATTACTTTATTTAAAAAAAAATAAATAAATATAAAAAAAAATTATATACTCATCTTAAGATCCTCAAAAAAAAACACTCTTGAACTAAAATTAAAATTTTGTCAGTTGTATATTGACGGACTACAGACAGGTTTTCCTTGTGGAATGTTAGTATCACAGCTGATAAATAAATATTATAACAAAAAATTCATATTTTTATAAAATTTTGTTTAGGAGGTGCATTAATTATATTGTTTGTTTGATTATATTGTTTGTATCACATACAAGTGGTTTTACACTACTTTTGTGATAATTTACGTTTATTCGCCCTTTGTATTTATATTTTATGTAATTGTATATATATATATATATATATATATATATATATATATATATATATATATATATGGGTCATTCTCAGTTGAGACGTAAATCGCTTATTGATAAAACGCGGCACGACAAAAATTTTGAAATTGAAATCAAATTTTACAATGTTTCGATCAAAACAATCATTTCAAACGTGCCTGCAAGACGGTCAGTCAATTTATTGATTTTATCTCGTTTTATAAGATGCCAGGGGAGATACTCATACAGGGGAGAGACTTAATGTACAGAGTAGAATACTTTGTGATTAGAGAAAGAATTTTAACATTATTTTATGAAAGAAAACAACATTTTATTGAAGTATTAACTTTATTCAGTCATTTTATAATTTTATTTATCAATAATTAATTGATAATAATTAGTATTTAAAGTTTTCATATCTCCCCTGGATATCGTGTCTTTCCCCTGGCCCTTACAAGACAGGGGAGATATAAACAGGGGAGATACTTTTTAGTAACAAAAATAGAAATAATGACAAATGTATTTATTGTATGAAATTAACCAAGAAAAGTTAGAATCTATTAACAACGAGAAGTAAATATACGAATGAATTAAATTTTTTAGATGAATATTTTAAAAATAAAACTTACCAGGGGAGAGACTCCGTTGACTCGTTGTCAACTGTATGCACAGAGTGCCAGTAAAGAAATAAATGACTAAATGACTGCGCACCTAGTTCGAGTGGCTCTGATTACAAACTATCCACTCAACAACGTTCGCTCAAGGTCTTCAATTCCCGCAAGTCAGTAAACAAATGCCGATTTTACACAAAAATAAGCGTGCCAGGGGACGAGACGCAAAATACGGGGGACAAACGTAAACGTAATTTTTTTTTAAGAAAAAAAAAATATCACGCAATTTTACTTGCTTGATTACGATAATTTATTTAAATTATTTTGTTGAAATGTATAATTTAAATAAGTTATTTGATTTTCAAGTACTTAAAATTACAAATAAATAAACAGAATCGGCCCGGGGACAAGCCAGGGGAGAGACGTTTTCCGACTTTGAGGTGAAATTGTGACTAAATTAAATAAAATTAAGAAATGAATTTGAGTGACCAATTATATGAGCACGAGTTTTAAGAGAAAATAACATTCTTTTTAATAAAAAATTTTAAAAAAGGTGGTTTTTTGTTATGGACGTCGAATTTACGGCTTAACTGAGAATGACCCATATATATATATATATATATATATATATATGTTATAGTGTACAATATCAAGAAGCGTCAAGAACATTAACCTTTGCTTCCCATAGATACAAGTGTCAGTTTGCTTAATAGACATTTTATAGTTTATTCACATTTGCACTTTTATAACATATTGTTTTATTTAATTTTAATTACATTCAGTCTAGAATCCGATTTTGTTCATTAAACACCTTTATTTTATAACACAGTTTTTATTTGAAATAAATTATTTTTTAAAAACTACCTTACGGCATTTTTGAATTTAAGTGGCGCAGTCAGTAGGATGGGTCAAACGAGATTAGTGAATATAATTTTCGGTTCGTATTAACGATTCATTGACCTATTCGAACATATACCGTGTGTTAGGAAGTTCCAGTTGGGTGAACTGAGTAGCTCAACGAGAAGACATCAAAAGGACATTTGATACTTCGGGAATAGGAAGAAAGAACACTACAAGTGAATATTGTGGCATCTTTCGCTGGTTCTACACATGGAAGGAATATTAATTTTGCTGTAAGTACTTATGTCATATAGAGGTAAAACTAATCAATGTGCTTCAGATTGTTCTGAAAATTCAGATAATAGTAGCACAGATTCTGACTCAGACTCCCCAAAGTCTTTAATAAATTCTATAAATTCTATAAATATTGCTAAAATTTTAAAAGATAATCAAAAATTAAAAATGGCAGTACTAAAAAAGGAATATTTAGATATGATACCCGAATTTCAAGGGGATACACAATTACTTCCTAGATTTTTAGAAATTTGTGAAAAATTAGTCAAAAAATTTTATAATGCAGCTGATGTTAACGATTTTCAGAATGAATATCTGATGTCAAGTATCTTAGCAAAGATTAAAGGTGAAGCAGCTGTTAATATTTCATCTTGCACAATATCAAATTGGGCAGATTTAAAAGGTGCTCTATTAAATACTTATTCTGATAAAAGAGACATGTTTACGTTAAATATAGAGATGGTACAAACCAAACAAGGTAATGAATCGCCTTTTGATTTTTTTAATAAAATACAGCACTTATTAAATCTTCAAATTTCTAATATAAAAGCTCATACTGCTGGGCATGAAATAGTTACTTTATCAATTTATTGTCGTAATTTGGCTCTCAGAGTATTGTTACGTGGTTTAAAGGAACCACTGGGTTCACTTATGCGCACCAAAAATCCTGCAGATCTAAATTCCGCGTTAAATATGTTAACAAATGACTTCCAAAACAATATTGAAGGTTTAAATACTTATAAGGGTAAATTTGTGCCTAGGAATAGTTTTCTTGAAAATAGAAACACAAATAAACAATTACAAATTACTAATTTTTCTCATAACTCTCAACCGCCTGTTAGACAAAATTATTTTTATAATCCATCACAACCTAATACTAGTAAAATAAATAATAATACTAATTTTGATAAAAGGACAAATATATTTAAGCCAAATCCAAATCAAACTTTTCCGAAACCTACTCCAATGAGTACGTCTACAAGAAATACATTTAGGCCTAATCAAAATTATCAAAATCCAAATTATTTTAGACAAAATCAAAATCAAAAATTTTTTGTTGAAGAATTACACACTATAGATGAGCAACCAATAGTTGAAATTCCTGAAGATACCGAAGACAATTTTTTAGGGAAAATTGCCTCGGAAAAAACAGAATAAAAAATTTTGAATTACTTAATTTAACAAACAATGAAAGCCAATTACCCTACATAATTTTCCCGGAATTTGATTTAAAGGTTCTTATCGATACAGGATCTACCAGATCATTTTTATTACCTGAAACTGCTGACATGTATTTTAAAAAAATGATTAAATTCGAACCTTTTCAAATTTCGACCGCTCACGGTACTACACAGGAAAATTATTGTACGGCAATGCCTTCATCAGAAATTTTTGGATACAAGAAACCAATTTACCTAAAATATTCTATATTTAAATTTCATGATAAATTTCAATGTTTATTAGGGCTCGATAACCTAAAAAAGTTAAAGGCTAGTATTGATTTAAATAAAAATTTATTGGTTACCCCTAACAGTAAAATAAAAATTCATTACTACAAGGTTCCTCAGAGCATGAATTGTATAGTAGTGCCTCCGAGATCTGAACAAATAATTAAAATAAATTTAAAAAACATCAAAAATGGAGAGGTTATGATACCTTATACGCGAGTTTCAGAATTAGAAATTCCACAATGTATAACTGTAGCAAAAAATAATACAGCTTTATGTACTATTTTAAATAAAACAGAATCAAATATCACAGTAGATTTAAATGAACCATTGGAAGCAGAATTGTTCGATGAATACGATCCAATTCAATCCCCCAATTTTAATAGTTTTAATGCCACAAAAGTAAAATTTGATATTTCTAAAGTTCGTACTGAACATATGAATTCAGAAGAACGGCAAACAATGTTAAAACTAATAAGAGAATATTCCGATATTTTTCATGTAGACGGTAATAAATTAACATTTACCAGTAAAATAAAACATGAGATAAAAACGACTGACGAGTTACCGGTGTACACTAGATCGTATAGGTACCCTGAGGTACATCGTAAGGAAGTTCAAAAACAGATTCAAAGTATGTTGGATCAAAATATTATAAGGCCTTCGACCTCACCATGGAGTTCAAGTATCTGGGTTGTAAGTAAAAAACCCGATGCCTCTGGACAACAAAAATGGCGGATAGTTGTCGATTATAGGAAACTGAATGATAAAACTATAGGCGACAGATATCCCCTACCCAATATTACGACCCTGCTTGACAAGCTAGGACGATGTCAATATTTTTCAACGCTTGATTTAGCGTCGGGTTTTCACCAGATTCAAATTGCAGAAAAGGACATACCCAAAACTGCATTTAATACGGAAAATGGCCATTATGAGTTCTTGCGCATGCCCTTTGGACTCAGAAATGCGCCAGCGACTTTCCAAAGAATAATGGATAATATCCTACGTGGGATACAAAATGAATCCTGTTTAGTCTATCTAGACGATATTATAATTTTCAGTACTAGTTTGCAAGAACATATAACCCGCTTAAAAGAAGTATTTGATAGATTAAGAAATTCAAATTTTAAATTACAGTTGGATAAATGTGAATTCTTAAGAAAGGAGGTAACATATTTAGGCCACATTGTTACCCCTGAAGGTGTAAAACCAAATCCTGAAAAAATAATCGCTATTAAAAAATATCCGATTCCCAAAAATACAACCGAAATTAAAGGATTCTTAGGACTTTTGGGCTATTACAGAAAATTCATTCAAAATTTCTCAAAAATTACTTTACCGCTAACTAAACGTCTAAAGAAAGGAGCTGTAATTAATATCACAGATCCGGACTATGTAGAGTGTTTCGAACTTTGCAAAACACTTTTAATTAACGAACCTATCCTGCAATATCCTGATTTTTCGCAGCCGTTTATTCTGTCTACGGATGCAAGTAATTTTGCAATAGGGGCTGTTTTAAGCCAAGGAAAAATCGGCAGCGACTTACCAGTTGCTTATGCTAGCCGAACTTTAAATAAATCAGAGATTTCTTACTCCACTATTGAGAAAGAAATGCTCGCTATCGTATGGGCAGTAAAATACTTCCGGTGTTATCTTTTTGGAAAAAAGTTCCGGATATATACTGACGCAAAAGCTCTTCAGTGGTTGTTCTCTTTGAAGGAGCCCAACTCTAAACTTGTTAGGTGGCGTCTAAAACTTGCTGAATACGATTACGAAATAGTATATAAAAAGGGTACTCTTAATAAAAATTGCGACGCCTTATCTAGAATACAATTAAATTTAAATGAAACCGAAAATCAGCCAGGTACTTCAAAAGCTCTACTTGACTATATAGATGATTTTAACAAGGACCTTGAAAATAACGACAATTCGGAATCATTAATAGCCGAAGTCGGAAATTTCGAGAATTTAGAAAATGATCAATTAGATGATAACGCTACCGTACATTCTAACCTAGAAAACCCTATAATAGGCATCCCAATTGTAGATTGTCCTGTAAATTTTGGAAAAAATCAAATTATTATTTCCGAAGTAAATTTTTCTCCAGCTCAACCTACAATAATAAAACTTTTCGAAAATAAGCAAAGAATACTTGTTCAATTTTCCAAAAATGATTTTGAAAATGAAGTTATTAAATTTCTTAAAGAATTTGTTGTGCCAAAAGTAAAATATCACTTATATTTTGAAGACCCGCTCTACGAAAAATTTAGTGTTGTAGTTCAGACATTTTTTAAAAATTCCCTAATGAATATGATCAAATGTTCGAAAAAATTAATAGATATCGATCCAAGCGATATCAGTGATATTATTCAAAATTATCACGAGGCAAAAACTAATCATAGAGGATTAGATGAGACCGAAACTCGAATAAAAAACCTTTATTATTGGCCTAACCAAAGAAAATCAATACAAACATATATTAACAAATGTGAAATTTGTCAGTTAACCAAATATGAGAGAAATCCAATTAAACCTACTTTTAATATTACTCCAACCGCTGTAAAACCATTTCAAATTTTACACATGGACAGCATAACTTTAGAAGGATCAAAATTTTTAACAATTATGGATTCTTTTTCTAAATATGGTCAATTGTACAAAATGAATTCTGCCGAAGGGCTAGAAACTGTAAATAACTTAATAAAATTTTTCACCCATCACTGTATCCCGGATGAGATAATTTCGGACAATGGTACGGAACTAAAAAATTCATTGGTAAAAGAACTTTTGGAATTACATAAAATTAAAATTCACTTTGTTACGTCACAGCATCCAGAATCTAATGGAATAGCTGAAAGGTTTCACTCTTCTATAATAGAACATCTTCGATTATTAAATAATCAAGATGAATATAAAAATGAACCCATAGAGCAAAAGGTAAATTATGCAATTTTAGCTTATAATAATTCGGTTCATTCAGTTACAAAACTAAAACCGTTTGAAATTATAACGGGCCATTTAGGCAACGATTCCCCTTTTAATATTGAAATTGAGCAAAAATTATTAAACGATTATATTTCAAAACATAAAGAAAAAATTAAACTTATTTATTCAAACATAAACGAAAAAATTCAAAATATGAAAGAAAAAGTTATAGAAAAAGCTAACAAAAATCGAGAAGAATTGCCTAAAGATATACCTACTAGAGTATTTGTTCGTAATAAACAAAAACAAGGCAAGACAAAAAATAAGTATCAAGCCGAAAACATTAAAACAATAAATAAAAATAAAAAGACAGCCAAAATTATTCCTAGACACGGAAATACCGCTGAAGATATTCACCTATCTAATATTAAGAGACCTAGAAAAAAAAACTTATGCTTTTACTTCAGATTCCTCGCAATTGGACAAGGAATAGAAATCAAAATTATAACCCAAAATTTAGGATTACTCCCAATTAATTTAGGACCGGCAAAATCAACTTAAAATGCAATACTCTGTAAGTCACGAAACAAAATTTTAGAAATTAAAAATATTATTGAATTTCAAGTGAATTTCGAAAAAGATTTGCTTAATCAGCTACTAATAATATATAATTCATTATTAAATACTATACAGGATATTGAAAATCCAATAACATTCTGCAAATTAAGAACGTTACCAGTATTATAAAATCCAAAGAATTATTCATAGAACTTACAAAAATTTCAAATCACTATTTGAACTTAAATATGAAAATATTTTAGATTTTGCATCATTAAAGATAGTTGTAAAATAACGGAAAATAATATTCAATACTTCTTATCAATTCCTATTAATTTTGAAAAACAATTTAAACTATATTATTTATCACCCATACCTACAAATACGAGTCAGAATTTGTAACAATAATTCCTAATACCAAATTTCTGTTAAAATCAAATGATAATTTTATAAAGCCTCTAAATGATATTTGTACGTCTGGTAAAATATATCATATTCCAAGTGTTTGGACAATCGCCCTGTATATTGCTATAATATTAATTTTTATCCATTTTATCTTAAAACGTCGACAAACTATTTGTAAAGGAAATACCAAAAATCAAAGCACTGAGGAAAATCCAGATGAAGCAAAAATGCGACTTCCGGAGTAAGCCAACTTTTAGCAGGGAGGTGTTATAGTGTACAATATCAAGAAGCGTCAAGAACATTAACCTTTGCTTCCCATAGATACAAGTGTCAGTTTGCTTAATAGACATTTTATAGTTTATTCACATTTGCACTTTTATAACATATTGTTTTATTTAATTTTAATTACATTCAGTCTAGAATCCGATTTTGTTCATTAAACACCTTTATTTTATAACACAGTTTTTATTTGAAATAAATTATTTTTTAAAAACTACCTTACGGCATTTTTGAATTTAAGTTATATATATATATGTTGTAATGAAAACACCCTATATCAAAATTTAATAATAAAACTAAAAATAATAACCGTACTAATAATAATATTAATAATAATAATAACTATAATAGTAATAAATAAAAAAATAATATTATACCCTGTATAGTAATATTGATAAGAAAGTCATAAGTGAAGGATGTAGAATGGAAGGGGTTTCTAGGTTGTAAGGATGAGGGATTGTCAATTTTGAAATATAAAAAAAATGTCAAAAATTTTGGAAAGAAAGATTTAATTTTTGAATAATATGAAACAGAAATTGGAATACTAATATATAAAACAATAAAATAAACAAGTTTAAAGAACCACATATTATGTAGAGGTATATAAAATATAAAATAGTTACAGAAGAATGTTTGTAATTGTTTCCGGAGAGTGATATATAGAAGAATCACGACAGGACAGATAAACCGAATATAATAGAACACCTACAAGTTGAATAGTGAGTAATTTTATAAACTAATTACGATATTTTGAAGAATTAAGTAGTTGTGTTTGAAAAGACATTCATAATTGTTATTTTTTTTTTGTAGAATTTAATTTAGTAAATAGTTTAGGTAGTATGAATGAAGAGCGAGTGTATTTAGAGTAGTTTTTAGTAATATAGTAATATAACCCCCATGAAGGTAAACAGCGGGGCATTTTGTTAATTGGAGGTTGATACTGTGTTTAAAAATAAAACTTGTATTTTTGATTTTGAAAATTTGTTTATTTTATTTAAAAATACAGGGTATAGAACAAATTAAGTTATAAATTTTTATTATGTTGATTATTGACAAATTATATTAAAAGAAAATTATAATAACATTAAAATAGAATTAAAAAAATACAATTTAAATAAAATTAAATAAAATTAAATAAAATTAAATAAAATTAAATAAAATTAAATAAAATTAAATAAAATTAAATAAAATTAAATAAAATTAAATAAAATTAAATAAAATTAAATAAAATTAAATAAAATTAAAAATAAAATTAAAATAAAATTAAAATTAAATTAAATTAAATTGAAAAAGTAATAATAATAATTTGAAGCACCCCTGAGATCAAAAAATAATAATAAAAAAAAAAAAAATAAAAAAAAAAAAAATATACTTTAATTAAATTAAAAAATAAATTGGTATAAGTGTGATATCATTACAAATGGCGCCCAACGTGGGGCAGTAAAGCTGTCAAACTGACAAGTGTGTGTTTAAAATTGTCATATTGAAAAGTATGCTATAAGTTGTCATACTTTGTACAGTGGTACAGAAATATAGGTATAAATAAATTTGTTAAATATATTATTAAATAAAATATAAGAAAAAAGTATGACAATAGTGTTGATTAAAACATAAAAATAAACTTTTAATATGGAAAAGATGGAAGAAAGTAATAAGGAAAAAAATGAAGTGAAACAGGAAGAAGAAGAAGAAGAAGTAAGAAAAACAAGAAATACAATAGGAAAAGAAAGTAGTAAGATTGAAGAGATGAGTGTATCGGAAATGATCAGAGTGATGATGGGAAAGATGAATAAAATGGAGGAAAATTTTCAAAAGATAGACGATATAAAAGAAGATATGAAAGAATTAAAACAAGTAAAAAAGGAAATAATTAAAAAATTAGACGAATTCAAGATAGATTTAGAAGATAAAGAAGAAACAAAGAAGAAAATAAAAGAAATAGATATAGAAGATATTAAAAAAGACGTAAAAATAACAGAATTAGAAAAGTTGCCGAAACAGGACATTAATGAAGCGAGAAAAATAATAATTAAAGACGTTTTACAAACAGTACCAATTATAAAAGACAAAATAGATTGCAAAACTGAAAATATTATCCAAATAAAATGTGAGAAAAATGAAGCTAAAATGCTAGAACGTGCAGAAATAGGAAATAAATTAATGAAAAGGAAAATAATAGATTCACATGAGGAAAATGAGATAGAAATAATAATAAAAGGAAATAAAATGGGAACAAGAATTATTAAAAACCAGAGAAGAAATAAAAATAAGGAAAATGTAATTGATATAATAATATGGGAAACAGTAAGAAGAGATGGGAATAAAATAAAAATTGTCAATAAAAGAAAAATTAAAAAAATTGTAGGAAGAATAAGAAGAAAAATAAAAAATAGAACTTTATCTGAAAAGGAAAAGACAAGAACCAAATTCAAAGAAAAGCAGAAATGTTAAAAAAAGGACAACGAAAAAGGAACATTTGACCAGGACAAGAAAAGGAATTGAGTTTACGAAACATAAATTAAAAATTAGAAAATATTTAGAAATTATAAATTGGTAAAAAAAAATAGATTAGTGAACTTATAGGTAATGAATTAGATAATTTATTAATAGTAGAATAAGATAGAGTATAAGAAGATAAAAAGAAGTAAAACAAAATTAAGTGAAACTTAAAACAAAATACTAATAATAATAATATTAATAATAATCAAAAATCATAATAGTTTAAAAATAAAAGTAAAAGGAAATTTGCATTTGAAATTTTACATAAATGAAAAATTTTAAATGTAAATTTGGGAAGTTGTAATGAAAACACCCTATATTAAAATTTAATAATAAAACTAAAAATAATAACCGTACTAATAATAATATTAATAATAATAATAACTATAATAGTAATAAATAAAAAAATAATATTATACCCTGTATAGTAATATTGATAAGAAAGTCATAAGTGAAGGATGTAGAATGGAAGGGGTTTCTAGGTTGTAAGGATGAGGGATTGTCAATTTTGAAATATAAAAAAAATGTCAAAAATTTTGGAAAGAAAGATTTAATTTTTGAATAATATGAAACAGAAATTGGAATACTAATATATAAAACAATAAAATAAACAAGTTTAAAGAACCACATATTATGTAGAGGTATATAAAATATAAAATAGTTACAGAAGAATGTTTGTAATTGTTTCCGGAGAGTGATATATAGAAGAATCACGACAGGACAGATAAACCGAATATAATAGAACACCTACAAGTTGAATAGTGAGTAATTTTATAAACTAATTACGATATTTTGAAGAATTAAGTAGTTGTGTTTGAAAAGACATTCATAATTGTTATTTTTTTTTGTAGAATTTAATTTAGTAAATAGTTTAGGTAGTATGAATGAAGAGCGAGTGTATTTAGAGTAGTTTTTAGTAATATAGTAATATAACCCCCATGAAGGTAAACAGCGGGGCATTTTGTTAATTGGAGGTTGATACTGTGTTTAAAAATAAAACTTGTATTTTTGATTTTGAAAATTTGTTTATTTTATTTAAAAATACAGGGTATAGAACAAATTAAGTTATAAATTTTTATTATGTTGATTATTGACAAATTATATTAAAAGAAAATTATAATAACATTAAAATAGAATTAAAAAAATACAATTTAAATAAAATTAAATAAAATTAAATAAAATTAAATAAAATTAAATAAAATTAAATAAAATTAAATAAAATTAAATAAAATTAAATAAAATTAAATAAAATTAAATAAAATTAAATAAAATTAAATAAAATTAAATAAAATTAAATAAAATTAAATAAAATTAAATAAAATTAAATAAAATTAAATAAAATTAAATAAAATTAAATAAAATTAAATAAAATTAAATAAAATTAAATAAAATTAAATAAAATTAAAAATAAAATTATAATAAAATTAAAATTAAATTAAATTAAATTGAAAAAGTAATAATAATAATTTGAAGCACCCCTGAGATCAAAAAATAATAATAAAAAAAAAAAATAAAAAAAAAAAAAATATACTTTAATTAAATTAAAAAATAAATTGGTATAAGTGTGATATCATTACAATATATACGTGCACTGCTATCCTTTCGGCCTCCGTATGCCACACAGGCACCCAAGCCTCCACCATAAACAGTGCGTTTCTCTGTATATATTTCACATATTTAGAAGCGTAAATTGATAAGCTTACTTGGCGCCATACGAGGGGAAGCGAATTCCTTAAAAAATTATATACAGCTTTTCGGTAAATTTTTAAATGTAACACGCCTCCGAGTAAATACTGTCTTACTTGCCACCATTTGTATATCGTATGTAAACGGTACGCTCGTACTTGCCTCCGACAGTGTTGCCGCTGTTAAAGCTCCCTAATTTATGGCAAGAAACCGCTTTGACGACCTTGATCTATTTTTAAGTCTCGACTACCACCGATTTTGGATTTACCTTCGCTCGTTTGTAGTTTGTATATTATCTATATAAAGGCTACGCTCTTACTTGCCTCCGACAGTTATTTTTTAAAGGTAAAAATAGATTCACTCGATCTATTTTTAGATCTCAATAGATACTGCTTCATTGGGTACTGTTTCAGTTCTAAAAAGGGAATATATAAAGGCAATCGGGTCGGTGGTGTAGCAGTCTAACGCGCTTATACTCATTTATAGGCAAGTTTATGGTCCGAAACTGCCGGGTTTCGAATCCCAGACCAGACCATGTGGATTTTTAATTAAATTGCATGGTTCGGTATAGGATTTGATGTGTGCCGTATTAATAGAAATTTAATTTCTGTTGATATGACATGCAGATTATAAAATCGCCATGCATTACCGTCTCGATGATGGTGTGTGAAGTTTTCCGGTTTTCCTCACCTGTAAGTCAAATGGCATCATCAATCATCTTTAAGTCGCCCCGGAGCGCCACGGCAAATAATAATAATAGCCGTCCCTTTTCCCACACAAGCTCAGCTTTTGGGGTTAAATGGGGTTAACATTCACTCGTAAGGGGATGAATTAGGAGAGTATTATTAATGCCCCTCCCCACCCCCCCGAAAATTCATCTTCGAGCCGCTCTTGCTTTAAGTAAATATTTCACTTTAAAAATTTTTTTAATTGTTTTTTGTAGGCCGTTTGCTGTCAGTTTTTATTTTATTCAATAGTTTTATGTTATTTTTTAGTACACGAAAAAAACCTATTTTAGTAGTTTTTATAGTTTTTTGTGAATTTTTATTTTTATATGGAATAACAAATGTATGTTTAAACATGAAGAAAAGTTTGTTTTATTAAAGAAACACAAAGATTCATTTAAATGAATTGAGCACTCAAAATTCGTACTACGTCACCGTATTGAAAAGATTCTGTACGAAAAAAATAAATGGTAATTTTAGTTAAAGCAATAAAGATTTAATTTAATATGTATTTTTACCATTGGTAATAGGAACAACAATTTTTAAAATCTCCTGTTTTAATCTAAATATTTTAAGGAGGTAGCACCTTCGGTTCAGGGACGATTCTGTATAATTCAAAATTCCATAATTTTGGTTCCCCTTGATATTGCCAAAATGGTTTTATTTCTTCTAGACCTACAGCACTTTGCCAGTTTTAAAATTACAACCCTGTATATTATGTTTCTATATAAATAAAAACCTTCGAGAAATGGAATCAAAACAAATTTTTTCTACGAACTCTTACAAAAAGACATCTTTCGCCACAGGATAATTTCAGCGAAAACTTGATTTCCGTCACTAGTGAGAAAAAATCCCATAACGTTTACTTTCGTCTCTAGTTCGTAGAAAAAGTATAGTGTTTTACTCGTCGAAAATAATTTTTTGAAGCTCGCGAACATTGTTCTCTCGCTTCAAAAAATGTTATTTTCGTCACTCGTGAAACAATATACTATTAATTGTATTTAGTGTATTTATTTTAAAACGAAATAAATACAATTAAATTTATCTGCAATATCCACGGTTCCTTAGATTCAGAGAGAAAATTATTGTTAGATTAAGTGAAAAACCTATCCATATTTTTTTATTGTTAGATTTTTAAATTAATTATTTAAAATTTGGGTTAGTTAAAAATGAAAAAAATAATAAATAATTAGATTACCTTTTTGGGTTTTATTATCCATCCAAGTCCAGTTTTTAGTGATTATTTCCTCATTATAAAATAGACCATTTTTTAGGAAACTTTGTTTAGATAAGTGTTTAAAGCACTAGACTGTTTAATTGAGATTACATTTATGTCATCCTTCTGTCACACTATATTGTTTTTTTATTTTATTTTTAATATAAAAAAAATACTTTAGTCATATATCACTCTACACATTGTAGCATTAAAACTACATATGCCGGAATGTTTTTGCTTTTGCTTTTGAAAATATTTTATGATAAAATCCCTAAATCCCGAAAATAAAAACCAACATAAAAATATAATCTGGTGTACCTACTTATACGCAATAATATAGGTATATAAAAGAAATTAACTTCAAAATGAGTATCCATAAAACATATTGTAATTTTTCAAACAAGACTCAGTACAGCGCAGTCAGTATCAAAACGGGCGTATCTTTGCTTGATATTCTCCACATACGTATTTGGCTCCAAACATTGTTGCCGGTTTTCCGGAGGCATAATATGACAATTTCTATGTGGAGACCAAAACGTACAGCAGATTGTACTAGTGTATATGCATGTAAGATCGCAGCGCCACGTGGTGGAATTTTGATGAACTACGTTGTGTAACTGTGCATGTGTACACTCCCAAAAAGCCTCCGGAGAAAAATTTGTCCAGTGCATATTTATAGCGTAACTAACCGTTTGCGCATGTTATACAGGGGGATACGCTTTGGCCTCCGATTTTCCGCATTCGCCTCCGATTTTTGAGGCGTATGCGTCCAACATCCATATATTTTGGAGGCGTATAAGACAAAATGCACGTATATATATATATATATATATATATATATATATTTATTTATAGGCCTTGGTGGCATCCCTCCATGTTAAAATTGCGTCTGCCGTGGCATCCACGTCCTCGTGGCATCCGATATACAGATGCCACGAGGACTTTCGATGAAACTCATCGCAAATGAAAGGATCCTACCCCTACTAACTCTTGGCAAAATATTGGCGGGATGCCAAAACAGCCTATTTTTGTATGTTTTTAAACATGGTAGTTTGAGCAATGACCGCAACTGCCGCCACTTTCGTGTGCTGTATATTCTGAGATATATTTAAAGGAGGTAATGGCATCCAATGATATACATATTCATTTTGAGTACCTGGTGGCCTCTGTATATTCCGTTTTCGGTTTGATGGCATCCATTTCGTTGTTGCCAGATCTTATATTGGTTTATAACTCAGCCTTTTCATTTTTATAGATTCTGTAACATACTTTCACTAGGATAAGGCGCCCTTGCGATTTACTTCCGAGAAAATAACATGTGTTTTTAAAGCTATTTTTATTATATCTTTTGAAATATACTGGTTAAATTAGGTACACTTATTCTGTCACTTTTTAAACTGTAATCTGTGAGGAACAGTTTTGTTTTGTATAAAAATTTGCACAGATTTGTCTGCAAATGTTGATAAAATTAAAACGCTTTTAATCGTATAAGGCATAAGCTAGGATAAATTAGCGGACAAACTGGACGGCGATGCTTGAAAATTTTAATATTGTTATTCTCTGAAATCTTTGGTTTAGGGACTTTAGTGTCATGAAAGTTAAAAAATAAATAAAAATTATCATTTTTATTGAAAAAATCATTAATTCAGTTTAAAATATTATTTAAAACAAAATATAATTTTTATACCGATTTACCGATTAAACAAAACATTAAGACTAACCAATGATTCAAAATATATATTTTTTTCTTTTAAAGTCAGGTTTTTGCCGCCAAACAACTATGGGAGCAGAGAGGGGAAAACACATTTAGCCCAAGATTACAAATACAATTTTTATACTACCAATTCAGTACACTACTTTCAATTAATTAAATCAAAATCATTAAATAGCAAGAACTCCAACATATAATTTTTAGGTCTTTAAAGTCATTCGTATCCGCCGATAAATATTATTCCATCAACTTTCCGTTTGAATTAACTTATTACCTGGAACGTTACATAGTAAGTCTGTTTTTTCTGCCTAGGCAGTAAAAATATATCTTTTTTAGTCTTTAAAGTGTCAATAAAAAGCCGCTTTGGGTACAAGAAACCAAGTTTTTTTTTAAATATTTGAAAAATGACTAACTTTTAGTATCTATATAAACGACGTGGAATCATTAATTTTCCTACGAATTTATTTCAAAACTAAACATATTTACATGATTTCTTGTCGTTACACCTGACAAATAATGAAACACATCAAACTTTTTTTGTGAAAAACAATTATATTTTTTAAAGAAATATACATTTATCGCGAGATATAGCGGTAAGTTACAAAATTAAACATATTTTATTCCAACGATTTTGTTGACAAATCTAGAAATTGTTCAGGTAAACAGTTCCCGAGGCCAAACTTTATTCTTGTGTGTTATTTAAAAAAAAAATTTTTATTCCATTCTATGACTACCAGTTAACACAAACTTTTTCATAAATTTAAATAATTTTTCAAAAAATCAAAGAAGCGACATTATACTTTCCAATTATACAAGGTGCTCCAAGAAAGTGATAAATATCAAAGTTTTCCAAAATGGGACACCTTGTATTTTATATATTTGAATTTTCCTTGCCTTTCTTATTATAACAATAAAATAGTCTGAGATTATACAGGGTATTTCACACGCTATAACCAGTTTTATATAAAAATCGTACTGATTTCAAAGACGTGTATAGTGCAAAATAAACATTTGAAATCTATTTTTGTGCAGTAAAAGGTTTTCATTATTAGTCAAAAATTTTTACCGATGTACTACTTTTTTAATTTTAAACAAATCTTTATAGGGTACGTCAATACAAAAAATTTAGTAACTATTTCTATTTGGGACAAATCTATTGAATTCGTTTAATATTATTTTTATTTTAAACATTTTTAATAGATAAATGTTAAATTGTCATTTGTTTTATTAGGCAAAAAAGCACAAGATTTAATGTCGTGGCTGGTGTTTCATAGGCGAAGCGTAACTAAGACTAGGAAACCAGCCAAGGCATTCGGAGAAAAAATGATATGTTCCACACAGCAGAAAATTAGATATAATGCCTTGGCTGGTTCCCTAGTCTCAGCTTGGCTTCCGCTATGAAACACCAACCACGGCATTCAATCTTGTGCTTTTCTGGCTAATAAAACAAATGACATTTTCACATGTATTTATTTAAAATAAGAATAATATTATACGAATTCAATAGATTTGTCCTAAATAGAAATAGTTACTAATTAGAAATTAATAAATTGTAATAATATTTTACCAAATATTTACAACATTATTATACTCTTCACACAGTAGTCTGTGAAGAGTATTATATGTTTACTTTTGTCCGTCTGTCTGTCCTTCCGTCCGATGTCACGTTTTTTGTCCGCACGTTAACTCAAAAACGAAACATGATATCTTCTTGAAATTTATAGAAAAAATCAAAGTCTATAAGGGGACAAAGCCTATTGATTTTAAAAAAATCGGAATAAAAATGAGGGGTTTAAGGGGGGGTTGAAACTTAAAAAAAATTATAAATCATTTAGGAAAAATGAAGTTCTATGAGAGGACGAGGCCTAATAATTTTTTAAAAATCTGATTAAGAATAGGGGGTTATAGGGGAGTTAAAACTTAAAAAAAATCATAATTTAAAAACGAAATATGATATAAATTTGAAATTTTTAGGATAAATCAAGCTTTATAAGGGAACAAAGACTATTTTTTTAAAAAATAAATCTGATTAAAAAGGGGGGTTTAAGGGGGGGTTAAAACTTTAAACAAATCATAAATCAAAAACGAAACATGATATTAACTTGAAATTTTAAGGGAAAATCAAGTCCTATAAGGGGACAAAGTCTAGTGAATTAAAAAAAATAATAAAAGTAGGGGTTTAAGCGGGGTTTAAATGTAAAAAGTCATAATCTAAAACGAAACATGATACCAACTTGAAATTTAAAAAAAAAATCAAGCTCTATGAGATGACGAAGTCTCTTGATTTTTAAATAGATCCGATTAAAAATGGGGAGATTAGTGGGGGGTTGAAACTTTAAAAAAATCATAAATCAAAAACGGAACATGATATCAACTTTAAATTTTCAGGAAAAATCAAGTCCTATTAGAGGACGAAGCCTATTAAATTTTTAAAAAATCTGAATAACAGTAGGGGGTTAAGTTGGGTTAAAATTAAAAAAAAAATCATTCATCTAAAAGAAGTATTATATCAACTTGAAATGTTTAATAAAAATCAAGCTCTATAAGGAGATGAAGCCTATTAATTACTAAAAGAAAAAAATCTAAATAAAAATTGGGAAGCCTATTTATTCCCAAAAAAAGATGTTTATAAAAAAATCGCTAGTTAAGAGGGTCTGTTAAACTGTGAAGAGTATAATATAGAATGCCAAGCATTATATATCCTCATTCTAAATTTAAAATTGCTTTATTGCTCTTTATTTTATGTATTCGATACATTTTTTGTCTCGATAAAAACATTTTTACTTTTATTCGCTGAAAAATGTTTTTTAAAATAAGAACAATAACATATACGAAACCAATAAACACATTTGTCACAAATAGGTAGTTACTAGTTAGTACTTTATAAATTTTAATAATATTTAACCATTTATTTGAAATTTTCTTTTTACATTTTTTTATTACTATTTCTTATGTATTTATTTGTCGTTTCAATAAAAACATTTTACACATATTTAATAAAAAATATCTTTTAAAATAATAATATTTTTACGATTCCAATAAACACATTTTTCCTAAATAGTTATTAAATTTTAAGGATATTGTAAAAAAAAATTTCAATCAATAAATTACAGCTAGTAAAATTCTAATCACTAATTAACACACAGTCTATTTCCAGTCAACCAGTAACCAGTTAAAATTAAACTATTTTGTGAATTATCTTTTTTGTCATTTAGATTTAAAAATCTCCCAAAATTATTAGTTTTAGGTATAGAAATGCTTAACTCAAATTAAACTTTAAGAAACGTTCTTTTAAATGGTGATATAAAATACAATTAAAGAAAATGGGAAAATGATGTATTTCCGTACTGATGTACCCTATAAAGATTGGTTTAAAATTAAAAAAGTAGTACATCGGTAAACATTTTTAAATAATAATGAAAACCATTTACTCCAAAAAAATGGTTTTCAAATGTTTCTTTTGCACTATACACGTCTTTAAAATCAGTACGGAAAACTTTGATATTGTATTACTTTTTTAGAGAACCTTGTATAATTGGAAAGTATATGTTGCTTCTTTGATTTTTGGAAAAACTATTTAAATTAATGATAAAGTTTTAATCTCAAATTTAACATGCTTTTTAATAGAATGAAATAAAAAAAAACATTTTTTAAATAACACACGAGAATAAAGTTTGGCCTCATGAACAGTTTTCAATATTATAATAATTATTGTCAGAAATAATCCATTGGTAAATTTGTATACGCGAATGAATTTAAAGGGCGAAGAGACCAATTTGTTTTTAGATCATTCGATATGTCTAAAATGTTTTTAAAAAGAGATTCTAATTCTTTGAACCGCTCTCAAATAGGTAATAATAAATCATTTCGTTGTAAAGGATTCCATTGTAAAGGTTTCCATTGTAAATAATAAGCTCTGAAATCAAGTGTTGAGCCAGTCAAGCATATGTTACTTATTTAGCATTGTATTTAAAAATTTAACCAACTATTAAAACTTTAGAAAATAATTTTTTTGTAACATTATAAAAAATGTTAAGTTTAATAAATAAAAATGTCTATTTTATGTGACACCTGTACTGCATAGGTTTTGGAATGGCTAATATCCGAGTTATTTGATCATAAAATAAAATAAAAAGGAAACAAATCTCTTGCAAAATCCAAAGTTTGAATGTTGTCTAATATTTCTCTAATTTTTACAGTAATTTTGACTATTAAAGCTAAAAGTAGAGCAAATATATTACTGAAATAAGGATAAAAATCATAATTACAAATATTTAAAAATAAATGTAGGGATAGTTTGAGAAGTGGTTGGTTTAAATACAAGCTGTAAGACAATTTTTACCCTATGTACATCATATTTTTTATTTTACTTTATGGAGTACCTACCTTAAATATTAATTATAAATGTTATACTGCGTTAGTGACAAACAGTTGGTCAAATAAAAAATAATCAGATTTTGTATTCTACTACAATGCGTGTTGATTTTCAAGAAAAAAAAATCTTAAGTTTTATTTGTTTCCTATCTGTGTACATATAGATAAGGAAAGTATAGTAATCATGATTTTTTTTGACCTCAAGTTTTTGACGGATTTTTACGTTTCAGGGGCTCTTGAATCCGTTTTAAACTTAAGCTTTAATCCACCCTTCGGTGAACAGATTATAATTTGGGCCTAGTCGGAACATCTGGGGGTACTGTATAGGGGATCTTTTTATACTTTATGGAATACATCTGTTATTTTTGCTTAGAGAAGAAACTTCGTTAAATAAAAGTTTTTCTCTAGAATTTTCTCTAGAATTTTTGCTACATATATAATTTTCCTAAAATGGAGCGTATTCGAGAAATTTGAGGAAAAGTGAAAATTTAGAATTTTGAACATTTTGAACTCAAAAACGGATTAAAAAAAAGCAACAAATTATAAATTTAAGCTTCAATCTACCATGAGGTAAGCTGCTTAGATTTTGGGCATAGTTGGAACATCAGGGGGTTACTTTATGAGAGAGTAATTGTCTACTTTATTGAATATATCTTGTTATTTACGCTTGGAGAAAAACTTCCTTGATTCAAATTTTTTGGCAAAATTATTTTTTCTTCTATACATAATTTTCGTAAAATGACCCGTATTTGAGAAATTTGAGGATAAGTGAAAATTTTGAATTTTGAACATAACTCAAAAGCGGATAAAGAGAAAAACACTAAATTTTAAACAAGCTTTAATCTATTATGTGGTAACCTGATTAGATTTTGGGCATAGTCAGAACATCTGGGGCTGCTGTATACAAGGGCATTTTTCTACTCTATTGAATGTATCTGTTATTTATACTTGGAGAAGAAACTTCCTTAAATAAAAGTTGTTTGCAAAATTATTCTCTATATGTTTTCTTTTATACATAACTTTCCTAAAATTGTCCGTATTTAAGAAATTTGAGGATAAGTGACAATTTTAAATTTTAATTAAACATAACTCTTCGCTTCGGCTATGAAACACCAGCCACGGCATAAAATCTTGTGCTTTTATGTATAATTAAACAACTATTTTTTCCAAGTTTTAATAGAAAATAGTAACATTATAAAACTAAAAATCCATTAATATTACATGTAACCCAAATTTATATTAACTCCAATTTAAGTTTAAAGTAAAATTTTAGAAAAAAAAATACCCTATTACAGTTTTTCTTTGATTGATTTTGTTTACTAAGGAGAACGTCATTTTTGGACTGTTTCTTGTCTTTTTAGGAGTCATAAGAAATGGTTCTATATAGAACATTTTTTGCACTCTTTTGGTTTTGAAAATGTACAAATTCTCGAAAATAAATCAAATAAAACAAAAGAACTATCCCTGAAATGATACATATTAAAAAAATATTAAAACAGACATAAAATATTTATCTAACGTTTATTTTAATTCTAATTGTAAGCTTTTTAATTTTATTCTATATTTTAACGCCACTGATATTTTTTAAATTTGTAAACACTCATGTTTTTGTTTTTCTACTGTATATATCTTGTTAAGTCAAATTATATTATTTCGAATACACCTCCACACGCTGTAAAACAAAAGATGGGGCTTTAAATGTTTTAAAAAATTACATGTGTTTTAGTTCCTCATGTTTTTAAAAATAATTTACTGAACCAGAAGATAAAGAATATGTTATCCAAAATATATCTGTCGCCCATAAAATAAAAAATTAAATAAAAATTTATGACCAAATAAACTAAGGCACTTTATTTATTTAAAGTAAAAGAAATACGAGCAATACCCAAATATCTGTTTTTGGGTCTTTATTCAAAGTATAACTAAACGTCCGTAAAAGAAACACATGTGGTTTTAAGGTCTAAAAGGGGCTGAATTTTACACAAACTAGAAATATTTCATGCAATTTCAAACGGATCAGTGTTGTCAAACTTACAGAGTTCACGAAAGACGCTATTAGTATTTTTAAATTCTTCTCAGTATACATGGTGTATATTGGGCGGATGCCATCAAGGGTCATATCTATACGGATGCCACGGACGACTACAATTCAATATATATATATATATATTTGTTTAAAGATGAATAAACATTATTATTATTATTATTATTAACTGATCCGAAGAAAAGTGCATTCGTTGACAAAAAAAAAAAGATATCTACTTTGGATAAACTTTTAGTAGGCATTAATGAAGACGAAACTTTGCCAAACGTTAAAAGAGATAAATTTTGGAAAACTTTACATGAATTAGACTTCGTTTGGGAAAAAATCGATAGAAAATCTGCGCTCATAGAGAAAGATGAAATTATTTGTTAGAGGAGGCAATATGAAAGGGAAATTAGAAAATTAAAAAAAAGACAAAAATATTTTTTATTTGGATGAAACTTGGATAAATGAAGGACATTTTGTAAAAACAGTTTGGCAAAATAAACAGGTTACAAATGCAGGTTATAGGTTGTCTACTGGCTTAAAATTTCCAAATGGTAAACGTCGCCGTTTTATTATCACTCACATTGGAGGAGATAAAGGATTTTTTGATAGAGGCTTGTTAGAATTTGTTTCAAATTCTCCGAAAGACTACATGAAGAAATTACTGCTGATGTTTTTGAGGAATATTTCAGTCACATGATAGATTTATTACCGACCAATTCTGTAATAGTTATGGACAAAATGCTTGTTACCATTCAAGATTAAGGCAACCATTACCTAACACTTAACTTACAATACTCGTACCCAATTACCAAAGCTGGGACGAATCCACGAAAAATGGATTCGAATCACGAATCCGAATCACGAGATGTGATTCGAATCACGGATCCAATGTTCGAATCCTTTTTTTTGGGATCACGGATACGAATCACTGTCAGTGTTATACTGTGGTATTAATTAATAAGTATGGCGTGCCATTTGTGTGACCTTTTAGAGGTGTACTCGAAGGTACTCCTACATACAGTGTGTTTCAAAAAGTTTTATACAAATGGGAAAAATATATTTTTACATTTTACAAAGAAAATATTCCTGATATAAAGTTCTGCATCACTTGGAAATACATAATAAAAATAAAATTGTAAAATTAAAAAATTTCTAATACACATTTTAGCATTGGTTTTGGATTAATTATTAAATAAAGTAAATAAGTAAATAGAAGTCAATTAATATTAAGTGCAATAATTTAAACTGAAGCATATTTTTTAATTCCTATTAACGTTTTAATTCATATTTTGCTCTATATTGAAATTTAAAAGTATTTTACTCTTCATTATAAATTACTATTTTAATTTTTTCTGTATACCACCTATATTTTCCAAGCGATGCAGAATTTGTATCAAGAATTTTTTTTTGTAAAAAGTAAAATAAAACTCCCATTTCTATAAAACTTTTTTGAGACACCGTGTGTTAATGGCGTAACTATATTTTTTTGGCCCTAATGCAAAATACATAAAGATTTCAGTTACAAATCACAAATACTAATTAAAATAAAACAACGGCCCTCAATTTTTTTTTATTTATTTTACATATGACAACATAATATTTCTTTTTTATCAAAGAGAATCAAGTTTCAATTTAAATTAAGTAGTAATTAAGTTGCAAATTATTATAAATTCTCGAGAGTTTAAAAAAAAAACCTAAATATTATTCTTAAAATATTTGCAATACTTGTCTTATGGTAGTTACGCCACTGCCGTGTATATTATTATTTATAACACGTTGTAATGCTGCCAATTGTCTTATATTTGTTAAGGAACTTTGTTATACAATTCTGTAAAATGAGTTTTGACCCGTAAATAAATAAATAAAAACATTTAAAACTTGAAGCTGAAAAACGAAGCTGGCTGTCACATTTAGCATATAGGCGATTACCTAGGTGACGCGCTCTACTGACTACATACTCGTATAAGTATAAAAATTGTTTAAACTTTACTTAAGTTTCCTTGTAAATATAAAAAAAACTCTAGTTGATTGCCATTATTTATCGATTTTTCACAAGAATCATTAATTTTTAATTATCTCATTTTAAATAATAAAAAAAAAATAGTCAACTTGACATTAAGTAATGAATTAATTGTAATTGATAGAAAACATAGAATGGATATAATTATATATTATATTGGTTCAGTAGACTAATATCGTCCACATATTTATTTTGTATATCGTGCAAAAATTAGAAAAATAAATAATATACCTACATGTGGATGTGGTGCAGAATTTTTTTTCACTTAGGGGGCGTCCATTAATTACGTGAGGTGTTCAAGGGGGGGGAGGGGATAAAACTAAATCTTTCTAAATCTCACTTGGGGGGGAGGGGGGGGTTTTCGTAAATCTCACGTAATTTTTTTTTCTAGTAGAAAACGGTGTAAAATTGCGTGAAAGTAAAGTTAAATTATAGTAAAAGTATTTCTAGAATAAAATATGGAAAAATCTTATAATTATGTTTATTTATTTTTATTAATTTCCATTTAAGTATTTATCATTTAATTTTATTAATTTGATTTTAAATAATTGCAACACTCTCAAACACTAGTCTTTGCTAGTCTTATATAAAAGTAATGGAACATATTGTGTTTTTGTTTTTTTTTTAATAATCCAACACATTTACACCCAAAACACGAATTTTGAAAAATCTCACGCGAGATTAGGGAAGGGGGGGAGGGAGTTAAGGAAAATCTTACCAAATCTCGCCAGGGGGGGAGGGGGAGTCAAAAAATCCTCAAAAAATCCTCAAAAATACCTCACGTAATTAATGGACGCCCCCTTAACTGTATTGAGGATCTATATCAGATTATTTGTTAACTCTGTAATCGTGCACAACGCCAAACACATCCGTTTTCTATTCAGTCACTCAGTCTGTCTGTTTTAGTTTTTAGTTTACAATTCGTGACAACTCAAAGCTTGAGTCGGCCGTTCGCGCCGGCGTAGTTTGGTCTCTAAAAGGATCCGAGACTGATATTGATGATTCGAATACGAATCCTTTAGGATTTTCTCTGCGAATCCGGATCACGGTTCCTTTTTTTCTAAAGTATTCGAATCCCGCTCTCGAATCCTCAAAAAGGATTCGAATCCTATGTGATTCGAATCCTCCCCAGCTCTGCCAATTACCTATTACTTGTTGTAAATCAATGATTTTTTTATAAATAAATGAATCGACCTGCACTAATGCTTGAAAAACTTTATTATTATGCTTCAATGCCTATGAAGCACTAGTGCAGGTCGATATAATTTAACATATTCAACAACAACGTATTCATATAATAAATCATCAACTGTTGAGTAATTACCACTTTCGAGAAAAATTATTTGTTTAATAGATTTTACTAGCATACTTATTCTCATTTCTGGATAACATAACATTCGACAGTTATGGAAAACTGATCAGTTAACTTCCATGTTCACATGTTAAACCCTATATATTTTTTCTTTTTTTAGGTATACTACGACAGGAAAAGACTCTGTCAAACTATTTCCTATAAGAGGAATTCATGTTGTTGAAGAAAAATCTAACGCAACACAAGTGGTTTTAAAACATGCTACTAGAATAATTAGCGGTCAATTTAGTTGCGAAGTCACTGAAGATCAGCCCAGTTTCTTCACTGAAATGAAAACTTCTTTTTTAGAGGTAAGAATAACCCAGTTGCGTAAACTCAGTATACGAAAAACAAGAACAGAAAGCCATTCTCTGGAGTAGAAACTTCTAAAATATAGATTGTCTCGAAAATTTCAAAAAATTCTGCAGTAGTAACAAAACCACCTCGAAAATAAGTAAAAACTAAAACTTTTTACACTAATTTTTAACATAATAGTCAGTAATCATACTTTTATTATTTTCAATTTTAAATATATTGGTATAATTTGACTAAAAATTCATTATTTTGCTATTTTTGTGTCTCTTATTAAGCTATTCATTAATTTATTTCTCAGTATTCATTTCCTTCTACATCCATACATGTGACTATTTTGTGAGTTATTTTGTCTATTCCTGAAGTTTTCGTGAATTTAAACTGTTTTTCTACGCCTTTTCTTTAAAGTTCCTTGTAATTCACCGATTTGTAGCACTTAAAATGATTGTTTATGATTAGAGAGAAAAAGTAAAAAAAGCGTTAAAAAAATGCCATAACGTTAACTTTTATTTCACGCTATCCGTAAGCTAATACAGTTGATTAGTGCAATTGTTCCACACGTTAGCGAAAAAAAAAATCAAGTCGCCTTTGACTTTAACAGTACATGAACTGATGATGATGATCATGATTTGAAGTTAACAGATTTGTTTATAGTAATAATTCGATTTGTTTTAATTCTAAACTAAAAGGAACCTTAATTATTAATGATAACGTAGATATAAATATTCTAAATTAATAGCATTTCTGAAGAAGTTTAATTAAAATATTTCAAATTATTATTTTGATTTTATTAAATGCCATAACGTTAACTCTTATTTCACGCTATCCCTAAGCTAATACAGTTGATTAGTGCAATTGTTCCACACCGTTACCGAAAAAAAAAAAATCAAGTCACCTTTGACTTTGACAGTACATGAACTGATGATGATGATCATGATTTGAAGTTAACAGATTTTTTTAAAGTAATAATTCGATTTGTTTTAATTCTAAACTAAAAGGAACCTTAATTATTAATGATAACGTAGATATAAATAAATATTCTAAATTAATAGCATTTCTGAAGAAGTTTAATTAAAATATTTCAAATTATTATTTGGATTTTATTATTTGTATAGGCCCGTATAAAAAATATTGTATGCAACATATTCATAAAGTGTCTTTTTTCTCTCATGGAATTGCCGCACTCGCCTCACGGCTCGTGAGACCAGCTTTTCCATTCGTGGAAAAAAGTACTACTACTAGGTATATGCACTTCTTGCATAAATTACTATTATGACGCTTCTTCTTTTGTCTAAAGTGTCATATTGTTTTCTGATGTGCATGTTTCTGATGTTAATTCTTCGAATATTATTTCCATTTTTGTCCTTTTATTTGTCATGGTTATTGGTATAGGTTATAAGCTATTCAAAAATCAGTTGTATCTTTGTATGTACCTCAACCATTTGTTTCTGTTTAAATATTTTCGTTATTTTTTTAAGGTAGTTGATCCGCCCATCAATGATCCAATAATAGTTGGAACAAAATCAAAGTACAAGATTGGTGATTACGTAAAGGCGACTTGTTCAGCAGATAAATCCGATCCTGCAGTTAATTTAACCTGGCATATAAATGGAAGACCTGTCGAAGGATCTCTTATTAGAAAATTCAGGAAAACTGTGGAAGGAGCTTACATAAGGTAAATTACAGTAACAAACGAGATCGCCATAGCTATAAACTTTTAAGAAACGTCCAAAAATTTGTTTATGTATTTTTTATTTGGAATTGTATGTGGATATACTAACAGTATTTAATATAATTTTATTGCTCTAGGTCAGCGTTTCCCTAACGGTGGTTCGCGTGCTTTATAGACGGAGTTCGCAAAATATAACTCTGACTATTTTAAAAAGTGTTTTTATTTCACCGTGGATTCACAATCTAAACCGCTTTGTGTAATTTGTAATAAAATCCTGGGCAACACCAGTGTTTAAAACTATCACTTCTTCGTAGACATCTTTAGTTTTTCGTTTTTTAATATAAAATAGTATATTATGCAACAAGTGCAGAAAGTAACCAATTCCACACGATGTGTGAAACTTGTGGCACGAGCGAATGCGAGTGCCACAATCACACGAGTGTGGAATTGGTTTTCTGCACGAGTGGCACACTATACTTTTTCTACGACCACAATGACTTAAAACACAAATTAATATATTTTTTAATAATTGGATGATCTTTATTAACGATTTAAAATTAGAAATATAAAGAGGTGGTAAATATTTATCATTGTTATCACTTTTTAAATGTGTACTTAACATAGTTTCTCTTTTTCATATTTTTCGTGGACATCGTCCCGGTTTCTCCTGTTTGTGTCCCAAATAAAATTAAACAAATTATTACCACTATTAATTTTGTTTAATAATTTAGTAAACTATATAAACGTATTTGAATTTTCTTAAATTTCAATTACAAATTTATTTATTATAAAAATTAATATTAACAACATTACAGTTTGAAATATTAAGAGGTGGTAAATCATGACCTTGGATGGTTTTTTCATATGTTGTTTCTGAAATAGATATTCTGCTAGTAGAAGCTTCAGGTTCTTCACTCCAATTTTCTACAGAATGTAGAATTGAATTTGCGATATCCATTTTATGTGATAAACTGTCATCGATGTATCCTTCCGCGGTTGTAGTTGACTTCCATCCGCCGTGTCTTTTAAGTTTTGTTATATCTGCTCCAGAATTAACTAGAATTGTTGTGGACGAACGGCGAAAACAGTGGCTTGTATATTGTATAATTGTTGTGATCTGGTAACTTCAAATATTCAGCAATTTGTTGTGCCATATTTCCAAATTTATTGAATCCTACTGGTTGCACTGTGCGCTTGCCCTTTTGATAATTCTTAAAAAAATAATCGTGAGGTATATTTGAAGGACGAAGAATGTCATATTTTTTAAATATTGCATAAAAATCTCCAGTAACAGTAAACTTTCTAGGAACTTTAGTATTTGTCTTTGTTATATTGACTAGAACAGCAGAGCCCACGTCTTGTACGTCACACATTTTTAAAATTTTTAATTCTTCTCTTCTACATGCTCCCATTATTCCCAAAATCAGAGCTGTCTATAAAATAAAATTTAACATGAAAAAATATTAATCTCTCATATTATTAAGTATAAGTAGATAAACATCATCGGAAGCTTCATTTAAAAATTGGTTGATTTGTTCAGGTGTAAGTATTTTTGACTTTTTTGCTACATATCCTTCAGACTTTCTTTTTAGAAACGAGCGCAATTTTTGATAGCGTGAAATATCTACATTTTGCCTTATTGACAATGTAGTTCTCAACATCGAGTAAATTGACCATAATGTAGAAGATTTAAAAGATTTCGATTGCTCCCCAAAATAAGCCATTAAAATAGTTTCTGAAAAGGAGTTCACCTTATTTTGTAGTCGCCAATTCATAAATCTTGAATAAGCTAAGTTGTATTTTTTCGCCGATGTTTGAGCCAATAAGTCTTCTGTAATGTTATTCGCTATTTCTTTAATATGTGGTGGAGTATTATAATTATTATTACTATCACTGTCCATTTTATTATTTGTAGTTTTCAAAAGTATCGAAATAAAATAAATTAAATGTCAAGATTTGAAATGTCAATATTTTAAATCGGGTAACTCGATTTAAATTTTTGTTGTATTATCCCCTTTATATAGGCAACCAACCTTACATAAATTATAAATTATTTTTAGTCCAATTAAATAACGAAAAAAGCCCCTTACATTAATTTGTAATTGGATGAAACAAAAAGGACCTTGTGTGTTTTGATGTGATCTTTCCGAAAAAAAGAAAAAAAAGATGTAGCAGTTTTTAATTTTTTTTTAAATTAGGAAAAACCGGGTTTTCCAGAATTTTCCATTGTAAAAATGCTAATTATCTGGGCAAGTATCATTCCGATAGTAAAAATAAATGCACCATTCGAAAGATGAGGCAAAAATAGTTCGGAAATTCATTGCACAGGTAGTTTTAATGGCGAATTTCTCGCCGCCAGAAGTGCTTTTACCAAAAAGTCGTTTTTTCGTTTTTTTGATCAGAACCATGGACATGAAATTTGCGATGAATTTGTGGCGAAATTATAAATGTTAGACATATGTGCCCATGAGAGAAGTTGCGTATTTTTTGTTGGCTCTCAAATAAAATAAGTTCCGCGGCGAAATCTGACATAATTTTTCGGGAATTCGCAGGAAACCAGAGGCGTAGTTTTTTTTTAATTTTTTTCCCATATGGTTTTTTCGGGGTTTTCCGAAAACATCTAACAAAAAAATATATTTGAAAAAACTAACTTCGCCATCGAAAAGAGCACAAAACAATACACAAAAAGGTATACTTTAAAAATGTTAGGAAATTAATCCTAAGCCTGAGTGTAAGTTCCAACTTGGTGATAAGCTTGCTTTTTGTTCGTTAATATCTGGTAATTCTATATTTTGCACAAAACTCAAGAAACGTCTTATAACAAGTCAGTAAAACACAATTTAATAAATTTTAAGCCTAATAAATGTAGATATGTAAGAAATTTAAAACTGAAAATCGCAAAAAAATCAAACTACAGTAATGTAGTGTATACACGAGTTTTGGATCCCGCGGAGCGCGTGTAATGGGACTTTTGTCGGGAGAATTCTACAACTTAGAAGAAACATACACACTTTAAACTTTGTATACACATTTAGAAGACATAAATTTTGGGTTTGTTTAATTTTCAGACAAAAAAACTAAAAATTGTCAATTTTAGGCAACTTTTCTCAAAAACCGTGTTTTTTGGTCGTCACTCAATGAACAGTGGTCAAAAAAATAGATAAAATATATTTGCAGAATTTTCCGTAATGTAATCGTATTCTAGACACAATAGAGTACTCAAAAAAAAAGTTTAAATTTTTAAAGAAAAAATTATTTAATTGTTTGATATCTTAGCCAATTATGGTCCGATGTCGGTGAAATTCACACACACATAAGATTTCACATTTAAGAGTAAGCTTTGTAAGTGGCATTAAAAAAATTCAAATAGTTTGGCCGTTATAGGCAAACAATGAAATTAGGACCGCGGTGCATTTTGCCCTTCCGCCATATGCCCAATTTTGGGATTTCTCTTGCCCCCTTCTGGGAATCACTAGTCACATCCCTTAAGTTCAAAACGCATTTTTGTTTTTTCAAATATCTTAATTTTTACCAATGTTATAAAGAATTTAGTGTTTGAACATTTAACAAATTCAATTTTTCGACCTTCGTCGCCTCAAAATACTAAACAAATTTCAATCGTCCATACCGCGAGAACGGTGCATCGGATCAAAATTTCTCAAGAGACATAAAAATTAGCATTTTTCCTAAGCTTTCAATTGTCGTAAAATATTGATTTATTTCCGACATGCGCCTGCGCAAAATTGCAAAATTGACAAAATCCAAAATTTCGGCACTTTCGAAAAACTGCTACATTTTGTTTTGCCTTTTTTCGAAAAGATCACCTCAAAATACGTAGAATCCATTTTGTTTCATCTAATTACAATTTAATGTAAGCTCAAAACCCGTAATTTAATTCGATTTAAGTTTTTTTCTAAATTAACTGAATTTTGTAGTATTTGACGAAATATTTAGTTAAATAGATATGTCCTTAAAATATAATATTGTGTTTTTTCATTCATACTAAAGGTTATACGACAATTTATTCGATGCACTAAACAGTGTGGAATTACCGTGTGGAATAATATTTCCACACTAATTATGAATGTGTACGGAATTGCCTACTTTGACCCTTAAAAAACAATTCGGAATTTATAATTTTCTGTAGTGGTCGTCGAAAAAGTACATTTTAATAACAATCCAATTTAATTGTTTTATTTACTGTTTCTAATGACTACATAGAAGGTTCGCCAAATCCTTAACCACTTTGTTGTTTCTGCATTTTCCAACAATATTTTACTTAGAGGGTGGGTTGGCTCAGTGGTTAGAGTTATGAATTTGAGATCGAAGGTTCACAGGTTTTAGTCCCACCGGTGTCAGGATTTTTATTTAATTTAATGAATTAAATATTAATTCTAAAGCATAGATAGGATTCCCCACTGCACCATTCACTATTGGGTATTAACAGAGCTGTTCCTAAAGTGACGCTGAGAAACGGTAACAAAGCCTACACAGAACACGAGGATAATAACCATAGCAGTTGATGCTGATACTTTACTTGTGTGCGGAAATTGTAAATTTTTCAGTTTCATCAGTTTTAAAAAGTTCTACGATTTTTCAAACTTTTCAATTTAATGCTACTAGTCTGGCTAATTGGTAATGCCCTCAGATAAACAAATGAATAATAGATAAGTAACGGTCTGGATGTGTTTGAAGCTAATATGAACCGTTTTATCTATTACTTTCTCTTTCTTCCTGGTCTTTGATGTGATTCGTCTATTTTAAATACCAGCGCCAATTACTCACAACTGTCAACAAGCATTTGGGAACTGTCAGTTTTGTTTGTACATTTTTTGTGATTTTATATTCCCAGGGCATATTTTTAAAGTTTTTAGAGTGTCTAGAATGTTTTTTTAACGAATTTTGTTAGTTGTTAGTCTAAAAATTATTATTCACTGTTTGTTTGTCCTAAAACAAATTTGGAGAAGTTCTACTTCGTTTCAAAGGTAAGTAAATAAAACACATGGGCGGTACACCTATATTGTAAAATATTATTAGTATTTTTTACGCAGGTTTCTTACAAACTGAAGCAATGGAAATTTGTATTCAAATCCTAGAATTAGAGAAGGTTGAAGTTGATAAAATTAACATAAATTGGAAATGTAAAATATATTGGAAACATTTTATATTATTTTGTTATGAATTCTGCTGGAAAAGACGAATTTAAATCTGGAAGCAATTCCTATTTTATTCACTTTTCAACTTGGTCCGTCTTCAAGTAAGTTATAATAATATTATGTAATACAATGCCTAATACAAATTTTTCATACATTATAAACTTGGAGATTAAATTTAAAAAATAAATGCTATATTGTATTCTCCTAGACAAAGTAAAATAAATCTCAGTGCTTTCTGGAAAGAAAACATTTTATGAAAATATAAACTATTCCAAAGTGTTTCTTTTTTCTTAGTAATGAAATGAATTATACTTATAGAATGATTATATTGTAAATATTTTATAATTCTTTTTAGGGAAAATTTACTTCCTAGTGAATGTAGTGAAAGACAGAGTCTAGAAGAGATTTATAATTATAATATGCACATACTGGATCAGAAAATTTAAGTTGTTCCACCGACATTGCTCCAGAAGCTATAGAATAGGTTATTCAAATTATAAAGAAGACATCTATAAAAATACCCAAATTCAGAGACAAAAAGTTATGCTAAAAATAATAGATACATTTAAAAATGCCTGTTTTAAAAAAAATATTTGTCACATCATTTTAGAGATTATTAAAATATCTAAAATTCCGAAAACTTTAAAAAACCTGTTAAAAGTTTATAAATGAGAAGTGTGTTAATCTAGAACAAGTCAAAGGGGGTTATTTTCTAAGTTTCAGCTTAAAATGCATATCAATGAAAGTGCCAAGCAGACTTCTCAACAAAGTTCGATCACCAAAACGACAAGCATGTGATTATGGTATTCTCAGGCTGAAGGACTTCGGTCGATGGCCAGTTGGTTATGCCAATAAAGTACGTCTCAAATGCTAGACGATTTTGCTATTCGTATGTGATTTTAATTTTTGTTGTAATCTGTCATAATATAAATCGTAAATGCTGATTTGTCTAAATATCTAAGGTTAGTATTCATTTTGACATTATTACAATTATAAACTCAATTAGAATATATTAAGGCCAATTTCAGAATTGTAAGGAATCATAAACAATAAACATCATATATTTGCTGACATTTTAATATTCAAGTCATAATATTTAGATATATATTTTAATGTTTGACTTATCTACTTCTAAAAATAAACTTTTTTGAATGCGCTTTACTTTTTTCAAATACGAACAACACAACAAGTAGAGAATACCAAAACGTTTGTGTTTTACACTTTTGCTAGTTGTCGCGTTTATGGAGGGAGCTGAGTGCTTTCAAAAATGCTGGTTAGACAATAAGCCCCCGTTTTAACTCAGCGAAGTAGAAGGTTTCTGTCTAGAATATCTGTCAATATTCGCTTCTAACATATTTATTTAAGAGTACCAAAAATTACATGAGTTGAAATGCATCAGAAGCAGTTGAGGTACCTATGTATCTAGTATGAAACTAAAAATAATTCAATTTGGTGACATACATTTAAATATAATGTGTAGCCCATGCACAACTTCGGTTCCATTATATTTCTTTGAAAATAGACACTCCACTAACCAATTTTGGCCTTTTTTTATTTATAATTACCACCTTTGATACTTTTATATTGTATTTTTTTAATAATTTTATATTGAAATTTTATAATTTAATTATTGTATTGTTTTTCAATTTGCGTTAATTGTATGTTAATACATTTTTGGATGAAGCTTAATTGAGTCATATATAAAACATTTTTATCACACACAAGTTGTACATAGACAAAATTTAATTTATGTGATTTATTAGAATACAGGAGGTTTTTCAGACATACATACCATGTAGGAATAAACTAGCTAGATACTGGCGTCAAATATCTGGAATTATTAATAATTGCTCTCGTGAAAAATGAATGCATGATACGGATTTTCTATTCTTACATAAGTTGTTAAATGGATGTAATATTACTTGCCAGAAGTTACTTGGCTTCGGCCGTAAATTTCTGATTCGGCCGTAAAAGATCAACTCGATACTTACAGCCTTTGGTACACAAATATCTATTTTAAATCTATGTATTTCTCATCTATAAAATTGTTATTTATGATAAAGAAATATTTTAGTTTACAAGAACAAATATAAAACCTGAATCGATAACAAATCAATGAAAATGTTGCTAGAGTTGGGGACATTTTTATGGAAAATTGTAATGTTACTATTTTACTAATAAAGCTACAGTTAATTTATCTTAGCATTTTATTTAAATATAAATATATTATCCGAATAAAATTAATGCCGCTAGTCAAGGTTTAAAGGCCTCGTCACTTCAAACTTTCTATGCTTCTAGTTTATATGTTTGTAAACAGATATCTATTGTTTCTATTAGGCTTAACAGTCTCCATTAGATCTTTCTTGGAACAAGATTACAGACTATAAAGGTAAGTTTCAACAAATTTATAGATTGGTGTCTATCCATTATAAATTACTTTCAAAGCTTATAATATGTTTGTTTATTCTTAAGAAATGATAAAATCTATCACATATCTTTTTATTTATATTTTTAAAAATAAGTTACTGCCTTAATTCCTATTTTTTGACATCCCTCGTATATGCTAAATAAATTTAAATTTATCACTTCAAGTGGTAAGAATGCTACCTTTAGGTATATAAGGGAAAAGTAAATTGGATTTTTTTTATTGTTGAGTTTCAGAAATATTAATTTCTCCTGGTTTTAAAATAAGATGAAATTATTAAAACGGACCTGCAAAGGCACCAATCTCACCAGTATTCATGTGACCTAATGGGTAAATTCAGTTTGGCTTACTTTTTATTTTATATATACAGTTTACTGATATCTACCTATAAACAATATTAACAGTGTAATTATTTGAATTATAAGTAGGTATCATTTATTACATTTGAATAAAAAATAGAAATTAAATTTTTGTAAAATGAAATTTTATGCATGAGTTGCATTGTTCTTTAAATTTGTTATTGACAAAATATTTACAAAAGAATGCTTTGGGTTCTGATGAAAAAACTATTTGATACGCCCATGGGGACCACGGCTGTCAAAAGTTCGTAGATACTGGCTTCAAACAAAGCCTTTGTAAAACTGCGCCCGTAACACATCTATATTTCATTTGTTTATCTGAGGTAATGCCAAATTAAAAAAAAAATAATGCTATTTTGTACCTATGGACAGAATTATTTTTGGTCAAACCTATTTTAATTACGACTCGCTATAGAGCACTTTAACAATTTGTTAGTTGCAATAATTAGTAACAAATCTGAATAGTATAAAATGAAAGAGAAGCAGAAAGTACTCTCATTTGCTTTTGTTTATCTAAACAGTTTATTACTTTTTTCGATGTAGTGGATTTGGTTGAGTACAACCTTGTTAATTTTGAAAAGTCATCAACTACCACTAATACATGCTTATAATTTTTATCTGTCGATGTTAAAGGTCCTAAGTGATCGAGATGATACGTATGTAACGGTCCATCTTTGGGTATAGAACGAAGAAATCCCTCCTTCTTTCCTCTGTCCTAAAATACAAGGTATGCAATTTCTAATACCATCTTTAATCTTTTCAGAAAGCTTATTAATGTAAAATTCTCTATTGACTATTTCTTCAGTTTTTGTTACTCCAAAATGGCCTAACTCATGAGATCTTCTAATAATCTCTTCTTCCATTTTTTCAGGTACTACAAATAATTCTCTTCCGTCCTTATATTTATACAAAATTCCTTTTTTCAAAAAATAATCATCGTAACTTCTATCCTTTTCTAAAATTTTATTTACAGCATTTAAATGTTTTATCTTTTTCTTGAGCCGCCTTAACTCGTTTTATCAAACTTTCTTCTACTATCGTTTCTTGTATAATCATTGCTATCGGATGCCGACTAAGGGCATCTACGTGGGACATACGACTTCCTTTTCTATGCTCTATTTCATAGGAATATTCTTCCAATAATAATGCCCATCTTGTGACACGCGTAGTTAGGTCCTTTTTGTCCATTGTTTTTTGAAATGCTAAAGAATCTGTTACAATTTTAAATTTGGTACCCAATAAATATATACGAAATTTTTTAACGGCTTGGATTATGGCCAGAACTTCTAACTCATAACTTGTATGTTTTTCTTCTTGGGCTGTCGTTTTTTACTCATAAAGAAAATCGGGTGAAATGTACTGTCGACATCGGATTTTTGTAAAAGACAAGTGCCATAGCCGTGTTGGCTGGCATCTGTATGTAATTCTATTTCGAAACCTGGTCGATAGATATATAGTACCGGCTCACTACTAAGAAGATCTTTCAATTTAAGAAAGGCTTGTCTCTGAGTTTCTTTCCATGTAAAAGGTTGGTTTTCTCTCAGTATATCACTTAAAGGTATTGCGATTATTGCATAAGAAGCTATGAATTTTCTGAAGTATCCTGTGAGTCCTAGAAACGACTGAATTTGCTTTTTTAGTTGTAGGTTCGGGATATTGTCTGATAGCTAAGCTCTTTTCTTCTGATGGCTGTACCTTTCCATCCTCTACAATAAATCCCAAAAATTCGACCCTTTTCTTCAGGAATTGACATTTCTTTATTTTGATTTGTAACCCGTAATCTCGTGTCTAAAAGCCTAAAAAAGTCTAAAACCATGTTTATTCTTTCTAAGCCTTCATCTTCATTGTTACCTGGAATTATGATGTCATTTATATAATATACAGCAATATTCTTCGTAGTTAATGGTCTTAAAATATGGGCAATAAATCTCTGGAAAACTGCTGGACTGTTACATAGACCAAAGGGGCATTTGAGGAATTCATACTGTCCATCCGGAGTAACGAACGCAGTATATTTAATGCTATTTTCTTCGATAGGTACATGGAAAAATCCGTTTTTTAAATCAACACTGCTGAATATCTTAGCTCCTTGTAAACTATCCAAGACATCTTCGATTATAGATAGTGGAAAACGATCCTTTACAACAACTTTGTTGAGTTTCCGGTAATCACAACATATTCGGGTTTTCCCATCTTTCTTTTTAACAAGAACTATTGGACTTGCAAAATCTGACGAACTTGGGCGAATATTTTTTTCTTTTAACCATTCATCTATTTGCTTCTTTACTTCTTCTTTTTCGGGTGCTGCCAATCGTCTGGGACTTTGATAAATTGGTTCTTCATTTTTCAAAATGATCTTCATTTCAATATTTGCTTCCTTAATTTTCATGGGTTTATAATTCTCTATCAGTTTTATAACAGCTTCTCTCTTTTATATGGACTCTATATGAATTTGAATTTGCAAGGATCTTCGTTCAGGCATATTTCCATTAGAAAATTGCCGGCTTCCTTTTTATACACTATAATGCCATCAGCTCGTATGATTACATTTGCTTGAGCTAATAAATCGTTTCCGACGATGGCTCTAAAATTCGAAACGTATGTCGGTATTATATGCATCTTAAGTAGGCATTCTTCGCCATTGACAGTAACTGTGCGAGTGAATGAACCTAAAGTTTCTACTTTGTTAATGCATAATCCTTTCAAAGGTACAATATCTTGATCAGTTGGTATATCTGAAAAGTAGATATCATAGATATCCTTTCGTATTGCACTGATATCACTACCAGTATCAAAAAGAGCTGCAATTAGGAGTTTAACACAGTTCCTGGGGATTATTTCTATTGTATTTGCATTTGACACTGATTTAGAGCTACTTTGTCGACTGGGACATTGTGCTGAGAGATGTCCAAATCTATTGCGACTGAAACACTTGGTTCCTTTATTTTTTTCTGGACAGTCACGAGATTTATGACCTCTCTGACCACAGTTGAAACAGTTTTCATTTTTTTGATTCCTGTTCATTCGCAATATTTCAATTTTCTAGCATCGTCCCGTTTCCATTCTTTTTATTTTTATAATCTTGATTCTGGCATACCTGTGCTGTTTTCATCTGGTTATACAACTTAATTTTTTCTTTAAATTCCGTAAAGTCTTTAGCTCCATATAAAATCATTTTATTAGTTGTATCATCCTGAATACCATCAATTATATATTGTATTATAACTTCATCCTCCAGGTTAGCCCTACTACCAATTTCTCTCATTGTGAGTACATATTCCTGAACCGATTCTTCTCTTTTCTTTTTTCTTTGCATAAGTAACTTATGTACTTGAGAACTGCTGGTTTTGATCTCAAATTCTTCTATTAATGATTTTTAAGTTTATGCCATGTATTGATACCATTTTCGGACTGGACAAATAGTTTAGCCAATCCTCCCAAACATTTTTTTGCAAAAATTAATTTCTGGAGATCATTCCATCCAGTCAATTCCGCCATCTCTTCAAAATCCATAATCCATCGTCTTACAGGATAATCATCTTTGCCATCAAACTGTCTAATCGTGTCCTCAACATCTCTGAAGCTAAGTGCGAAAGAATCTCTTCTTTGGCTCTTGTCTTCACTTTTTCTTTGCTCATTTTGCTTTTCTACTCTAACCAAATTTCTCTTATTCCTTCCGTTTTCTGTTCTATTTTTTTCTTTAGTAGTATATCTTGTAGTTTCTTGTACTTCCTCGTCCTCTTCATCTTGAGAATGATCCTCTGGCTCTTCTTCATCTTCTTCGTCGCTAGACTCGTCCTCAGTTTTATTATCATTGTTACTAATTGCAAGGTCATTCATGAAGGAACAAATACGCGTTATAACATTACTTTCTGGACCGGAATAGTCTAAATCCAAAACATTACAAACAAAAGCCACAAAATGTAATGCTTTTATCACCCTAACGTTACAGGTTTTAATATTCGATTCAATTTTTGGAAAATCTTTAAGAGTACTCTTTCCAATACGCGACATTTTACCAACAAAAATAGAAAATTACTCTTAAATACAAAAATTTAAAAAAAAAAATACCTAACGTACTGAATAGGTATTACTGGCATACCTAATTTTTTATTTAAGAGGAAAATTTACATTACAAACTAAAAGACCTGCGGAGCAACGGTAGTTTAGTAGGTATAAAAATTACAACTTGAGAGTGGAGCCTACTACAAAATTGCTTCCGAGACCAAACAAAATCAGCATTCATTCATAATTTTAACAATTGCATGTAGATACGAGGGATGCATATTCTAAACTTTAACACGCGAAGTTGAAGACAAAGGAACCGAAAAATATTCCACAATAGCAAAATAATATTACCTATGTATTTTACAATATAAGTATGGTGTAGATTAAAACTTATTTTGGCTGTCGACAAATTTGGTTAAAAAATCTTCTTTTAGGAAATATACCTTTCATTTGACGAAAAACGAAGGCCTAAACGAAAAAAAATATTCTTCATAAAAGTTTCGCCTGTGTATTGACAAGGTAATAGTGCTTTCCTTATATTTTTTGCTATAAAATTAACAAAAATATAGCAATAAACAATTACTGATGTCATTGTTTTACAGGAAAGGAAGCAGCATGGAAAGCAGTCTCTTGACTGTATGCGTCTCTCTCAGGGATGAAATGTATGCAATCTGTTTGACTCTCTTACATTATTTTATATAGGTATTATTGATTTATCCGCTATGAAGGCGAATAATGTATTACTTCATGATTTTTTTTAGGAAAATAAAAAAATAAAATATAAACTATTTTTGGAAGGTATAAGCACAGTATATATAAGTATAGGTTATAAACAGTAAAGCTATTGCTTTGCAGAATGCAATAAATTCCTAATAAAAAAATTCAATAATTAGAAGTATATAAAGCATAAATTAATATTATTAAAATACATAAGTACAGGACTCAAACTAATCAAAATCAGATTCACCACATTAATCTACATTTTCCAAAACATTAGCGGCTATGATCAAACTATTTCTGCAGTTTTTCTGTGCCATACAGGTGCATTAACCGATGTAGCCAATATTTTTTTCTGCATTTGCAAATTTTGCTTCCATAGTCTAGAATAGAATCATATTGTTAAAATATTGTACATATATGAAAATTATCTGTGTATAGTACCTTTTTTGCATTTGCATGATAAGTTCTGTTATTTCTTTCTGGTAGCAGGTCGAGCATAATCTTAAGAGTGGGTATCAGGCTTCAATCTTGATCTACTTTCCATTCATACTCTTCAACATTAGGAAGCTGCATATGAGTCTTTAAAGAGCTTAGCCAAATACTTAGCTGGTAAAAAAATCTTAAACAATGTAATCTTAGGGCGGCTTCAGTCAATGGCATTTTAGCAATTATTTTAAAGGGACCATTAATCTCCTCAAAATGTTAATGGAAGTAACATTGGCAGTTTTTGAATACGGTTTTATGAAAAATTTTTCAAGATTAGAGAATGTGTTTTTAGAGTACCTACGAATCAGTGCCAAATCCATCCAAAAGGTGATGGTGTTCAAGGTAGGTTTTGCAACAGGTTCTTTTTCCAATGCCATACAATTGGTTGGATTTATTACGACCTGTCACAGAATGAAAAGAAGGCAAATTTTTTAGAAGTTTTTTATCCCAATTTAAATCATGTACTGTTATAAATCGTCACGAGTCTCCTCGCCCTATTATGAACCGTATCTTTTTAGTTCAAAACTACTTAAAATAAATTAATAAGACTAGAACATCTGTATCGTTGCAATCAATAATGCAGCGTGAATTCCCCGAATTTCTGGCTGATAATATGTGCAATAAGATACGAGTATCAGCTTCTTCAAGATTTAAATTTAAGAAATCGTCTTTTGATGGTTCAAAATTCATCCCATATTTATTGATACAATTTCTATATCATCAATTGATTTCTGGGACCATCTCTTTTGACGTGTTGTATTTTTGATAGAATTTTATTTATAATGATTAAATACCACATCTATCCTTTGAGCATTAAATTTATTTTTAAAAATAATCTTTACAAATATATTAGCAAATTCTTTAAATGATATGCAACTTTTGGACTTTCCCAAACCTTGAGCTATTGCTATTTCATCAAAAATGTGACAAGTTTTGCAAGATCACCTAGGTGCAGGTAAGTCTTTGTGGGTCATATTGCTCTAAAATATTTCCCAATAAACTCTTATTTGTAGAGGTGCCGAGATACCCATTTACTGTTAGAGACATGGGAGAAGGCTGTCAGATCAAACTTAAATATTTCGGCATAATTACCTAATGCTTCTGTCCATATCCTTTGCTAATAAAATATTGTGAAGAAACTGTTGACCATGCAAGGATTAAGAAGTCATATTTTGATATCATTTGTGTCTTTGCTTCTTGCAACAACAAATCCGTAATTAAAATGTTTAACGAAAACTTACCCAACTTACCCAAATATATTCAGGCATTCAGCTATAACAGGATGAATGTAGATGTAATAAAAACCTAAAAAATGTCTATATTTCTTCCCAATTTATTAGGAACTTTAATATGTAACACACTTATTAATTTTTTAGTAAAAACAGACAATATGACACTTTGTCCATTGGCACCTAACGAAAAGTTTTATAATAAAAAAATGAAAAAAATTTGAGCATATCAATAATGTGATGCATCAGCCGACACGTAGAGAGAAACAGAGCTATACTACGTTTTTCATTAGGGCCTTCCTTTTTGTTAAATGATAAAATTATATTTAAAAAAATGACTTTTTAAACAAATTTTTGAAGGGCTGAAATTTTTTTTAAATAAGTATTACTAAAAAAATATGTACGTGTAGATAAAGGTTAAATCTATGCTCCTCTGGAACCACTTTTTCAAAATTCAATTTAGTTTTTTCTAAAAAAAATTGAGAAAATGGATCAAAAAAGTCGAGTTTTGTTTTTTTTTTAGAAAAAACAAATTGAAATTTTGAAAAAGTGTTTCCATAGGAGCACAGATTTAACTTTTACCTACACGCACATATTTTTTTCTTTTAAAATATGTCAAAAATAAACTTTAAAAGTGGGGTACTACGAAACCCTTGCATGCTCTGCTTTTATTTCTAGCCTAATAACTTTTAGCAAACGCCATTCTCTCTTGTTTTTAAACCGAACTTAAAAAACAAAGTTTAATCTATCATGCAAGCACTTTATCGTACATCTTAAAATATGAGTAGATACTCAATATAAAAATCAAAAGATTATCGGTCTTTAACGAAACAATTTAAAAAAAAAAAGATAAGTCTATAAAATAGAACAATAGCTAACACTGACACTTCTGAGCTTCTAATAGATGTCTTTTTAACTAGAAAGATACCTAGTAAATATCACAAATATAAATAAAGTCCTATATTTTTTTTTAGTAAAAATTAAAGATGCACACAGTGCCAAAAAAAAGTTTGTAGTATACTTAGGCGATTATCTTTCACATTTAACTTTCAAGTCTATTTATTCAATAGCTTTTTATTTAATATATACAGACACTAGGAAAAGGTATCGCTGTTCTTGCAGAGTCTATCAAAAAGCGAAAATAAATATACAACACATGCATCCCACCTGAATCTCTGGATTTATTTTACCAAATTCTGCTGGATCAAAGCGCCTATGGAATCTGGGTAACTGTCACCATCTAATCAGCCAAAACTTAAAAATGTCTTTCTAGAATCTTCTTCTAGGTGCACATGAAAAACTGGATCCCGGACGAGCCCCCAAAAATGTAGGCTCTAATACAATATGAGACTAGGGCTTCGTAATATCTCTTTTATTTATCAAGCGATTTTGCTCAAATTTCGAAATAACACTTATACTTTAACAAAATGTCCAACTTCCGGTTTTACCGGAAATGCTATTAAATTAAATTTTTTAAATAGATCACCCCGTATATTTTTTTTTTTTTTTTTTAATATACGGGTCACATTACGTATGACACTTAAAAGGCCATGAACTGGAAAATAATGTTCTAAACGGGGCATATTGTCAGATTGTGTTTCGAGTTAATCGAGGCTGTTACATTATTTTCCAGTTTGTGGCTTAGTAGATTCCAAAAGACATAAAATTTTCAAGGTGATCCATTAAAAAAATCAAACTTAATACATTTCCCGCACAGAAAAAAAGGTGAACTATATTCAAAATGAATGGTCCTATTTCAATGCTTTGTTGTGTTTGAATATCCGCAAGTAAAACTCGTCTCGATTTTAAACTCTATAGTAATACTTGTTCAACAATAGCTAATAAGCCTTGCTTCAAGATTAAAATCAACTTGCCCTAACTAAAATACCTCTAATTAAATGAAGAGTAACTATTGCTCAATTGCAGTATTATGTACATCTTAAATGAAATAGTTTGGTAGGATTCCCCACTCGACCATTCACTGTTGGGTTCTAATTAACAGTGCTGTTCCTAAAGTGGCGCAAGGAAACAGTAACAAGGCCTGTCTGTAGGGGTGTAGGAGTATTAGAGTACTAATACTCCTGCACTATGGAGTACTAGACTACTAGTACAATCCATAACCTACATAGAACATTAGGCTAATGACCTTAGATGTTGAAGCCGTACACCAATGAAAAAAAAAAAAAATGAAAGTCTTACACTTTTTTAAATATACTTTATTTATATTCAATAATACCTTGTTCTTAAATCCAATACAACTAAATTTGTTACAATATAAATATGAACTGTTAATATTGGCTTTGACATAAATATATTGATTTTGGTTGAATTATAGAATAGTTTCATTGAAGAAATTAATAATTTTGAAATAAGAACAGGTCGTTCTTGCTGTTTAATAGGGTTCTCACTGGTACCTACCCACCGAAAAATATTTTTCAAAATTGTTTTTAGTTAATGTACCAAATTCCTCTGTCCTCTGAGGTGTCCCACCTATAACTAAAAAAAAAATAATTTCATTACAAAACCTAAATGGAACATAAAAGTTTGTCCTAAGATAAGAGGTCGTATCTACAAAATGAATATTTTTAGTAAATGTGGATAGGTAGATAATTACGTCCTTTTAGACTTCGCAAATAAGTTTTGCGTATTTGACTAACCTTTTCTTAGAATTATAGTAAATATTTTTTAATGCCAATAGGCCTTTATTATTTTGTGTCATAATAAAATAAAATGTAAGCTTATTAAATTTGTAAGAATCTTGAAATCGGAATTTTCGTAGGTCTCTTGTCGTCTTTCCAAAAAGTCATCATCCAGCATCATACATTTTTTTTTTACTTCTATTCCAGTTTGTTTCGTGTTCTTATATAAATTTACTTATATATAATATAATACTTAACAAGAACTAAACTAAATATACTTACATTTAAATATTGGTATCAGGTTGCTGAGGCCACATCCATCTAATAAATCTTCCATTTCAATTTAATTTATTCATACACTTATTAATTGAATCACAAAGAATTTCTAATAAAAAGTAGAACGCAACACTAACGATACGACGCAAACAGGATGAACACGTGCTAATGCCAATTAGCCATATTCTCTATAAATGCTTTGTGTCTCTGACTTCCGAATAATAAGTACCACATCTCAACATGTACCAGTCATATATCTACCGTACCAGTGCAGTGGTTTTTATATTTATATTTTAAAATAAGTTTCAGCTGGCAACACCGTGCAGTGAATTTGTACTCGCTAATCTTTTGTAAAGTACATAGGTTTTTGATTCGAATTGTTTAATTCTTGTTCTGAAATTTAAATGCTTTGAATCTAATCCTTTTATAACATTGAATCAGGTGAGCGATAGTCGGTTTTAAGAGCATATCATACTTACAATAAACGTAAGATCTTTCTTGGATTAATTAACAATTCTAGACTCGAATGAAATAATTTATTCTCAGATTAATTATTATAAATCTTAAATTACAAGATTCTGTCTACACTTAACATTTATTTTCTTATTGTATCGAGAAATATTATTAGAAGCAAACTCTACTTTATTTCAAACAAACGTAATCTTCCAAGTGTAAAGCTTTTCTTGAATGTAGATGATAATTTTTTTCTGTGCGAAAACCAGTTTTTAAGTACAAGTTTCAATTATGTCTATTAGGTTTGTCCCAAAACGCTTCCTTAATAAGAGATATTAACGTGGCCCTGGTCTCATTTTCACCTGGAATACCTTCCCCAATCTCAACCAAACTTTAGTTCAATGACAGATTAATTACATTGTTCTTGACACATTCCATTATTGCTTAATTATTATTTACGGGATTGAACACTATGTGGGATTGAACTATAAAATAGTAGGCATTTTCAATTTTTCTTTGGTTTGTTTTCACTTTTGGGATGTGGGGGTGTATTTTTCACAATTTCGTAGGGGGAATTAGGGATTATATATTTTTATATTTCCAAAAAATGTATAAAGTAGAATTTTCTAATTTTCAGCTCATACTCTACGTTGCAATTTGGCGTAACGGAACAACTATTTAATGAAGGAAAACTCAAACTTCGATGTATTGCAAATATTCACGATGTTTGGCAACGATCCGTTGAAAGAACTATTGAATTAAGAAAGCAAAAGCAGTTGGAAACTGCTGATACCGCTCCTGCGTGGACACAAACTCCAAGTACTGACTTTTCTAATGAAAAATACTGGTTGTACGTTGCAAAAGATAGTTCAGGAACGACTGGTAAGTAGTTATAAAATATATATCTTTATATATAATCTTATATAAAAAATCTTTATATCAATAGCTACGAGGACAAAAAATGTCGTTTTGAGTAAAATCGATTTGAAAGATTATTTTACTAGTTGGTAAACCGTTTCAAGTGGACATACAAAATTTGGCAACCATGAAGTTTTCACCTCGAAGGACACATAATAATCGTACCTATCCCATTTTCGACAAAAATTGACATACTTGTCCTCTTAGCCATTGATATATAAACTGCCGGTGTGCGTGTGTTCGTAACTCTCCTCCTAAACGGCTTATCCGTTTTTGATGATAGTAGTCGAGATCCAGGTCTGTGGCAGGACAATGTCTGACTACCGGACCGGGCCGCATATTCGGAAACTGCCGACATGTTAGACACTCGAAAGAGTTCGATGCCGCGAATGACAAACTCGTAAAATCTCGACGTGTTAGAACTAATACCACAGCTTATACAATACAGCTAAAACACTCTCTTGGCGGCAACGGTTTGCGTTGATTTCGTCGCGCATCGCTTAAGCTCCGCCTTCGAAGGGAAAAGACGGTTTTGGCGTTCAGAAGCGTACTTAGGCAAGGTGTTGAGTCGTGCGTATAATTTCGTTGATTGTATAATTTCGTGGAGCCTATAATTTCGTTGATTTTGTTTGAGTTAAAGGTACTGTTATTATTTTGGTGACTCTTTAGCTGTGAGTAGAATGAGTTTGTGCAGTCAAAAGCTGTTTTAATAAGGGTTATACCTGCAAGAAAACATTCTTTAGTTTTCCCAAGGACCCAAACCGATAAGTACTACATTATAAGAAATTTTCATTGTTAAAAATATAATTTATACAGGGTGTCTCATTAGTGCGTTATTGTTCATTATTTTGTTGTAGACACGCAAGAAAGTTTTAAATAAAAGTTATATGGATTTGAAAAATACCTACATATTTTAAAAATATCTTTGGATATACAGGGTGTCACGTTTTTGCCTGGAAAATTAAAATGTATGTTTTTTAAATGGAACACCTTGTATTTTATTTTATGATGAAATTATTAACACCCTAAATTATTGTAAAGACGAATTGCTACAGAAAAATTTTATCAGGTATGTGTGTGGTTACCTTTTAATAAAAGCCTTGCGGATCCACTCCTGCGATACCTGTCTTAAATATAACAAAGATCACGTTGAATTAGACGATTTTTCTTTTTATTGCTTTTAAAAGGCATATGATAACGCCAATTCAGATACATTTGGAAATCTGCAACTGTCAAATGATGAATTTGTAGAACTAATATTCAATATTGAAAAGATATTTTAAAATAATTTTGAAGAATTGGCTACAAAAAATAACATTTGTACCACACTTTTAGAATTAATTAACCCAATACCCTTTAGTCATCCATGCTAACGTTTTCCAAAAGAATAACTTATTTTATTGTATGTTTAATTTTAATAACTAAAATATATACTGACAATTAGTTTGACAGAATTGTCATTTATTTAAAATTTTAAAAATAATAGCAGTCGGTTGATCAAAATATGAACGGTGATTGGCGAATTTATTTTTTTTGCAGTGTTCTCACTACCTAGAATGGATATGAAATATATTCGTTCAATTGAAGGCAATAGCATACTTTTTCGTTTTGTAATCTGTGCATGGATATTAGCCAATCTACGCACATACTACAAAACGAAAAATTATGTTATTGCGTTCAACTACGAATATATTTCATATCCATTTTAGGTAGTGAGAACACTTTAACAAAATTAAATCTACAAATCACAGTTCATATTTTGGTCACCCAACTCCTATTATTTAAAAATTTTTAAATAAGTGATAATTCTGTTAAACTAATTGTCAATATATATTTTAGTTATTGATATTAAATATACATTAAAATTTTTGTGTAGACTCGATAAATAATAGCATTTTTGTTTTTATTATGTCCACATTTAAAAAAAAATAAATTTTAATCAAACTACATGATACTAATTTAATTACGAGTATTAAAACTAAAGTCCTGAAAGTTTCGGTGAAGATGAGGACAGAACATCTGCCTTCCATGCGAAAAGCCCGGGATCGAATCTAGGCCGAGGACTAATTAATTTTTCATGTTTATTTTATTTTATAAATTAGTCAACTTCGTAAATTATTTTAAAATTAGTTATTTTGTCTAAATAACCTAAAATAATTTTTTAAATTTGTAGATTTTCGTTAGTGGGTCGTAGAAAAAATATACTGACCATATCGAGTGGATTGTTCATATCACAATCAGACGATTGAGTACTCCGCCTACGACGTCGTGCTCAAACTTCGTCTTTGTGTGATATGGCTATCATATCCACCCTTGTTGGACAAACTACAATTTATTTGTTTTCTTGGTTTAAGTTTTACATCAGAAATAAGAACTAAATTAATTTACTTTTCAAGTTTTCTTGTAAAAATCGATATTACTTTCTCCAAGTACAAATTTAGTACCTACCTAAAATAAGTACTAATTATGTAATATCGTGTAATATTGTAATTCAAATTTCACATTACTATAAAGTTTCAAAGAGTTCCCAGACCTCAGTCGAAGCATTCGTTTATCTAGGTATAAACCCTTTGCCAGAGACACGGGGTACCACTTGATTTGCATCCACGAGCGTGACACATTTCTTTAACAATTGAAGCCCTTGGTGTAAAAAGGATCCAAGTCACAATTTGTCGTGAAGTGACTGTTTTAGCTCAAAACATTTGTTAACGAGGATTTTACTAGCCACATACAAATTATTTTACCTCTAATCCGAAAGATGTGCTATTTTTCGTAATATTTATATTTAAATAATTTTTTTAATTATATTTGACAGATTTAAAACAAATTAAAAATTTAATTTCCCAAAACTTACTTAACATGGCATGTAACCAACCTTATTACGTCAAGGTTTTCAATTTTTTCAATAATAAAAAAATTGCTTAATCCGGGCCCGACTTTTCCCTTTAATCTAACAGAGATAGCACCATTCCGTCTTGCTTGGTTCTCGACCGCCAGATCAAAGACGCCGACACGGAGTTGTGGAGCTGTATTGTATAAGCTGTGCTAATACGTCGGCGATTTATAAAATAAGAAATGTTTGTTTGCTGAACATCAAAACAATTTTAAGTTTTAGTTTCCCTTTTCTATTGCCTACTAATAAAATACCCGTTTTTAAATGAATATTAGATTTTTGGATTATTTGTGTTGGTAAGAGAAAAATAGAAAGCCTTTAATCGCTCAGTGTGTTTGTTAGCGACTCAGAAATATTTCAAAATAATATGTTTGAAGAATTGGTCAATATCTCAATGCTATGCGCACATCTTTTGAGACGTATTTTCCCGAAGAACAAAACACAATAAATAAAATTAATTCATTGAATCAAAATCCTATTGTACCCAATTTGCTACAGCCCGAAAGTATGTCAAACGATATATATGAATCACTTTTAGAAATGACATCAGATACAAGTATGGAATCACTGTTCAAAACAATTCCACTGAATAATTTTTGGTGCAGGATCCATGATGCAAAGGCGGCTCCAGGGAGATGAAAATTCTTACAATTTATGGGCTTTTATTCAAAAAAATATGCTAAAAAGGGAATGGCTAAAGGCAATGACCCCTTCCCGAAAATTCGTCTTGGAGCCGCCCTTGCCATGATGAATATTCACAACTTGCGACAAAAGTCCTAAATGTTCTTCTTCCGTTTTCAATAGGATTATTAACCTATGCAGCTACAAAAACAAAATACCGCAATAGACTGGATGCCAAACCTGACATGCGATTTCAACTTTTATCAAGCCTGACATCAAATAATTGATGAAAAGGGTTCCGTCGCCAAAAAATTTGAGAACCGCTGGCCTCGGTATATGCAAGTCTTATTCAGATTATTTTTTAATATATTTTTCTTGTCAAAACGGGTGACTTTAAATTAATAAAATTGGTAATAAATTCAAAATGAATTTAAGGACATTACCTAATAATACCCCATAATATAAAGGATTATTGTGTAAAAGGAAAAGAACTCTAGGTACACCAAAAAGAGGAAAGCATATATTCATTCGTTAGCGATGAGTGTTAAAAATAATGTGGAATTAGGAGGTAATAAGTCAAAAAAAAATTAAACCTAATCAAAGAAGTAGTTTAAATCAGTATTTAGATAGAGGAAGTTCGCCAAATATGGAATACCGGTTTGTTTTTGTACATATTACATTTTATTAATTATTAAGTCAAAAATAACACAAAAATTTGTTTACCCGCTAAGATACATATTAAATTCAGAATATCTTCTTAACGTCCCCTTTCTTGTATAGATTCTTTACATCTTTAAAAACCATAATTTATTATTCGTATTATTAAATACAGAAAAATATTCTATTTAAAATTGTATTTTTGTACCTAATTTGGAATATGTCCCTAATATGGAACATATATTTCAAGGAAATATAAAACAGGACCTTCACACAAAATATTTTATTACTCTTTATTACATGAAAAAACAAATCAGTTAACATAAGAGAATTGCACCGGATATATCAGGAGAACGTATTATACAGAGTGGCACAAAAGTCTGGAAACGGCCAATTATCTCGTAAATTGCTAGTCCTAATTTTATAAAATTTGGGGTACACCTATTTTGGGATACGGTAATTCCAGATTTGATATTTGCAATGTTGCCAGATTTACCGTTTCTCTTAAATTAGTCACCCTGTATATTCAGTCATTATTGAAATCTCCTATTCAATACGAGTTCAACCATATGTAACACTTATGATTTTATGTCTTAAATAAATAAAATAAGTCTGGCAACGCCTAATTGTCTCAATAAATTTTTTAATACAAACTATTTTTAACTACATTAAAACGTAACAATTAAAAGATTATAACATTTTTAACATAATGGTTACTTTATCAAGTGTTCAAAATGTGCTCCATTTGTGAGTTGACAGTACCCTAATTGATGGTAGAATGCGTATACTACATTTCTCCATGATTGTTTTATTTATTTGAGACCTTCCAGACTACATAAAATCATAAGTGTTACATATGGTTGAACTCGTATTGAATAGGAGATTCCAATAATGACTGAATATACAGGGTGATAAATTTGAATAACCAAAGTGACTAATCATATAAGATAAACGGCAAATATGGCAACATTGCAAATATCAAATCTGGAATCTCCGTATCCCAAAATAGGTGTAACCCAAATTTGGTACAATTAGGATTAGCAATTTACGAGATAATTGGCCGTTTCCAGACTTTTGGGCAACTCTGTATATAACTCCTTTACAAAATTTTCCATACAAATATATTGTTTTCTGCCCCTAAACTGTCGACATGGCACCAACCTGAACATTTATTGTACTGTTTACCCCTGACGTCTTTCCATTGCAGTAGAAACAGGTGGAATTCATTTACTTGTGACTTTCAAATTGCGAACACCACACTATTCCATATTAGGTACATCGTCATTTTAATTTTTAGTAACAGATTCAAACATTACTACCAACACTAGTTTAATCTGTTAAATATATAGGAATGAAGAGATTATGTTATGTTCAAACACATGTTCTGTATAAAAAGTTGGTAGTTGATACTTCCCTTGTGCATTAATATTATTAATTAACTTGGAAAAAATGTGATATCCTGAACTGCGTTTGGAAGCGATTTACGCACCGTTACCAAAGCTTAAAATAATTTAATGGTATTCTATTTTAGGAACCTATTCCATATTTGGCTATACTCCAATACATTATATTTTCTTTACCATAAAAATAATAGGTAATTTTTAAATTTAAAAATAAGTATGCAAAAATAATTTCAAAAGTATTTACTTTTCCTAAATATACAATTCACTTTTTAAATTTAAATTAATTTAACTAATTAAGTGTGCAATTAAACTAATATAAATATCTAATTGTACATAAATGCATCGATAACTCGTATTCGTAAATCGCCGACGTATTAGTCTAACACGTCGAGATTTTACGAGGCAGTTATTCTCGATGCCGAACTGGTACGAGTATCTAACGTGTCGGCGTTTTCCGAATATGCTACCGGGCCCGCTAATGTATAATAAATTTGTACACTTTAAGCTTATTTCATTTTATGAGGGATAAACAAAGAGTAGTGAAACATTAAATTAGATGAGTTATTTTCTTAGAAATAATATGGTACAACATTCGAATTATTAAAAAGGGGAATATTTAACCTATTCAGCGATGTTGTAATAAAAAAATAAGAGCAACGGTACACTAAAAGCTGATGTCCCACAAAGATGGTATGTCCTTTAAAAATACATACGGCAATCCCATTTAATACCTTACAATACAAAAAAAATGGTGTGCATATGTCTACAGTGTTGTTCCTGGTTGTACAATAATTGTCCAAAAAGTTTTACAATCAGTTATGTGGTTGGACGCACTTTTGAAAAAAGGTAGAAATGTTGTACAATTTGAAGCTAAATATTTATGTAAAATCTGGTATATCGTAAATCGTATGCATTAAAATTAATAAAACAATAATGTTTGAATTTGGCGCCATTCGCGACCAATCAGTACACCGTTTTACATCGAAAACATTTTTTAAACTGGAAAAAGAAGAATTTTAAGCATCGGGAAGTAGTAAACTAATTAGTGGTTGTACAATCGAACGTAAAAGTGTACAATTTTGACATTAAAAGGTGTACAATTCAAAAATCCCTAGGAACAACACTGTATGCCTATCAAAACTACTAGAATAACTAAATGAGACGATGAGCGGACGGCGGTCCAAGCGGTGCAGTGCACACACACTTTTACTATTTAACAATTAAAATTAATGAGATTATCAATAAAATCTATTTTACGTATATTTTGGAATGTCTAAAGTAATCTCTGTAAAATGTAGATGAGATACTTGCATTTTTTGACAGTTCTGCAGCTCTACATCACTTATGCACCAGCCGCCACTGATTTCTAAACTCTATAGACTCCTATTGGACTCTCAATAATGACAAAATGTAGTCAAATTACTCAATAACATTAATGAATGAATGAACTGAGGTGATTGTCGATTATCAATTTTTAAAATGTTTTTATTTACATGATTTTATAAAAATAAACGTTTATATTTTTGTTGTAGATGGACCTGCAAACAGCAACAGTTCAACCAACGCCTTATGGTTTAATAAATCAATGTTTCTAGTTTCTGTTGTTTTTTATATTAGGTGATATCGTCAAATAGATAATTATTTTTAATACTTACCCAGCTAGCACAAAAACATCCCATCTACGTTAATAAGCTGCAATTTTAGGCTCTTTAAGCTCGCATGCAATGTACTGTTAATGTAACCCTATCATCCCTGCAACCACCGAATGTCCGCAACGGCAAGACTTTTATAGCACATCTCACAGAAGTTAAAAAGTGAAGTTCGGAAAACATCACACTAGCACTTTTACGGTACTTACCCTGAAAGTTGCTCTGAAACTTTCTATAGATGTTATAATGTGAATTCATTCTACAGCATTATACAGTGTGTCCACGGATGGACTTAACAATACTTGTAAAAATATTTATTTTAAATTTAAAAGTACTTCTTCATAATTTCTTTTGCTTGTTAAATAAATACGATTAACGTTGAGAAATTATGAAAAAGACCGTTTGAAAAATTTAAAATAAATATCTTTACAAGTATAGTTATGTCCATCCTTGGATACACTATATTCAAAATAGTATATTGAGGATATAGTAAAATCTGAAGAAAACAAAATAAAAAATTGTATAAATTTATTATTAAAAAGCTTTTGAAATCAAGAACCAATATCATACAAGTAGAGGTAGGTATTAATAATATAGGTAAAAAAACACTGACAAATTGGACAAAAGTTGGTATAAAGGGTATATAAGGAATATCTCAAAGGTTCACTAGAATCGAAAACACTGAACGCTTGCACGAAAGAGTATAATAAGGTACCTATATTGCAAAGGTTCACTGGTAGCTAAAATGGTGCACGATTGTACAAAAGTAGTAAAAAGTGTATTTATATAAGGTATATTTCAAAAGTCACTAGATTTTTATTAAGATGGCAGTTGTAGGATGCTAAAAAAAGATATTTGCCTACAACTGGTACTAATCATAGTTTTAATATGATATAAACTGAATATTGATAAATGTAAAGTCATAAGGTTTAATAAAACAGCTAATATCGTTATGCATGATTGTCATTGCAGGTTCTGAACTAAGTTTTGAGCAAACTATAAATGATCTTGATGTTATTTTTGAGAGGGACCTATAAGAGTTTGGAATGCAGATGTCGAGAAGCATCATTTGTTTTCCTGTATAAGTTATTGAACGGTTTGATTGATAGTGACAGCCTGGTACACTTTATTAGATTCCTTGTTCCTGCCAGACTTACTAGGCATATGAAACTATTTTATGTAAATGCTCATAGAACTAACTATGGACAGAATTTATTTGTAGACCAACTGATGTCCAATTACAATAAGTATTTTTCAAATTATGACATTTTAAAAGGTTTATTTTTTAAAGTGTCAACTTTTATTACACTATTGACTTCATTTTTATACTGTGACAATTTTATTAATTTCTTTTTTATTTTGATATTTTAACCATTTAGAACTTTATATATCAGTAGCGTACTGTAAACAAATAAATATGTGAACTTAATTACATAGTTTCTTCCATAAAAATAACTTTGTAGATAATAAATTTACTTGTTTAATTATTATTAAGAAAATAATATATATATATATATAAAGAAAATAAAAAATATGCTCGTTTAAATCGTTGCACCTATTTTTAGTTGATTTTTACTTACTTTGTTTTTTTAAATAAATAATAACATTTATTTTGACTTTTACAAATTTTATACTTAATAATGGATGTTCAACTTATACAGAACAATGTTTTTTAGCATGATATTCTGCTATGAAAGAAAAAGAAATAATCTCAGATGTTATATATTCTTCTTCAACCAATTCTGTATTAACTTTAGCTTCTAAAATTCCTGAGATTTTTACTAGAATTATAATCCAGCACAAAGGAAACCTAAAACACAATATTTTTAAAATTAATTTTTAGTGATTAAAATATTATTACACTAGGGCGACCATACTTACAGCAATTTTTCTGTATTGTAAAGCATTTTTAAAGTTTGTCCAGCAATTGGTATTGTGCAGCAAACGTACACCAAAATGGCATAGGTATATATATCCAGTGAAATGCTGTATTTATCCACCAAAACGTCACTACTGTCCAGCAATGGTAATACTTAATTTACTGAAACGTAACAAATTTAAATGTTATTTATCTTTAGTGAACTACATATGAGCACTTCTATACTGCTGTTCTAGCAAGAAAGGTTTTATCTGCAAAATTAGCAGTTTTTTTTATGTGTATTTGTCTACATTTTATCTTTCTCGATACTGAAAAGGAATGTCTTATTTGTAACAAAGGTACTAAAATGTTAAAAAGTTACTCAAAAAAAGGTTTAAAAGATAATAAATATAAATTTTCAGATAGGACTTCTCTTGTTAGGATGGCAGTATATGACTTCTCTGTTTTTGTATTTTTATAATTGGGAGTAGGGTTGAGTATTGGTCAAAGGTATCAATACCGGTATCAATACCGGTATCATGTGAGATACTTTGTGGTAGAGGCATCGATACTGTTCAATATTATGTTAAAGATATTGATATTTATAAGTCTCGAGTAACAAAGTATCGAAAAAGTAAAAGATTTTTGTTAAACGGCTGGCAACCCCCATTCAACAGGACGGAGTAGGCAACTTAACTAATAACAAGAGTACATCAGTAAATTATATTCTGTAGTCGACACCTTTTCTTTCTCTACTGGTACTCTACCTGGTACAAGTTATAGTGTCAATAACTGGCAATTTACCTTATAATTAAATAACAAAAAAACAGTGGTAACGCTTAATCATATTACCAAGTTTCACCACATGCAAAAACTAAAATATTTCAGTACAAATATTTGAACAAACCTTATAATCTCTGACCACACACATAGCGATACAATACTTGCTTCTAAGTATCACTATGGCGATAGTATTGGTAATTCAGTAATTCAGTGCCTAAATATCGATACTTTCATTGTTTAATATCGTTACTTCTATAGTATTAAGGCATCAATAAGATCCCTATTATCGTGTAAAATAAATATTTCATCATTTAATTGTATCTACTTGTTTACAATGATTTATTTTTTATTGTATTTGGAAATTGAAATTTTACCATCTAAAACAACAGACAATAAATTAGAAAATTTATTGAAAAGAAGAAAACAACTTACCAAACGTATAGTTTCCAATTTCTTTAAAATCTGAAATAAGTTTCTATGGAAATACGTACAAGAAAAAGTGACAAGTGACATTTTTTTATGTTTTGTTGGTTATGACAAACGAATGGCTACGTTCGAAAGTCCATAGTACTTCTCGTGGAAACTTTTTTAGCAAGTTACTTTATTACGTTGTGTTATCATAACAGGCAGGTTAAATACGTAAGTAACAAATAGATGTTTCGCGAGGTTTTGATTTCCCTCAACAACTTCTCATTAACGTTGCAATTACGTTGTATGGGTATGTTATTATGTTACCTTAAAACAACATCGCCGAAAGGCTTGGTAACGTTATGTGCTAGCTGGGTAACATAATTTAATGTTACAAAAAACTACTTCCAAGGTTCCATTGTGATAATGTTCTACAATTTATTGTGTTCTAGAAAATATGCCAAAAGCTTGAGTCCTGACAATATTAAAGATGTTTAATGTAATTTTAATAATTATAAATATTGTGAGATTCCTATATATTCATATATGTGAAATAAATTAAAAGACTGCTGATATTCGTTTAAATTTATTTGCAGTACATTCAACCGATTTTTGCTCAATGTAGCGAGTTAACGAATTGCTCGTAGGAAATTATAGGAACATTAAATGTCGTCTGCGCAGCAGACGTTCTGCTGCGGAAGACCGGCGGCTGAACTTCTGCCTAATGTGGCGCTAGCCTAAAAACAAGCAATCTGCCCTCTACTGTGAACGCATTTTACTACTCGTACATAAATTTTCCCTTAACCTTTTGTTTTGCATATAATTAGTGTTTTAAGTTAGCAAGTGCTTAGTTTGAAGGGGTGTTTAAATCCGCACCTTTGCTGTTCCGATTAGCTCTAACAATCGGAAACGTTACATAGTTTTTAAATCTAGGAAAAAGTTAATTTGAGTTGACAGATATATAAATTTTGAAGCCAAGGAAAATTTTTAAAAATCAATAAAAATATTCTTTAATTTTAGATTATATTGATATATTTTTTTGTGAAACACAGATTTTCCTCGCCTTCAAAATTAAAAAAGCCAAAACAAGAATGGAAAAATGGCAACGCCAGTGCAGTGACTACATTGTGGTGCAAACATGCGCATTTAACCCGTCTAAACTACAAGGTTACCTTTAGTTGTTATTTTAAATATAAGTAAAATGAGCGGAAAGACAATAAAATTATTGTTATGTGCATCAAAGCTTGGAGTTCTGTATCGTATACTCGTACAGATATATTAAGATAATTCAGTAAAAAATATCTTGTTTTTCCATCATATAACCATATTTCCTGCATGTAAAATAGCCACTTTCACTAATATGCTTAAAGTTCTATTAGATTTTTAACCTTTTTTTCAGACATCTCAGGAAAAAAAATCTGATGTTTAGAGGATGAACTAAATACATACATTTTCCATATACATCTTACTCGAAACATTTTTTATATATCGTCGGTCTAAAGCACACTTATCGTATCTCCAAAAACCCATTTTGTGACAATCGCAAATTTAAACTTCAGCGCGGTGTACTAGAATGTGTAATTAAATGCCTTAATTCTCAGTTTTAAATTTGAATTTATTGTAGTTTGGTGGGTGTTGGAGCCCAAAACAAGAAGGCTAAAATGCGAATTGGTACCAAGATTGTTATAACATTAAATTTGGAGTTACAATATGTGTGCTTTAGATCGACGATATATTCATTGCAAACGAAAATTTTACACTTTTCCTAAATTTTTTCCATTACGGTCCTTTTTAGAGAAATCATGTATTTTCTTAAAAATTAGAATTTTTCGCTTTTTGTCAAATTTCTCGAATTCGGACCATTTTAAGAAAATTACGTATATGACAATTATAAAGAGAATAACATTACAAGCAACTTTTATTTGAAGAATTTTCTTCTCCAAGCGTAAATAACAGATATATTTCATAAAGTAGAAAAACGCCCTTCTATAAAGTATTCCCCAAATTTTTCGACTATGCCCGAAAATTTAATCATTTTATCGCAGGTTGTATTGAAGTTTAAATTTAAAATTTGGTGTTTTTCTATTTATCCGTTTTGAAGTTTTCTTCAAAATTCTAAAATTACACATTTTCTCAAATATCTTGAATACGGTCTATTTTTGAAAAATTATATATAGGACAAGTATTATAGAGAATGATATCACAAACAACTTTTATTTTAAATAATTTTGTTGAAAATTTTCTCGAGTACGGACCATTTTAGGAAAATTTTGTATAGGGCCAAAATTAAAGAGAATAAGATAAGAAGTAACTTTTATTAGAAGAATGTTCTTCTCCATATGTAAATAACAGATATATTTCATAAATTATAAAACCGACCCCCTATAAAGTACACCCCTCCAGATGTTCCGACTTTGCCCAAAATCTAATCAGTTCACCACAGGGCAAAATAAAGGTTAAGTTTAAAAATTGGTTTTTTTCTCTCTATGTGTTCATGATCAGTTATCGTGTACACCCACATGCACGCACACGCGCGCGCGCCCCCCCACACACACACACACACACACACACACACACACACACACACACACACAGCCTGTTTAATACAAGCTGGTGAACTAAAAAAAAAAACAGACTGTAAACACAAACCCTCTCAGAGTTATAGAGACTGACATAAATGAAGAATCCTACCTTAAAGAAGAAATTGAACTTTTGCAGCAAATAATAACAGACAAAGGCACTATAATATCCGATAAGTGCCATGTAATCCTTTTACTCAATGAGAAAATAGTGTTACTGGAAAATAAAATTTCATCATTTATTAAAAGTCTACAATCACCATATCAAAACAACGATCAACCAAAAAGAAGGATTTATTTCAGTAAAAAAGAAAACAAGGAAAACTCGGGGGGTGGGTGGCTCAGTGGTAGAGTCTCTGCCTGCGGATCCAAGGGTCCCAGGTTCGAATCCCACTGTTGGCCGGGATTTTTTAATTTAATTATTTAAAATTAATTATGATGCCTTGGTAGGATTCCCCACTCGACCCTTCACTGTTGGGTTCTAATTAACAGTGATGTTCCTAAAGTGGAGCTGAGAAACAGTAACACAGCCTACACAGAACACGAGGCTAATAATCGTAGTAGATGATGCCGATCACACCAAATAAAAAAAAACAAGGAAAACTCGTAATCATAACATAGACAGTGGAGATGCAGATGAAAATTTTCAGGGTGTAGATAAAACTGAAAAGAAAATCTGGCTTTTCTTGTCACGAGTCCTTGGCGCCAGTACAGAAAACAACATAAAGGCCTACATTACAAAACAGGCGCACAAAACATGTGTAAGGAAACTTCCAAGATACTTTGGCCTATCCAATAACCAAGCATTCATAATAGGAGTTGATCCTTCTCTACAAGAAAAAGTTTATGACAAACATTTTTAACCAAAAAACGTGTATTTTAGTCGATTCAACTACAACTTTAACCTCAACCAAGGGGAAACATTTCCAACCAGTTAAATGAAAATTTTCAGAAACCAGCCCCACCTATAACTCAGACTTCATCCTAAATGAAAACGAAACTTATAAATATCAATTACTTCACATAAATATCCAAAGCCTAGCCAATAAAATCAATATTTTAGAATTGTATTGCTACATGAATCAACCCACATATCTTTCTTGATAAGCTAACTGATACTCTAACTTACATTACAGCTAAGTATCATTCATTATCCTTAGTAGCGACTTTAACATTGATTTTAGGGAAAATTGTTACTATAAAAAACAGCTATTTGACATATTTCAAATGTTTAATTATCATATAGCGAACCAACACGTACTGCAATATACCGAAACAAACTAACATCAAGTGGTCTATACTACGTTGTTAGTAACTACGGAAATCATACCTCCAAGTTGATCTGTCTAGATACATCGGATCACCAAGAGCAAATACTATCATGGTCTTTACAAATCTCAATCAAGCAAACGTCATATAAAAAAATAATAAGAAAATTTAATAAAAACTCGATATTAGACTTTAAAAGCTTATACAAAAAAAAATCAGCAATTGAAGACGTTATAGAATTGAAGGACGTTGATGGTGTGTTTCATGTTACATTTTCAGTGGTGCTTTGAGATAGCATTTCCGAAACAAAATATAATGCAGCGCACTAAACACGGAAACAAAATACCCTTCTCGAGTCAACTACACTCTGAACTTCAATTTAAAGACCTGAATTGGTTAACACACAAAGCCAATGATCCTTTCTTAACAGAATATTATAAAAAACAAAAAAGTATCTCGATATAAAAATCTGCAACGAGAAAAAATTATACCATCCTAATATAATTAAAAACTCAAATAACAAAGCTAAATATCGGTGGAATTTGGTCAACTCTATATAGAGAAAAACAAAAAACAGAAATAATCTTGTTAAATAATGAGACAACCATAACTGGAAAAAAGAGGTCGCAAACGCATTCGGTAACTACTTCTTAAATTCGGTTACTGATAAGATCAACAGCTTAAATCTACATCAAGTAAGATGAGACGTCCGAATTCAATGTTTTTTGCACCGATTACTCAAGATGAGATTTAAAGGATAACTCACACTTAAAAAGAAATACTCTATATTGATGAAATACCAGCCATTGTATTGAAAGAATGTGTGGAAACAATCCAACTATCTCACATTATCAATTTATCCATTACTCAAGGCGTTCCCAAAAAAAAAAAAACGAAATAAAACGATTCCCTTATTCAAAAAAAGATGATCCTCAATGTGTCGAGAATTACAGAATGATATGACGTATACCCCAGACAGCACACGACATCTTAAAGACGTCTGTTTTATGTCGTAGTTATGACTGAACGCCTAAAGACCTAAAAAAGACGTTGTAAAGACGTCTTCATAAAGACGTCTTTTAGGACACATAAATAGACGTCTTAAAGACGTCTTTTGAATGCCTATCTATTTAAAAAATAATGGTATCATTAAAAGAAGTACTGGCTTACTTGTCGTTTCTAATTTCACAAAATAAAAATTTATTTTTAATTTTTTTTATTAATTTACTTATTTTTTTATTTATTCACGAGCATTTGTTCATTAGAGTAAGTAAATATTTGATAACATAAAAATAATAATAATAAAAAATATAACTCTAAATAAAATTAACAATTAAAACATAAGACAAATTGAATTACGCACTCTTTCACCTTGACCGGAACATGGTCCAACGATCGAAGCGAATGTTTTTATTATGCTTTGTCTTTTTTCAACAGTAGAATTTAAACAAGGACGTGTATTTGAATGTGAGTATTATTGGGGTTGCGTGGTTCGTGGCGTTGTGCGTTGTCATTGAAGATGAAAGCTGAGGGAGAGGTTAGTTTTTGTTGGTTATTCGTTGATTTTTTTTATTTGTGTCTTGTGCCGTGGATTACTGTGAATTTATAAGCATAAAAGTTTACTACCTACATATTCTGAAAAGCCAAATAGAAGAACACTTATTAGTGTTTTAAGTACGTCTAGGCGTCTAGAGCTGACTTAGAAGCTTCATCGGATGTATATATCTGAACTAGAGTTGAAAGTACAGGAAGATTGCCATTCTTTGACCACCCTTAACCCACACTATTTACTGAAAATCCTATTAAAGCGAATTTGACAGAGTGAGCTATAATTGCATAATATTTTACACAGCGTAGTTAAAATTATTGCAACCCAGGCTGGCTCAGAAGAGCATCTGACCACTAACGGAGGAAGAATCAAAAAAAAAATAATTTGTAATATTACTTTTTTTAACGAAATGTTTCAGTGTTTTGTTAATAATAATGTTTATAGAAAATATGTGTTTTATTTTGTATAGAAGGAATTTACAGAAGCTGTTAAAACTAAATCCGAGAGTACGTCTTACCAATGTCGAAAAACAGACATATTTAAGATGTCTTAAGAACGTTACCTTTTGTAACATCAGCCGTCTTAAAGTTGTCTTTAAGACGTCTGGCCGGCATCATAAGACGTCTTTTAGACGTCTGTCATGTCTCTGACAGACGTCTTATGGACGTCTTAAAGATGTCTTTGTGCTGTATGGGACTTAGCTGTTTCTCAAAAATGATTGAATCGGCTGTTTAGAAACGGTTAATTGAATATTTAGACAACAATAATATAATCACGCAATCCCAACATGGTTTTCTTCAGAGTTCAGTACTTTTATTAGAACTCCGCAAGGTGGAGAATTAGGACCACTAATAACAATGAATGAGTTCATTTATTGGTGTCAAAAAACTCATCTTATTATCAATGAAAGTAAAACCATTTTTATTCAATTCACATCTCTTAAGGAAGGCAACAACATAACTTTTAAATTAAATAATAGCAAGTTTGAGACTGTGGAATACACTGAAATTCTTGGAATGGAATTAGATTCCAAACTAAATTTTAACAATCAAATTGACTATCTCTGTAAAAAACTTAATAAACTCTACTTTTCTTTTAATAGTTTTGTAACTTACCTTACTACCTTAATAATTTATTAATTCCATTTATTATATAAGATATTGCATTCTTATTAAATTCAAAATTCTTCATTTAACGAAAAATCTCCCAGATAATTAAATCTTATTTACGACACCTAATAAATAATATCTATAACCCTGTCCGTAAGAGATACAATTTTCGTGCACATGTCTGGGAACCCAGCCCAAAAACCATCGTACATCATAAATTTTGTCACTAAGTGGTAATCATTGAAACACTTAACGCACTTATCTTAAGTGCGTTTGAATAGTTTGTTTCGATATACAAAGTTTTCAAGGCAAGTAATAAATCCGCCACCCGTTTCCTACTGGGAACTAAGACAAACTGACGTCACAAAAATCCATTAAAACGGGTATAAAAATTCATTCATTTATTATTTGTATCCAGTTATATTTCAAGTTCAGTAGTCAGTACCCTTCCTAAAACGCTCTTCCTAAACAACGTCTATCCTACAATATCTCCTATCCCCCGAACGCAGTCACGTCTCGCACCACCTACGTATTTCTACCGTATATCTGTCCCGATGCAGTACCGTATTAAATACCTTCATCTCCTCCTTGACGATAGGCGCCTCGACGCAAGGCGACGTTCAAGGCTGCGACGTACCTAAATCGACGCCGTCACAACACTAGATGAAATTAGTACATAATGTCTAGTATAAACGAATCTAGTTATTTCAATTGAAATTATAAAAATCAATATTAAGAAATATACAGGGTTGTATTAAATCATTTCAATAGAAATTATAAAAATCAATATTTAAGAAATATACAGGGGTGTGCTATCTTGGATAAATTGTACAAACCGAGATGGTAAAATTTAACAATAAGTTAACCAACTGGTGAATACAATGTTTGTTAGCTCAAGGGGGGCACCTATATGCTAAACCACCCATTCTACTAGGTTTGAAACAAAGTATATGTGAAATCAACGCCGTAAGATAACCAACTGGCGAATTGACGCTGTTCGTTACCTCTATACTCGTCGAAATATTTACCTAAGAGGGTATAACCTGTGTATATCTTGAATAGAATCAAGCTAAATAAAAATGTAAACATTAAAACAGTAGTTAACCAATTCTAGACCAGTTTTTAACTGAAGATTTTATTCTGTAATTTTAAATATTTGTTAACCATTAATGTTTTCATTAAGATAATTTTTAGCTATTGTACCTTATGAGTATACTATGTGACTTGTCTTATGTCATTTGAATGATACAAAAAGATCAATAAATCTATGTATTTATCTATCTATTTACCTATATATCTATCTATCTAGTCAAAACCGATTCATGGATCCCAAAACGTAAAAAACCGTCCAAAAGTCGGAGGTCGAAAAATTCATGATTCCTATACTTTCCTTATCTGTATACAAACAGGAAAGAAAAACTGTAATTGACATATTATCAAAAGATATCAAAAATATCAAATTAACATAAGTAAATAAAATTTGTATCTCAAAAAACAAAATTTATACAGGGAATTCTACACCAAATGAAAATATAACACCAATTTTAAATTTTAACACAAAAAAGATGTTCAAACTCTATGACAGTTTTTTTCCTCTAAAAAGCACAAGACAAATCAAATTATATAGAAAACTGGAAATACATATAGGTAGTCCAATCAAATTAAACTTTCTAGAAAAAAAATTGTTAACTGGACTTTGATAAGTGGAAATGGCAGAGGGGCTAATATTAAAAAAAAAATATGGGGGGATTGAAGTAAAGTTTTAAGGGGTTGAAAAGGGGTAAAAAATGTATCGCGTATTCCGGCGAATATTGACGTCAAAAACAAAAATTTTTAACGTTGTATATCAAGAAAAATCTACAGCTTTTGTAGAGATCACTTTTTAACATAACCTCAAAACTTTCGGTAAAAATCCAAAAGTTTGTTAGACATTTTTATTTCATTTCTTCAAAAATAATTTAATTTTGATGAAATTTGGTGAAATGATACCTTCGTATCTCTTAACGCTCTCTGGTTTTACACATATACCAGCATCATTCAGGCATGCGCTTGGCAAATCCTTACTCTGATGATATCATAAATCGTTCGGATCGATCGGTAGCAACCTTTCACAACATCTCTATGCTACCCAAGGTCGCGAAGAATGGTGTATCCTACTTTTGGCGGGAAATTTCTTTGGAGTGGTATAACACTCATACCATTTGAACATTCCGGCTCAAAAATTTTGTTGTTGATGTAGTGGCGCAACAGTTTTGGTGAAATAAAGTGTTTTTCGTGATAATCAATTGAATCTAATAGGTAAGTTTCAATTAGGGAGATATATTGTACCCCGTAAAATAGTTCGATTTCGATTTATTTTATTTTCAAGCCCTCATTTCGTTGTATGAGAAATCAAGTAATTTTTGAGGTTAAAAATAGCTCAAACTCATGAAACTAATTTGCACGTTTTCTCAGTTTTTTTGAGGGCAGCATAACAAATATTTACTTCCTAGGTATATAGCACTAAGTTTCAAACGTTTTATGATCGATCGGATAGTGCGCTCGGAAAATATTTGCGAAAGTATGTGATATTACACCAAATATGGGGAATTTTTTTTTTTTCAACAAATATTGCGGTCGGTCTCTTGGGGGAGTATATAATATAAAAATAAATAGATGTTTAGGAAATATGATAAACACGACCTGTATTTTTTTGGTATATACAGGTAGTACTTCGATAAAAAGGGGGTACCTCTTTATATGGGGGTACATCTAATAGATTGACGATTATAATTACTCATCCAAAGAAATACAGTTAGGTACAACTTTTATTTATTAAGTACTTTGATACTATTTTTATTATCTCAGTCTGAGAGTGGAACGCGGATTTGTCTGGAAAAAAGCACTTACTGATGCTGAATCTACAAATCCGCGTGAAAAACCAATGACTCATTTTTAATTTCGAAGCAAACTTGCTGATCAACTTATCGGAAACTTCACAGCAAGGAAGAAGCCTGGACCTCCACAACTTGTAGGCTTGTTTGGAAACGGTGATCATTTTTCCAGAAAAACAACAATGCGGCGATGTCAGCAAAGTTCTAAGAGAGGAATTCAAAAAAGAAGTAACGTCATGTGTATTGCTTGTCAAGCTGCATTATGTATAGACTGTTTTGTACCTTTCCATCAACAATAATTATTATTTTGTAAAATGCTTAGTAATATATCATACCTCCCATTTACCTGAGCTTATTTTGGAAATAATATGTATTTCTTGGATTGAAATATACTCCCAAAAGAATGAAAAGCCCCTATAAAATCATAAAAAATATAGGTGGTATACCGTTCTTACCAGGGAACATTTAAAACATATTTTATGCTAAATGCTCTCTGGTAAAATGGTTTACCGGTAGGTATAAACATGTTGACATAGCATATGACCAAAAAATGTCATAGAAATGGTTCCTTAGGTACCCCCAAGCACCCTGACTAACGTTACGTTGAAATCAATTCGATAAATAATTTTGCGCGTTAAAGGGTTAAATACTCACAATTTTTTTTAAATAAAAAAATCCAAAATATTTCGAGATATTAATTTTTTTCGGTCCAAAACATTTTGTTTTTAATTCTACTGTGAAAAATTATCGTACAAAGTTCTTCGTTTTGACATGAATTTTTAGATAAAATAAAAAAATATAGTCACGATTAAAAAACATGCCCAAAAATATAATTTGTTTACAGTTAAAAAAAACTGATTGCATCATTCAATTATTGGGAAAAAATATAAAAGAAACTGTATTTTATTTTTTGACCAGAATCTTTACTTTTGTAAAGTGTTATAGTAGACGGCATAGATAAATTTTACTATTCCACAATTAAATATCAGTATTATTAATATATCTATATATAATTTACAAAGACACCGCCGACGTTTAGCTTAGAAAACACAGTTGTCAAACTGCAAAAATAAAGTGATGCGTTCAATTCTGTTACAGCTAAACGACTGTGTATGTTAAGCGCACAGTACCTTCGATCAAATATGCTGGAAGTGAGTAACAAATAATTATTTTATGCCAGGGGGCTATTTTCAAACTCGAGAGAATTCATTTCTCTCAAGAGAAATGTCATACGTCAACGTAAAACAGCATTTTTAGGGCCAGTGTGAACTCACTGACTGTTTCTCTATGTTTATTTAGAGATAATTAAAATTCTCCTAGGAATTTTAATACTCGAGGCCTTTAAAAACAGCGTTTTCACATTGACATATGACATTTCTGATGAGAATCTTGAGAGAAATGAGTGCTCTCATACTTTGAAAATAGCCCCCCAGGCAGCGCTGTACGATGAGAATCTGTCGGCTCGATTAATTATAACACCTTGATTTTAGCGTCTTCAATTGGTCGAATCGAGCCTTTCTCAAATTTCTATTTGCTGTAGCCCACGATAACCCGTAAGAAAAGCTGGTCAACGTGGACTGGGATATCCAATAGTAATTCTTTAATTTTGTTCTGTCGTGTTGACTGAGCACAGGTGGACAATATTTGTTTATCCAGTGTTGTATTCACATTACTGTTTGAATTTTTGGTTTATAAAAATATGGCTTTTTGGAAGCCCTTTAAAAGTGATGAAAATAATGTAATCCCTGAAGGTATGTAAATAATTATAATTTTGATTGACTATTTCTTAAATAAATAGGATCAATTGCACCTCAAAACTAAATTGATATTTAAATACCCACATAAATTGTAAAATTAAAACAGTTCAAAGTCGGCTTTGACAGTTTAAATTATTGTTTACCTATACAGGCTGATTCACAAAGAAAAGGTTATATTTTGCCTGCAAATTCTATAGTGGAAAATGTTGATTTTTGGCTAGGGGTCAAATATTAATATATACCGAGAAAATGTAAAAAATAAAAAATCTGTACTAGAATACTTTAATAAAAAAGTGACACGCTGAATAAATTTATATTAATGAATTACTAGTAAATAGATGAGACTATTAAGATTACCATTTCAAAGTTTGTGGTACAATTAAATGAAACAAACAATTGGCATTTATAATAAATTTTAGTAATATATTTTTTAAATTTTTGTTGATTTCGTAAACACTAATATTAAATTTTTTCGTATTATTTAGAATATTGTTATTTAGATTTTTAATATTACATTTACCCCAAACAACGCGCTCTTACCCCAAGTGACCCTATATAATTCTAGGCAGAACCCATCAAAGTTTTTTCTGAGAATAAACAAGAATTGGAGAAGGAAGACGAGGAGGAGGAAAAGGGGGATGATATTAACCAAAAATTTGGTATGTAGATATCACCCTCAACTCAAAAAGTTATTCGAAATATGTACCACCAATTAAAATTGGAAAATAATAGACCTAATAACGGTATCATAGAAAGAATACACATTTGACAAAAATGTCAAAACCTTCGATTAGAAAAGTTATTAAGAGTCAGGAATGTCTTCCAATAAAAAAGCAGAATCAAAGATCTCTAGTTGGTCTAGATCACTGCATGATGGAGAATATTAGAATAAAGGTTTCTAATTTTTATTTTAATAATATTGTTCCGTATTTTCAAAAGATTAAAAATTAAATTCGAGAGACGCTAAAATCGTGGTTCCCACCTTATCGAGACTGAGGCCCACAAGGTTAAACTCGTAGCGTAACAAAAACGAGAAATGATTTAACTTGGAAAAGACCGAAAACTGATAGTAGTATTAGGAAGTTGAATTTTTTGTTCTGTGAAGCATTAGCATTACTTAGGTTAAACCATGTGATGATTTTAACAAGCTTTGATTTTTAAAATCATTCTATATCGCCTTTTGATTAGGGTTTAAAAACTTGTTCGAGCAATTTATCCAATAATAATTGGCTCCTTTACCTCTTAGGCCTGCTCATGTAAAATATTTGGGCTCCTTACTTCGCCTATTTATATTCTATTAATAAAGGACAGAAGGATGAGTATTGTAACTATGTTAAAAGAAATAAATTGGCTTTCAGTTCAGAATTATGTTCAGCAGGCCCGACTAGAGGGGGGGTAGCCGGGACTAATTCCCGGGGCCCGGGCTCAAATGGGGGCCCGGCAGCGCTATAAGGGGGGCCCGACAATAGGGTTTTCTGTTTCTGCATGAGAAATTCGACATAAGAAGAGAAAGGGGAGGTGATGTGATTGAAAGTTACAGGAAAAGTTTTAGCTTATTTGCTTAGAGGAGTTTTTTTTCGGCTGAGGTCTTTTTTTTTAGAAGAAGTAATCGAACTAGGGAGAAAATATTTTTTTGGAGGTAAGCCCTTTTTTTTGAAGAAGAAGAAGCAATTGAGGTAAGGAGAAAATTTATTTTCGAGGTGAGGACTTTTTTTTTAAGAAAACGAAAAGTTGTTGGTTAAGATTCTTTGTGACAGGGCCCGATGTAGAGAATTGTCCCGGGGCCCGACCTGGCTCTCGGCGGCCCTGATGTTCAGTACATGACTGATATTTATTTATAAAATAAAAATGACATAAATCCATCGCATCAGATCTATTAGAAAAAATTTAATATAATTCACAATATCATAACTATAATACAAGAAGCCAATCTGACTTTCATGTACGGCACGCCATCACTAAAAGTTCCCAAAATACAATTTTTATTAAATTTAATAGACTGCCTACAGAAATTAAAAAAAAAACAACAATAAATATATTCAAAAGTAACCTCAAACAATACTTAATAAATAAACAGAACGGATATACTTTCTTGTGATAATACTCTCTAAACCTGCCCTTTTTAAGTATTTCCCTTAATTTATTGTTATTTTACCCCTCGTTTTACTACTTACTATGTTTAATTAAATTATTAATAGTTTTGCGACGATAGGTTATAGCAACTTATAGCCACAAAACTATTTTTGTGTTAAAGTAGATCCATAGAGAGCAATTTAATTTACAAATAAGGCCTTTCAATATACAAATAAATGACAACTTTATAATTAAAATGAAAAACACATTACGTCATTAAAATCCCAATGTAAGAAGATTCATTTTTAAATTTTATGAATAGAGGAAATTTATGACTACTAGTTTACTAATTATTATTTACAATTCTCTGGTTGAATATGTAATCCAAAACTGTGTAATTAAAATTATCTACAAAAAACCATCATTATAAGTATCCTAACTGTCTTTTATATAATAAAAAAGTGCTTTGTATAAGAACATTATATTATTTGTCTTGCTGTACCTTTATTTATGGAAAGCCTGAATTGAGATACACTACAAATTATTTGAAATAAATATCAAAAGAAGCATACATTTTTAAATTTGACATTTAAGGTAGTTCACTCGCGACAGTCGTACACAAAAATATCGCCCTATAGTGAATACCAACCGTTCGAGATTCTTAAATCTAAAGAAAGGTTATTTTTGTAATAGACTGTACACACGCGTTTGAGAATCCACATCGGATGCATTTTTTACATCTCGAGCGTTTTTTTATCCACATCGGACACATCTGTCCCATTACATTTACGTATACTGAATCACGTGATCAAAGATTTTTTACATCTCAGATGCATCCGATGTGGATTCTCAAACGCAGCAAAATATGGTATTATATCCCGTAAAATCCATCCGGCAACGTCGCAAATATATTGTGAAACGTCAAATGTATTCCTAAAGTAAAATAAATGTAAATATCAAAATGTTTCATTGTCAGAATCAATTAATTGCGAGATAAAGAAAAATTTGTTAAGCAGAACGTCCTTAACAAACGCAAAAAATCAATTTTGGCTATGAATAATGCAAAAAAATTGAGAAAGGAAACCCCAAGCTTGAAAAATAACCTGTGCAGTGGTCGCATCGTGGAATTACTAGAGTTGGGAAAACATTTAAAATGTTGCTGGTGTGAAAGAGTTCTTTCTCTTGAAAATATTACAAATGAAACACGAAAGGGCCTTTATTCAATTTTAAATGTAATGAATGTAATATTGAAACTATAGTACCGTCAAGTTGGGTGACTTGAGACTGCCTGGTGACTTGAGACAAAACTTTAGGTATTTATGAGAAGGGTTGGCAACACCGCAGATTGTACTGGAATTCATTTTCCACGCGGTATTCATTCACGACAAGTCTATGCAAGTTGTTTTTATAGTTTTTGCTGGTTAATTAAGAAGGTAAGTGCGGTTTTAGTATTTTATTGTAAGAATAGGGTTTGTGGGATTTATAGGTATGTTAAAAAAACTTTATGTATGTAGTCCAAACTGACAAATTTATGGGAATGGTCATATTTTACATTGATGTTAGTGTATATGGGAAGTAATTATTGATATATACATTTTTGTTAACATAAACAGTTTTTTTGATTTATATAAGAAAATAAAAAATGGGATTTATAGGGGCGAGTTGAGACGTGTATCAAGTCACCCCAGGGGTAATTTGAGACATGTCTCAAGTCACCCTAATTAAATAATACGTGTTCATTTTGCAGGTATTTACAAGAATGGGTCGATACAAAAAAAAAGTAGGCGCCAACTATAGAAGATATGACGAAAAAGATTTAGAACTTGCAGTAGCTGAAAGAAATAGAGGTGTTTCATTGAGAAAACTTCAAAGGAAATATGGTATTTCAAAGGATACGATAGATCGAAGAGCAAAAGGACGTCATATGAAAAAGGCAGGTGGACAAACTGTTTTCACGTCAGAGGAAGAAAAGAAGATGGTGGATAACATTCAGTTAGCCAGTGTCTGGGGGTTTCCACTAACATCTATTGATGTAAGGTACTTGATTAAGTCGTATTTAGATAGTTCTGGTAGACAGGTATCAAAATTTAAAAAGAATTTGCCAGGAAGAGAATTTATGAGAAAGTTCATTGAAAGGCATAAGGATATACTCTCACAACGCTGGTGTGAAAATATAAAACGGGCACGGGCAAGTGTTAACAGGGAGGTAATAAATAAATATTTTGACGAGCTGGAAGTAAGTTTGCAAGGGGTTGAACCAAATGCAATGGTCAATTATGATGAGACAAATATAACTGACGATCCTGGAAAAACCAAGGTACTTGTCAGAAGAGGTGCAAAACACGCACATCGTATAATGGACAACTCTAGAAGCAGCCATTCCATCATGTTTGCAGGATCCGCATCGGGTGAACTTTTGCCACCTTACATAGTTTATAAGGCCGAAAATTTGTATAAAACTTGGACAGAAAATGGCCCTGCTGGTGCTAGATACAATAGGTCAAAGAGCTCCTGGTTTAATGAAGCGATTTTCGAGGATTGGTTTAAATCTACGGCGTTACCGTATTTTAAAAAACTCCCCATTGAGTCGCCAAAAGCTGTAATAGGCGACAATCTTGCCAGCCATATTTCACAATCCGTAATTGACTTATGCAGAAAATATAATATTCGATTTATCCTGCTACCTCCAAACAGTACCCACATCTGCCAACCCTTAGACGTAGCATATTTCAGACCACTCAAAAGCGCATGGAGAGATGTTCTTTTAAATTGGAAATTGAAGCATCGGGGGGTAGTACCGAAAGATACTTTTCCCAGACTGCTAAAAAATTGTTTGGATCAACTTGATGTAGACAACAAGACATCAGCAAATCTCATAGCTGGATTCCGTGGAAGTGGAATTTATCCAATCAACAGAAACAAAGTACTAGATAAGTTGCCACCGAGCTTAGAACAGCCAAATGATGAAAACAATTTTGTAGTGTCAATAGATAATGCTTTTCAAGTCTTTTTAAGCAATCTATATACGAAGGAAACAGTAACCGGTACGAGGAAAAGAAAAAAAATTCTAATCGAGCCTGGAAAGAGTGTTGAAAATACTACTCTAGAGAGTGTTGAAAATACTACTCTAGAGAGTGTTGAAAATACTACTCTAGAAGAAGTAGAACAGACGGTAAATGAAAATGGAGTCCATGGAAACCAGGAAGAAATTGAAGAAGAGCTACCTGATTTTACTCAATTTAATAACCCGACACCGTCAACATCAAAAGCAAAACCTATTATTTCTCGAAAAAATAAAAAAAGCGTAGATTCCTCCAGTGACAGTAATGATTCCTTTTCCACGTAATCGTCATATGATAGCCCTGAAGATTTTGAAGAAGACGTGGATATGGTTGATCCTTCGGATATAAAAGTTGATGACTTTATTTTGGTGCAATTTTCATATGAGGCTCCCCATAAGCCAGCTATTTTGAAGAAATTCATTGGACAAATTATTGAACTAAAGCCGGATTTAGTTTTGTGTAAATTTATGCGCAAATCACCACAAGGAAAAAATATTTACGTATTTCCAGATATTGAGGACGTCACAGATATTAATAAAAATCAAATTCTGTCAAAGCTGGTTCCTGTGTTTGTTCGACGAGGAAGATTTACTTTTTCTATTGAACTTTAAAAACCTGGCACAATTGTTTAAAACATTTTTTTTTTCGTTAAAATGAGTTTTTTATTTGTTTTTTAAGAGTTATGTTTTATTTAGATTAGTTTCTACCAAAGTTTTTCAAGTTCCTACTTATTTTTTAAGAATTAAAACTTTAGTTTTGTATTAAAAATGTAAAATGTTTAAAATAATTATATTTTTCCAAATAAGAGTTGTGTTTATGAAATAATATGTTCTATTACGTTTTTAAAGACTATTAATGTCTCAAGTCCGCAAATTGACGGTCCGTCTTGAGTTTATAATGAAAACAAATTACTGTCTCAAGTCACCGCCCCTGTGAAGCTGACTTGAGACACCCAAAAAAACAAAAAAAAAATATTTTCTGATAAATTTTAGGTCATTTTTATTATTGAATTTTGAAGAATGTATGTAGACTCAAAAATGTGTCCTTGTTTCATAATTTTAATTTGCTGGAATACAATTTTACAGTCCTTTGAATTTTGAAACTGTCTCAAGTCACCCAACTTGACGGTACCTACGGACAAAGTTCATGCAACAAAAAGTGAAGTTAAGCATTCAGATGTCAACACTAAAGCAGTTCTAGGTAAATTTAAAAAAAAATACATAAGTATTTTGTTTATAATTTTTTTATTATAATTAATATAATTTTATTTATTTAAAGGTGCTGTCATGAACGTTCCTACTACTACAGAAAATCATTACTTTTATTTGTATTTTTTATGACTTCCTCATACTAGTAAGTTAAAATTTTATATTACTTTATATTCATTTTTTTTGTGTAACTGTATTTTATTTTGAAGGCATGTTTAAATAAAATTATATTTATCTTTTGCATATTTATTTAATTTTGAAGACATGTTTAAATACCTACAATTTAATTTAAATTGTTAAAACCTAAAGTATAAACAACGTCCCTTCCCAGAAGGTCTCGATAAAGTGATAAACTTGACTTGTCCGCGGCAATAAAAAGGTTGAAAAGCACTGCTTTAACCATAGATAAATTAATAATAACATTTTTATTTTAAAAATCTATATTTCTTTATCAAAAAGGTAAAAAAATTCAGCGTTTTCTTAGAAAATTTTATAACTTCTTGATTTACATTACATTAGTTTTTAAAAAATATGGTAAGAACCGTTTTCGAGATATCTTGAAATAAATGCAATGATTGTGTACATGACAGGGCTTCAAGAGTGTTAATTGTGCACATTTTGATTGTTAATATCTCGTTTTACAGATGGTCAAAAATTTTTATTTTTTTTAGGTACATAAAAGACACTTTCAATAACCTCATATTTCAATTTTATTGAATTCTTAAGAAAGGTCGTTTTACGAGTGAACTACCTTAAGAGCCATTCACACATCACAGTTGACATCTTGATACTTGACAGTCACAGCCAAGCATTATTCTGCTTTTTGCCAAATAAAATAGCCGGTTAATTATTCTATGGGGTTCCGACAGAGAGCCAGTAAATTTAATGAAGGTGTTTTTGTGGCTAGGGGCGAAATAGTAGTACGCTTAAGTTAGCACCACCATAAAAAAGTCATTTTTAAGAAACTGCTTATATATTTTTCATAAATTGGCAAGCTTTGCGACTAATTTCGAATAAAAATAGTCTTCAAAATGGTTATGCTTGCAAGTATGAAGGTCGCAACCCGCCTTAAAAATTTCACCTTTACTATCAACAGCTGTTGTTTGACAGGTCGTTAGAGAATGTTTGCAATTTATGGAATGTTGAGAATGTTAGGAATGTTGACGTTAGAAATAATTGGAATTCCTAAAATTGTCACATAAGAATTGCATAGGCGGATTTTAAGAAAATTGATATTAAAGTAGTTAGGATGAACCGAAAATTCTGAAAATCAATAGGGTTCTAAGTTAGAAGTAATTATTCAAGAAAATCAAAACCGCAAATCAATCAGAACTTTCGTTCTAAAGTTATTGCAGGCATTCATACACACAGACGACCGGATAAAATTTTTTTTTTTTGCATTTTCGTACTTAGAATGATCGGAAACACGAAAAAAAAGTTTTAAAAAATGGGGTTGAAATATTTAAAAAATCCTAACTCAAAAACAAAAAAAATTATATCAACTTGAAATTTCTAGCAAAAAACAAGCTAGAGTAAGAGGAAGAAGACCTTTGATTTTGAAAAAAAAAACTCTAAATTAAAATGAGGGGTTGAAATATTGAAAAAAATCCTAACTTAAAAACAAAAAAATATTAGCTTGAAAGTTTTAGCAAAAAACATGCTCTATAAGAGGACAAAGTCTATTGATTTTTAAAAAAATCTGATTAAAAATGGAGGGTTAAGGGAGGGGGTTGAAATAAAAAAAAAATCGTGAATGAAAAACGAAAAGCGATATCAACATAAAATTTTTAGTAAAAATCAAGCTCTATAAGAAGATGAAGCCTATTGACTCTAAAAATCTGAATAAAAATGAGGGGACAAGGAGGTTGAAATTATGAAAAAAAAATGTTAACTCAGCAACAAAAAACGATATCAAATTGAAATCTTGAAGGAAATCAAGCTTTATAAGGGGATAAAGCCTATTGAGTCTGAAAAAAATCTGAATAAAAATGAGGGTTTAAGGAGGGGTTGAAATATTTAAAAAAAATTTACTCAAAAATAACATCAACCTAATTTTTTTTAGCAAAAATCAATCTCTATAAGGAAAAAATCCCTTTAAATTTGAAAAATAATCCTAATAAAAATGGTGTGTTTAAGGGGGTTTGAAATGTAAAAAAAAATCATACCTCAAAAACGAAAAATAATATCAACTTAAAATGTTTAGCAAAAATCAAGCTCTGTAAGGGCACAAAACAATTGATTTAAAAAAATTTGTGAACCAAATGAGGGGCTGAACAAAAAAAAAAAAATCAAAATCAAACACCAAAAACGATATCAACATGAAATAGTTAGTAAAACTCAAGCTCTATAAAGGAATAAGGCCTATTCATTCTGAAAAACATCTGAATCAAAATTGGGGGATAAGGGGGTTGAAATATTGAAAAAACTTCGAAATAAAAAAACTATATCAAATTGAAATCTTCAGTAAAAGGGGATGAAACGTATTGATTTTGATTTTTTTTTATCGAAGATGGGGGTTAAGGGAGAGGTCTGTTAAACTGTGAAGAGTATAATATAGAATGCCAAGCATTATATATCTTCATTCTAGTTTTTTAATAAATAAAATTTATGGACATTAATTACAGTTCTTAGAGGCTTTATCAAATAATTCGTATTCCCAATTATAGCTAAAAAATTATTTAGTGGAATTTGTTACCAATTTTCAAGTAAAAGCAAATGCTTGATTATTATGTTCATTAATGATATTGCAGATGTTATAAATGTAAATTTCCTTTTGTATGCTAATAGTCCAAGAGCTAGTAACACACATTCCATTAAGTGTTTGATGCACTTTGAAATTTTGTAATTTAAAATCATTTGGATGGAAAGGCAGATATACCTGTGTTGGCTAGACCCACCCCGGGACACCAGGTACTGCGCATAATAGAAAGGGGTCGTAAAATATGACCCAAAAAAAGTGTTTGATTCAGAGGCCAACAAACAACAATTGAAAGTTTAGGTAATTCTAAAAATACTAGTAACACTTTTGAGAGGGTTTATAATTAATAAATCAACCCAAAGTTGATTTTTTTTTAAATATGATTTGACGTGTTTGATTCACGCTGAAATTTTAATAGCGTCTTAATTAAATATAAAAAAAATAATTACAAAAAGGCAGACACTTTTTCCGGGGTTTAATTGCCGGCCAACATAAAAATGAATGAACCTCGTTATGCGCCACTATACATTGAATAAGTATATACTTCTTAAAAACTAAACATTTTAAATTACCAAGACTGTGAAATAATAAAACAAAATTTTTCCTTTTTTTAGAAAAAAAAACTAAAAGTTTCGGGGCTCGAACCACCAACTTGTTATCCACACTATTCAAATTTTGATACCTGAATTACTACAAAAGCATAACTTTTTCAGCCTCGAAAGAAGGCGTGATTATTCTAGTGTAGTAGTAATTCATGAAATTATTGTAAGAATTATTGACTACCCAACCTTATTGGGAAAGTTTAATATTTGCATTCCCAGAATTTCTTCCAGACACTCGAATACTTTTTATATAGGGTGTTTCAAAAAGATTGGTCATAAATTATACCACGTATTCTTGGGTCAAAAATAGGTCGATTAAACTGTACTTACCTATATACAAAAGTGCACCCAAAAATAGTGTATAAGATAAAAATTTAAATGAATTTTTTTAACGTTGCTCTTAAACCGTTTGACATTTTTTCATGACATTTTATATGACGTGTTGAAATACCATGACTAACAAAATCGAGGTAGAGGTAATATATTTTTTTTTATTTTTGTTGGATTTTGGAGGGGGTCACCGCCTCTTTCTCTACTCAACTTTTTTGTAATATAAAATTTTATTAAAAATCGAACGCTACTGAAATGCAACATCTATTTGGAAACTTTTTTGTCTCCTAGTATTTGTTTGTAAAATGTTTGGTTTAGACGATACAGCCACTTAAAATGACATCTTAAAAATATTCAATGTAAATTATACGTATGCAAAAATATCAAAATTCGATTTTCATTGTTAAAACTATGTAGTAAGTGTATACAGGAGGAGAATGTAATTTTGAACACCTGTTAATTTTTTTTTGTAATTTAAAAATAAACTTGATTTTGATATTTTTCATACGTAGAATTTCCATTGAATATTTTTAATCTGTCATTTCAAACTTTTTACAAACAAATACTAATAGATAAAAATGTTTCCAAATGGATGTTTCATTCCAGTGGCGCTTCATTTGTAGTTAATTTTATACTACAAAAAAGTTGAGTGGAGAAAATAGCGGTGACACCCTCCAAAAACCTATAAAAATCAAGAAAAAAATATTGCCTCTTCCTCGGTATTATTAGTCATGGTATTCTAACACGTCATATAAAATTTCATTAAAAAATGCCAAACGGTTTAAGAGCAACGTTAAAAAAATTCATTTAAATTTTTATCTTATACACCCTGTAACTATTTTTGGGTGCACTTTTGTATATAGTTAAGTACGGTTTAATCGACCTATTTTTGATCCAAGAATGTGTGGTATAATTTATGACCAACCTGTTTGAAACACCCTATATAAATAGGTACATCTCGCACAAATGTACTGGAAAATTATCTGCTCCATACCATTTGAAGAGTAACAAATTCTGTTTGCAATTAACTTGATATATTTGGTTGTAAGTTGTCAGATATAAAATCCTACTTTCTATCTTAATTACTTTGTTACCTATTACGAAATACAAGTTTTGTATGTGCTTAATAATCATATAAAAAATATGTAATGTATTCATTAATAAATAAATATGGGACAAGTGCCTTGCTTGTATAGTCGGTAATGCGAGTGTAGATTTAAAAGCGAAAAAGTATGTGACAAAAAGTCATTGACAAAGGTACCTATTGTTCTATGGAGGTACCAGTCTATCTAGATTTATTACCTAAATGTATATAAAAACGAATCAGAAAATACCAACGCCCATCATAAGCACTATTTCACTATCCATAAAGAATTTTCCAGGGTAATTCCTCATATTAATCAATTTGGCTTGCATAAATTAAAGTCTGATAACACTACAGGGTCGAAATTGAAGCATGAGCGATTCACTACCCATCTTTACAAAACTGACCTACTGAATTGTTCCACGAAGATCAAATTTAAGTACTATTTACCGTGGAAGATTTTGGTGAACGTAGGGTCGATTTGTTGATGTAAGTTTTGAAGACTAGTTGGTGACAAAATATCAAGATTCTCATTATGCCTTCCGATATCGAGCTCCGTGGAAGATATACAGGGTTGTTTTAAAACCGTTTGAAACGGTCCGGTGTTCGCGAATGCAGATGTTTATTATTAGCATCTGTAAACAAACGTATACATAACAATAACAAATGTCTACGTGACAATAATCGCGTTCGCCAAGCCGCATCAGCGCAAAACACTCAAGGCCGACCATGGCCCGTATATATGCATCTATCTTCACGAAAGAGTTGGTTAGTTGGCTAGCAACCGTTAAACTATTCACATGGCAAAGAACGAATCATCTGGCCTTGGGCCGTAGTGCACAGTTACATAAATTACAGTTAGTATCTGAGCAAAGATGATTACATAATGGGTCCTCTGATTGAATGTTTACGTTATCCGTAACGAACATGTTAGGCCGAGTTTTAACAGTAACAAGGCAAGTTCGTATGATGGAAAACTTCTTCCAATACATTACTGTTATTTTCCGCCTGTTATGTTCTAATTTAACAGTTTTCCATCATACGAACTTGCCTCTTTATTTTTAAAATTCGGCCTAACATGTACGTTACGGATAACGTAAACGTTCAATCATAGGACCCAATAATAAAATAATATTAACCCTAAAGCCGCGTATAGACCAGATTCCAACGCCGAGCATCCTAACCCAAGCAACTTGCCCGTTGGGAATTGGCGTTGGAAGCGATTGGAATGCGCACGTCCACACCAAAAATTTGAATTGGGTTCGACAGCGTTTGGGAAGGATCAGTCGCTTGATCAGTTTGGTGCAAAATGGCTTTAAACACAAACCATTTTGAGTGATACACATCCTGGGTACCCATTCCGGAACGCACTGCCTCTTATTCACGTCGCATTTCACGACGATATGATGTTAACAAGCTTTCTATTTGCCTTTTAACTTCACCTTCTTCACATTTGAATTCTTGTGCGATATTTTTCCATAAATCTATTTTAAACTTTGAGAGGTTATAACGTTTATCAGTTCCATAATGTGGGATTTTTCCTATAGCATTCAATTAATTTTAAACATAAATCTTCAGTCCACTTCATATGTTTTTATTAAAACATAAATATACTCGTATATACTCACCAGTACGCGGCTGAACTAAAAATGTCATCAAAATGCCAAAAGCAACTCGAGAAAAACAACCCAAACAAAATATCTACCAAGCGAGCGACAAATCCTGTCCAGACCTTAGACTAGGTAATAAAGAGAGGACTCACAACGCCGCTGAAAATCTTGTTCAATTCTGACACCAACGATATTCGACCAAAGGCGTAACATGTTGGAAATAAAAAAAACAAACTTGTATTTATGTTATTAGTATTTCGTTGATCTTTTTGGGTATAAAGCAAGTTCAAAGCGTAAAATTTAAAATAAATAACAATAAATAAGACACAAGAAAAAAATATATTGAAATAAACTGAATAAAATCGCATACATAATAAAATGAGTGTTTTTTTTTAAATTCCGCAAAATAAAACATAATGATCTACATGTATTACAAAAAGATTTATTTTTAGTTCATAAAGAATGACACTACCCAGATGGCACAGACACGTTTTCAAGACATCTTTATTATTATTTGTCATGATACGTAAATGTCACGATGCGTTTAACAACTTCAACTCATATTTTGTACAGCAACATAAACATTATTTTTCTGCGTTCACGTTTACGTACTGGAAATACTTCAACTCTCTAATATGTTTGTTCACGACGTTTGTGACGTTTTGAAGATCTAGATGTTTTAAAGGCGTCTATAGAACGTACTTTGTTACACAACAAGGCGTCTTTAGGACATCCAATTTTGTAAGTCTTTAAGACATCCAGTTTTGTACGTCTTTAAGACAAACCGTATTGGACGTGTTTAAGTCGTCTATTTACTTGATGGAAACTCGTTTAAAAAAATTAATGAATACTTGTCTACTATATTTAATACTGTTTATTATACATTATTAAACTATTACAACTGACACAAAGTAAATATTATTTTACAGTGTTGAATAAAATAATTAGAAAGTGACTTCAAGTACTTGTTGCTATGAGAAATTATTCCCGGAAATCCTACTTTTTTCCAGTTTGGTTGATTTAAAAATTTCTTTTATGTTATTCATTTTAGCTAAAGCGTCTGTATCTAATGTCAACGCAGCATATAATTTTGTTGAATTATTGTTTTTAGGCGCTTTTCTAAAAAAACAAGAAATTATAAAGTTTACTAGTTCCGGTATACCACAGTTCCAATAATGACGAATGCCGATCATACATGCGCTGCAGGCAGCTCCAAGAACAGCGTCTTGGTGCCATATTCAAATATAGCGAAAAGAGTTGAACGTCCACATTACCGATATGTTTAAAACGTCCTAAAAACATCCCAACAAAAAACGTTTTGAACATGTCCTGAGCAGGACGTCTTAAAACAGTCCGTTTTGCGTACCAGGACATTTGGACGAAAGTAAGACATGAACTAGACGTCTTTAAGATGAAGTGTGCAATCTGGGTATTATTAAATTAGGTTAGAAGAAATATTGTACATAAATGAAGATAAATGTATTAATGATCCTTAAATAATACTAATTTGGTATAATAACAAAAAGTTTTAGCGAAACAACTCTTTTTTATATCTTTTAAGTTTTTGTTTAAGAACTTTGATTTGTCTTGTTTTTTTTTTTCTTTATTATTCTCTACCTGTTGTCTTCTAAGCCGTTTTATGCTAAGACTTTCTAGGATAGATTCCTTATTTGAAGTTCTATTTGAAGGGCCAATTATTTCGGTAATGTGTTGAATTAAACACAAAAGGGTTGCTAAATTCTTAAAAGTTCATAACATAATAATGAAAAGTAATTAAAAAAATATATATGTTTATTGTTTAATTATGTTTATTAGTATACGCACCTTCTTCGACTGCATGTATATAGAGATTTCAGGAAATACAGTGGCAACTGCTCCATTTAGTAAAAAAAAATGTCTTTTAAAATGTTTTCAACACAATCTATCATTTGGCGTAAGCATCCAATTTGCAATTTTGGTTGCCTGAATCCAAAGATTTTTTTGCTGGATCCAGAGGATATCTAAAATAAAACAACAAATAAACATTGCTGCAATTAAATAAAAAGCAAAAATAAATTAGGATTTAATAAAAGTTAATATTTAGAATTGTACGACACGCCACAGGAAAAAATTACATGTTTGGCCATTTTAATATCATAAATTGCTTAAATATCAATGAAAAGCATAAAATAAACAAATTTGGTGGGTAAAATGTATTACTCTGGCGGAGTGAGACATGCACAATATGTAAATACCAAGTTGTATAACACCAAATAAAATGAGAAATACAGCGTGCGCTAGTCATACCTGCAATTTTGAAACAAGCGCGGGAGCCAAGGAAGTGGGCGGGGCGAGTTGTCAAAGTCACCGTTATGTTCCCCCTTTCAAAGCATTTCACTAGTCATGGAACAGTGGTCCAAGCAACAACGTTCTTTTGCCGTAAAGGCATTTTATCAAAGCGGTAGTTATACAGCAGCTCGACGCCGCTTTCGTCTTCATTTCCGAATTAATCATAATCGGCCCGTGCCTTCTGTTAATTCAATAAAGTTATGGGTGCAAAATTTTGAAAACATTGGTGAAACGAGAAACAGAAGAAGTGGCAGTGCGAGATCAGTAAGAACTCCTGAGAATATTGAACGCGTAAGAGTCGCTATGACAAGAAGTCCTCGGACATCAGCGCGTCGACACAGTATTGGGCTTAGAATTTCAAACAGTAGTCTCCGAAGGGTCTTGAAGTTAGACTTACACTATCACCCCTACAAAATTCAAGTGGTTCAGGCTCTAAATGAAAACGATTTCGCTGCTCGACGGCACTTTTGTGAAACATTTTTGGGAATGATTGAGGAAAACGAGGACCTACACACGTTGCTCTAGATGAGCGACGAGGCGCATTTTCATCTCTCCGGCTATGTAAACAAAATTTTAGATGTTGGAGCGATGAAAACCCTCAAGAACTCCATCAAAAACCTCTCCATTCGGCCAAGGTAACAGTTTGGTGCGCAATGTTTTCAACGGGAATCATACGCCCATTCTTTTTTGAAAATGAAAGGGGGCAAGCTTTTACCCGAGAATACCGATCAAGGAGAAGCGACAGCTTGGTGTTTTCAGTGTACCGTTTTGTAACGCGTATGTGCGAAAATAAGTTGTGTATCACCCAAAATTCTGTTATCTGTCAAAGTCAGTCCAAGTTTTGTTTAGTACGTGAGCAATGTTAAGTGATATTTTTTGGTGTTTGTTTTGTGTAGTAATAAGATGAAGATTTTTACACACTTAGGTATTCTAATACAGATATAAAATGTGCCAAAAAAGTTATTAGGAAAATAAGAATTTTATCACATGCTTAAATATTAAGTATAATAATGATTTAATCATTTTTGACATTTTATTTTTCATATGTATTGTATTTTGTGAAATATATGTTTTTCTTCTTTTAAATAAATTTAATAAACAATGAACTGCAGATTTTGTTTATTTTATTTTGAAATTATATTTAAAAAAATATAATAAATTCGCGTGTTTCAATTAGGATTGGTCAAAGTGGGCGAAATCCCTTTATTATGGCTAAATTGTACTGGAGTTGATTTTGGAAATATTGGTGCATACTTAAATAAGTACTATTTCTAAAAATTCGTCTATGCCCAGACAGCACACATAGTCAAATGGACGTCCACTTTAGATCTATTTGAGGGTCAGGACGTCCATATCCGGGCATCCAGTGTACGTCCGTTTATGCTAATTAAATTGACAGCTGAATATCGATACCCAGAGAACAACTGTTTTTGGACTTAATTTTAAGTTTAGTAGTATTTTGACGTCCAGTGGACGTCCATCTTAGGTCATTATTTATTAAGCCTACCAGATAATACCCATCTATGTATACTTATTTTTTTTTTTTAATATAACTGGTCATTAAAAATTGACAAATTAAATCTATTGCATTTCATTCTATCAGCAGAAGTTTGAAATCTTATTCAATTATAACTGTATCTAGTAAAAAGTTTTCAAGTGGTTCCTTGGTCGAGCTCGTCTAGCGATTGAAAGCGTAAAACGATAATGGATGTGTCGTGACTTCGATTCCTGCTCAGGTCAAGCGATTTTTAATAAAAAAAAAAATAAATGGTGTATAGCGGTTTGCGAAAATAATAAACAAATTATTAATAATATAAAATAGTGTGTGGTGAGTGGCGGTTCTGTAAAAAAAGTGGGGATGTGGTCTCAATGGAAATATAATCCTGGACGTTATTTGAATGTCCAGTATTCGACGTCCAAATATATTCCAGAATTGGACGTCCTCTGAATGGTCAAAAGTGTGCCATTTGTATACTTCACTGGACGTCCATTGGATGTCGGAAGTCCAGAAAAAAACTTATTTTTGGACGTCTAGACATCCAAAACTGTATATCGAATGGATGTCCAATGGACATATTTGTATTGCCAGGTATTTAACTCTAAATACATAAACCTTAAATGACATCTGGCTTAACTTGGCGAGAAAACACTTGTTTCTACAGAAATGAGTGATAAACTAAAGTTCTTTTAATATAATATAAATCTAGAAATTCTAAAAATATGTAAGTACTTTTTAAACCTAAAAGCTTTGAAAATATATGCACATTGCAAATATTTAGTTAAACCTTTCAAACTTAATGTCTTTTTAATAATTACCTAAATTTTTTTTGGCACCCTTAATTTTATTTACCTTATTTTTACTTAAGGAAAAGGTAATTTAATTTAAATATGGGGCTTTTATTACATTTTTAACAATAAATAAACCAAATATTGAACAAATTTTATAGATAAATTATAAAATAATAAACGTCTTTTACTTTTATAACAAATAATTAATTATTACATAATGAATTATATTTTGGTACCAACTTCACCATTGCTATTAACCCTAACTACTTCAATGTAATTAAATCACATTGCAACATTTGCGCATGAACTATAACAATAATTTCAGATAATTTGCCAAACTATTTCGCTCAGTGTAGAAAATAAGCATGTTTTCTCAGCGTGCTAAGTTGTGTATTAATCAAAGTCATGCTGTGAAAAAGGTACATCCGATATCAAAGTCACCGACAGCTACTGTCGCTTCTCCTTGATCGGTATTCTCGGCTGTTACCGTGAATGCGGAGCGCTACTCAGAAATGTTGCGAACATTTTTCATTCCTCGTCTTCGCGAACATGGACTGAATGATGAAACCATACTTCAACAAGATGGAGCCACAACAAGATGGAGCCACAAGCCACACGCCCCGTGTGAGCATGAATATGCTCAACGAAGTTTTCTCAAATCGGGTGATATCCCGGAACGGAGCCATTCCTTGACCCGCCCGTTCACCCGACCTCACCGCATGTGATTTTTTTTGTGGGGCTACCTGAAGAATAAAGTTTTCAGAGAACAGCCTCGTACTCTTGAAGAACTGAAGGCGAGAATCCGTCAGGAAATCGAAAGAATCCCTCAGCAGATGCTCCGTAATGTAATGGACAATTTTAGAAAACGCCTCCAAGAATGCATCGATCGAAATGGACGACATCTTAAAAATATTATTTTTAAATGAATAATGTTTATGTAATGCCTTTTAACGTAAATTAACATGTAAAATTTTAAAAAATGCAACTGTGTATTTTTTACAGTTGTTTTAAAATTGCAGGTTTGACTGGTGCACCCTGTATAAGAAAATATATAAAGTGAAAACGACTGATGTTTATCATTTACCTGTGAAACGTAATATCTGCTTCTGTCTTGCCGCTAAAACTTTTACACTAATATGCCACACAATAAACCATTGTAATAAACCAATTATTAAATATCGCTTAATTCAAAAATCAGAAATAAACACGAACAAAAACTTTGGTGTCACCAAAATGCTTAGCACCAAAATAATGGCGGCAAATAGATAATCGGCACAAAATACTACGTGTGCTCGATATACTTGTTACGCGTCCTCTATTTGATGTACCGCTCAAGGAGCGAACGCATCTGAACACCTGCAGGGTTTTTGCACAATAAATTGTTTTTTACGAAGTGTTTGAATATCATTATCTGTATGGAGATGGTTGCAGCTAGCACCGAAAGGAGATAGTTCACTTGGTAAGCGCGCCTTATGGCCGTATTTATAATTTGTGTTGGGTTCAACTTTTAATAACCTACAAATTAAACAAGGGTAACAATTAAAAAGTTACAATATCTCATGAACTTAAAAATGCTTTTCAGTGTCATAAGTTATACCCGATACAGGGTTGTTTAATAGTACATAATTCAAAACCTATGTAAAAAGAAGATGGCATGTTTATCTGAATTAAATATTTCTAATCCAGGAATACAAAATATTTTTTTTTGTGTTTTACGATTCTGACATCATCTTTAGTTCATGAGTTAAAGCCATTATAAGTTTTTAAATTATCACCCTGAATGTTTAGTAGACTGTAGAGATTTCCAGAAATCTATCATCTGCAGAGCCATGGGAACCGTTAGAAGCGACTGAAAGTAGGTTGTGTCCAAAACTGAAACTAAAATAAACAGAAGTAACTATTAACAGCAAATATCTGGTAGTAAGCTTTCTACCCAAATTCATGTAATTAGAAGTCATTAAAAAACAGCATAATATTAATATTCAACAATTTTTTTTTTTTACAAGCAGCTGAACAAAGTTAGTCCAGGTCCACTACTTTAAAGGTCATCGCTAGATGGATCCACCTGTCAGTGTTGAGAATTTAAACTTGGATAAGTCGTTTGTGACTTGGCTAAGCGATCCAAAATGGCGACCATCATTTACGTGAACGAGTATAGATTGTTATCGAAAAAAATCATGCGCATTAATAATGCCAAAAGGGCATTTATGCATATCTCCGTTGATATTGGTCCGACCAAACGGGAAAAACGGGAGAAATTGCATGTAGATTAACGCTAAAATTACGCGCAATGGCGTCGGTACACAATCATTAAAATACTAATAACTCAAAACTACTATCGGTGGACTTGGTCACCTTCTCTTGTATACTGACATCTCCGTTGCTATTGGTCCGATTCAAACGAGAAAGACGGGGGAGTGGGAGAAATTACATGTAAATTAACGTCGAAGAAAAAATCATGCGCAGTGGCAATACCAAAAGGACCCAAGTCTATATATCCACCATTAATCGTTCGATTCGAATGGAGAACACATTCAAAGCAGACTTGTCTTATGTCATTTACAAGCGAAATTCGTGATGTGGAGTAATACCAGATGGTAATACATTTTTATCTTCGTTAATAGGTTGATTAGAATGTCTAAAAGGCCATTCTATATAATTATTATATCTCTGGCATGGGCGTCGTTTGGGGGGGGGCAGTTGTCCCCCCTGGCTTTTACGACTTAATCAACAACGCGTAAGATATGCATTACGAACAACAATCTCATAGAAATAATAATATTCAGGCTAATATAGTTGAAGAATATTATAGGTTGAATATATTTATTGCATATCTGCATTCCCTTATTACGTCGCTTACATCACGCTTTTCCGAAGAGTTTTTCCTTAAGCCTGTTACATCCCAAAAACATAAAAAAATAATACTTTTTTCACTACCGATTAGAAAATGAAAGTAGTGGAAAAATTTGGAATCGATAATTTTTAAGCTAAATACAAAACTGGAGTACGAAAGAGCTTTCTGCACACAATGAGCTCTCCATTAATGATACAGCGTCCAAACATTGTGAATTTTATCCAGGGATAAAGTGGTTTAAAAAATATTTATGGCTCTTCCGCCAACGACAGAGTTAATCGAAAGAACATTTAGCAAATACACGTATACATACATTTTACTTTTTACTAAAAAAAATAGGTCAAAAACAATAAAATGAGCAACCGGAGTTGCTATGTTGCAAATTATACTAGCAAAACAACTAAATTATATAAATTTTCAGTAGCAAAATCGAAATTAAATCAAAGAAATAAATGGACAGCTGTATAATAAGAAGAAAAACGGCTTTATTTTTGTAATATTAACAGTAATACTGGAAATAATAGACATCAGTAAAGGTTTTAAATAAACAATAAATTATTATTTTATGATATCCTTCAACATCCCATAAATCTTAAATGTTTAGCAAATGATTAGATTTCTGCCTTTGATTATTGTATATGGCTGAAATGCAATCTTGTGACTTATTGATAGGAAACCAGTTTTAATTGTTAATTTCTATGGGTTCTTTCGAACTAAAAATGAAGAAAATATAAATTATAATCGCAAATATACCAATTATTTTTGTTAATACGTTTTAATTCTACGTTATTATAATAAAGGTAATGTTTTTATTTTGGCATTATTTAACCTATTCTTCAATGACAACTTATTAGGCTTAGGCAAGATCTCATACATTTTCTCGTAAATACCTGCCTATGTTTTATTATTGATTTTTATTGATTATACTACTTTTTTTTAGCTGAAGTAATAAAAATATATAATAATAATTTTTTCACTTGTTTTACAAATCCATATACTTTTATTAAAATTAACATATATATATTTTTTAATTACGAACTCTATTAAAAATTGTATTATCAGTATACGCAAATATCGTCCGTTAGTTGATAGAATAGTTGGCGCTGCTGTCATGCACGGAGCGAATAATGAATTAAAATGGGCTGACTGAAAAATAAATTTTTTTCTGTTATCGATGTTTTTAGTAGAGAAAAAAATTAAAATTTGCGTTTCCCTAGTGTTTTTTGTGTTCATCGTCGTGTTTGAGTGAGTTTTTTTTTTTTTTTTTTATATATAAATTTTTATATTATTATGTATGGCTGTGTCTTTTTGTTCATATTTTTCTTTTATATCACACCTTCTGTTTATTTTTTAAAAATGTGTTTTAAGTTTCTTGTTTTTTATTTATTTTAGATTTCGTCTTTTTTGTTGGGTTATTTTATTTATTAGAGACTTGTTATGACAACTTAAGTATTAGTTCTGTGAAATAGATCAGTGAAAATGTTAGGGTTACTACTAAAGTTATACTCCCCCTTATCTTCGCTATTCAGTAAGAGGTCGGAATAATTTTGTTCTCTTTGAAATTGTTCTGTGACGTCATGCTTACTTCCGGTTTTTTAGAAAATAACAGAAAATCGAATTTTTTATTTTTAAAATAAAACCTCTTTTTTATTGTAAATTTAAATTTCTGGGACATTTTTGTATAATAATCGTGTATTGACAATTTTCTGTCAGCTGTCAAAATGGCCGCCACATTGGATATTTTTTCTAAATATGTTACTATTAATTCGTTTATGGAAAAACATATCCCAGCTAGCACATAACGTTGCCAAGCCTTTCGGCGATGTTGTTTTAAGGGAACGTAATAACATTACCATACAACGTAATTGCAACGTTCATGAGAAGTTGTTGAGGGAAATCAAAACCTCGCGAAACATCTATTTGTTACTTACGTATTTAACCTGCCTGTTATGATAACACAACGTAATAAAGTAACTTGTTAAAAAAGTATCCACGAGAATTACTATTAACATCATCTTGTTTTCGAACGTAGCCATTCATTTGTCATAACCATAGATTACCAACAAAACATAAAAAAATGTCACTTGTCACTTTTTCTTGTATGTATGTATGTATTTGACACGAAGTTTCGTGGTATTTGAGATTTTAAAGAAATTGCATAGGAATGTACGAATTTTATAAAATCGTTTTAGGCTTCTAAATTCCCATTGAGACCCATTTACCGTATATCAGTGGCGTATCTAAGCATTTTTATTATTAGCAAACCGTTTAATAATTCCATCTGCTATTATCTTCGTTGTTAATTGAGATATTGGAATGAAAACTTATTTGTTTAAAAGCTTGAGACAAATACTCTCATATACTGGATTCAATTGGTGTGTGACTAAATAACAGAAAATCTCAATTTATTTTTAATTTTTAGATAGAAACCCCCGTTTTTATTGAAAATTTTAATTTCAGGGACATTTATGGATAAGAATCGTGTATTGAAAATTTTCTGTCAGCTGTCAAAATGACCATCATATTGGAAAATATATTTTTTAATGTTATTGAAAATTTTCAATACACGCTTCTTATCCAAAAACGTCCTAGAAATTCAAATTTTCAATAAAAAAACCAGTTTTCATTTAAAAATAAATTGCGATTTTCTGTTATTTCCGGAAAAACAGAAAGTAAGCCATGACGTCACAAAATAATTAAATCCATCATAAGAAATTTCTCTTTTATTTTTCATTTTCTTTGTTTTCCAACAAATAAACATTCTAAGTTTTTTAAAAATTTTGCCCCTTCCTATAGAATTGTGTAACGACGCCCATGATCGCTGGTGTAGAGCAAAAAGAGACCAAGCAACAATTGAGCCATTTTTAGCCGAGAGTATAAGCGCCAACATTTAAATAATAATAATAATAATAAAGATAAAAGTTCCAAGTACCTAGCATTGACAGGTTAGGCAATTTTGTTTTTTACGCTTAACCCCTTTTTGCTCTACACCAGCGATATAATTATTATTCCTTTAATGCTTAATGAAAAATAACGTTTTGTTCAAAAATAAGATATCAATAAAACCAATGTACAGGAAATATAGATTATCATATCTTCAGCGTTAATCTACATGTAATTTCCCCTACTCCCTCGTTTTTCCCGTTTGAATCGGACCAATATCAACGGAGATATGCGTTAAAACCCTTTTGGAATTGTCAATGTGCATGATTTTGTTCTTCAACATTAATCTATAGTAGTTTACATAAACGATGTCGCCATCTTGGATCCCTAGCCGAGTCGAAAATTATTTATCCAAGTTTCAATTCTCACCACTGACGGGTGGCGCCATCTACCGGTGACTTTTGAGGTACTGGGAAAGGACTAACATTGCTCATCTCCTTTTACATCCAAAATATATAAAATTTAACAGAAATTTGCTTGATTCGAAGACCACATATATTTATAAACAATTTATTTTTCTTACCTAACCAATGAGGATTATAGGCCATATTTGGATACATTCTCTAATCTTCATTAGAATCTGTAACTCAAAAACATAAAAAATTATTTGATTGATGAAAAAGTTCTTATTCACATTGGAATCTGAAATATATATACAGGTCATTTGTTTGAATCTGTTGCATGTAAAAACCCATTGTGTACAATGTACCGGCTGTCCAAATAAGAAAGGACGTCGGCTGTAGAATACAGCCTGCTTCTCGGAAACTATGCATCATATAATTTTGGGGAAAATGTTAAATAGAGGACTCAAGAGGACTCGCTGGAAATTATTTTCATATTGCTAACTTCGACACTAGATGGCGTAATGCTTATGACCAATGATAAACAGATATTCGAGTGGGTGGTTAAAATTTAATACAATTACGATTTTTACATATTTGACACAACTTAATTTGGAATGTTTCAGAAAAAAGTTTACCGTCTTTATTTTTTAGGGACTTCCCAAAGGCTTTTAATTAGAATAACCCAGAAATATAACCATATAACCAGTTGGGGCTAAATTGTCCCCTTATTACTTTAAAAATCCTGTCAAATATTAACAAAATGGGGTAAGGATATTAATGATACTCAATAAAAAACTTTTAAAAAAGTTATGTATTTCCGAACCTATGTTTATGTGAAGAAATTTTGTTTTCTCATGTAGAATCAGTGGCTGGGTTTTGGGGGTCAGAACCCCCCCATGGAGGGTCCTCGCGGCTCACGTCACTGTTTCCGCTATATTGGCGCTGATCGCTATTGACTTTGTTTTTATTCACTTTCTTGATGGAACCCCCCCCCCCCCCATAGTTCTCAAAAACACTTCCCATGAAAAATGGCTGGCCACAGTATAGAATCACCCCTTAAAATATTGGAACCGAATTTCACAGATTAGAAAAAAAATAAAATTTCCTATATTCCCATTTTGCATGGTTTTTCGAACTTTGGGCTAAATAAATTACTATTCTTGTGATAAATATCGGGTCGTGAGGTTACGAAGCTATACTGAACTAGTTGCGGATCATATCCACAAACATAGCTAATAATGTACAGTGGAGTTAAAACTACCATGACGTAAATAACATCATGAAAAATACGACAGTGAAAATAATGCTTATTATAATATACAGTGCTAGCAAGATCAAACCTTTATTCCTGCTTTGCTGGTGTTTGAGTGAATAGTAAATGGAGCTCGCACATTCAGGAAAAGGAACGACACATTATCAATTTTGCCATTCACAGGTTGAGTTACCCGCTGGCAACGTCGATACCACGTTCTTTCATCTCCTGCACATGCGAACCCTATTTACTATTCACTCCAAAGCAATACTGATGGTTTTATATTGCCATCACTGTATGTGGTTGCACAACAGTCTGCTGTAAAACATATTTACTAGTCTCTTCTCCTCAAAAATAATTGTGACTGTCACCTTTTCAGGATAAAAAGATTTAACGTATGATGTCACAATTTGTTTCTAAATAATAATAATAATAAAAACACTTTAATGGTTATAAATGTTACAACCAAATGGCCATCGACCTAGGTCCTTCAGCCAGTACAATTTGTATGGTATGTGTGAGGATTTACACCCTATATGTGTAAGATGAATAGGAATATTCGTTCAAGATTTCTGTTATTGCTCTCTTTGGATATTTAGACTTTGCTTGTCCAATTTGGCGTTGAATCGAAAATGTTTATTAGCATTTGATTGTTTCGTTTATTCGAAAATGTTTTTGACAGTTGTCTGATTCTTTCCAGGATAAGCTGAATCTTAGTTTTTTCGTAGAGATATTCATTCACTGGATGGTGTATGGGGTTTTCTGGATGTCACATCTTGGTAATGATTCTAGTGTAGAAGTTTGTGCCACTTGAATGTTTTTTAATACAAGTTTTCGGCAGTTTAAATAGATAGTATGTGCGTATTCCAGGAGTGGTCTGCATAATGTTTTGTAGATTTTAGTGGCCGTGTAGGTGTTGATATCTTCTGTTTTGTATGTTAAGGAACGGAAATGTTTGGCTCTGGCTTTACTTTTGTTTTTTTGTCTGCGGGTGTGTTCATTGAAGTTCAGCTTATTATCAATATGGCCTAGGTATTTCACTGATGATACAGGATGAATTGGTTGGATATGATGAGTGTAGGTGATGTCGGTCTTAGATCATCATAGAGTATCATTAATTGACATTTTTGTGGGTTAACTTGTATTCTCCATTTGTTAAGACATTGAGAAATGTCATTGATTTTGTAGTGCTGTGATGGTTTGATTCAGTGTATTTCCATACGATATTAGGACCGTGTCATCTGCGTATTCGAGGGTGTAATTTACTGCATTGGGATGTAACTGACCTAAGGGAAAATCAAAGCAATGTTGTATAGGAGCGAAGAGGAGCGGTACACCTTGATTTGCTATGAAGCTTAAGAGTTCTGTTTTGAAGGAAGTTTTTGACAAGAAATATAAGACCATCAGGCACATTAAGAAGTTTTAGTTTAAATAGGCCGTTGTGCCAGACACAGTCAAAGGCTTTTTTGATGTCCAACAGGATAATGGCAGATTTTTTATTGTTCAATTTTGTTGTTTGCACATTGGAAACCAGCAGTGTAGTTGGTACCAGAGCGGAGATTTATTCTCTAAACCCAAATTGGAATTGCGGAATTATGTCGTTTATTAATGCTGATAGTTTATATTTAATGAGTTTTTCGCTGAAGGCGTTTTTCCAACCAAGTGGAAAAAATCATTTATTAAACCTTTGTTGAAGTCTGGAGATCCTCCGCTTATTACTAATTACAGATCAATTACCAGTTTATTGTAAATTCCTAAAATTGTTAATTGTTAATGACCAACTAAAAGTGGAAAGCTTTCAAATGTGATTAATAGCAAACAACATGGCTTTCACGTTGGCAGATCAACTACGACCAATTTGATGCTCTTTACTGAGTATGTTGCTGCTGCTGTAGAAGATGGTCATCACATGGATACAATTTATCCGTATTTAACAAAGCTTTTGATCGAGTAGACCATAATATTTTAAAGGGTAAATTGTATGTTCTAGGAATTTATGGAAAGGCTTTGAATTGGCTAATTTTTTATTTTATGTTTGTTGTGTAAAAATTCAAAATGCCATTTCTAGTGAATATTCAGCAATGTCAGGAGTCCCTCTGGGATCACATTTGGGTCCACTGTTATTTAACATTTACATTAATGATGTAGTGAAACAATTAAATGATACTGAAGTTTCAATGTATGCTGATGATACCAAATTGTAGAATATCGTTAAAGATCCCTCTGATTGTCTCATACTGCAGAAACATTTAGACAGTTTGAACGAATACTGCATTTTGCATGGATTATTAATCAATCCCTTAAAATGTAAGGTAGTGTCTTTTTATAAGGGGCTTAACATAAACTTAATTAATCATACTTATGAGTTGCATGGAAATCGTATTAATAAAGTTGACACTATAAAAGATCTTGGGGTTATACTTCAATCTGATCTATCTTTTTCTCAGCATGTCAACTACGTTGCTGGGAAAGCCTTAAAACAGTTTTAGCTCTTGAGAATTCAATCGGCAGTCTTTGTAAATTTGCTTACAATTAAAATCACTCATATGGTCACATTTGGAATATTGTTCTGTTATTTGGACACCATATGCACAAATTCATATTGAAAGGCTTAAAAGAGTGCAACGTAGATTTTTAATGTATTGTTCTTTTAAATTGTCACTACCGTATTCTCATACAAATATGCTTGCCACAACAAATAATGAAACGTTAGCTTACTGAAGAGAATTTATTGATTTTTATTTATCTTTAAATTGGTAAAAGGTCTTGTTGACTCTCCTGAACTCTTGCAGAGTGTAGATTTTTATATCCCATCTAGGCCGTTGCGTGGTAGCTGTACATTTGTATTGAAAGCTCATAGAACTAACTATGGCTCAGGAACTAGTATGATTAGACTTCTGAGAAATGCTAATACATTTGTGGCAAAACGAAACACCGATATTTTTAACTCTTCCATATATCAAGTGAAAAGAGCTGTGAAGTAAGGTTTACATATTATAAGTTTATATATTTTGTAAATGGTTTAAACCGTATAATAAATAAATAAAAACTAGAAGACGGGTTATTGGTCTGTAATTGTCAATTCTTTTGTGGTCTGTACCTGGTTTTGGGATAACTATGATGGTGTTCCATTGATCTGGAAAGTATGAGTTTTTGTAACAGAATACAAACATTTTTATAATATAAATGTGTATATTATATTCTAGATTTTTCACAAATTGCCATGGAATCATGTCCGATCCTGGAGCGGAGTTTTTCGGATTGGATGGTATTTCAAAGTATTTTTCCTCCTCGAATTATGTTATCTTCCTCACTGATTGGCTTGTTTCGGAAGTATTGTTTGCACCATGAGTTTAGATTGCTCCAGTTTTCTCGTTCAAAAGCTGGGTCTTTTTTTCCGTTATATGTTTTAATGAAGTTATCCTTAAATGCTTCGGCCTTTTCTTCATCTGTGGCATAGTCTATACCATTGTCTGTGATCAGTGGCGTAGCCATGGGGGGTTTTGGGGGTCAGAACTCCCCATAGTGCCTTTGCGTCACCGTTTCCGCTATATTATTGGCGCTGATCCCTATTAACTGTTTGTTAACGCCCCCGTAGTTCTCAGAAACCCCGCCATGAAAAATTTCTGGCTACGCCATTGTCTGTGATATTTGGGATTGTGTTCCTTGTTTTATATTTTGACACTTTATTTATTTTATGATAGAACTATCTTCCCTGTTCTCTATTGATTTCTTGGCAGGTATGTAGATATAGCCATGTGTGTTGCTGAAATTGTTTTACTAATTTTTGAATGTCTTTGTTAAAGTTGTCGATGTATATTTTGATTTCCCGATTAGGGTTTTGCCAGTATTCTCTAAGCATTTTACGTTTTATTTTGATGAGTTTCACGATGTACATAGGAAGTTCATAAGTAAAAAATTTGTTTGCAGTTTTTGGTGTGTTCTTTGCGATAATATCCGAGAACTTTGTGTGAAAGTTATTGACTTCATTGGTGGTAATATTAGTGTTGTTGTTTGAAATTAATTGTTTTACTTCATTACTTATTTTTTCAATTTTTGCTTTATTGAAATGATATTTAAGAGGTGGGTCGGCAAAAGAAGAGGGTAATTTGTTTCTATTAATTAGTTTGTGAAGAAAAAATAACAATACTCAAATAGAAAAAATTAAAGAAATTGCTTAACTTCTTTGTATAAAATTATTAAGATCTAAAAGGTTTCAAGGGTAGACAACACATTGTATGTTTACTATGTGAACATATATTCTAAAATTTCTAGCTTCATATGTTAATTGCTATACATACAAAATCAATTCGTTTTAATTAATAATTTTAATGGCAATATATTTTTTCTTCGCAAATATTTGTCTTGTACTTTATTTATTTTATCCATGTACTCTCCTTCTGTTATTGGGTATTAAACCTATGGAACATGGTAAATAAATATCTGTAATGAACTTGTGTTAACATAAAAGTAATTTAATTAAAAATAAACATCCTTACCAATATGGCAGTTAAAAACTTCAAAAATTAAATTAAAAGATATATCCAAATGTGTTTAAGACTAAATTAATAATATTGAAGTAATTGTTTAACGAAAACAATATTCAAGATTCTATATAAATATATTTACAAATTTCTATGTACAACTTTCGAATTGCAATAAAATATTACAATCAATTTACAATCATTTTTAAAAAATCTGGCTGATCTATTCAATAATTCTGAAATAAAAAAGTGAAACGATCAAGAAAACTAACAATAACAATTATGTACAGACAAAAATATAGATACAGATAATATTATTATTTGGATATAACATCTAAAATAATACACACTTATCGTACTCATCCTCAGCATCACTCTTTCAGGTATATTACAAAAAAAAAATCAAAAATAAAAGTAATTTCGTGATTATTGATCAAATCAAAAATTTTAATTACGCAAACTCAGATTTATAGGATTATGAAAGAAAAAAATATTAAATTGTATGCTCTTCAAATCTTGGTATAGGAACTGAATTATAAACAAATTCATTAAACAATATATTATATTTATTTAATATTTTTTTCTAAAATTTTCTGTTACAACTTATAACAAATCGTCTTTCACCAAAATAAAAAAAAATGTTATGAAACAAAATCTATTTTTTACGGAGACATTTGAATTATTTTACTAATTTAAAAATATTTAGCAATAGATAAAAAGGAGCAATCATTTAGCAAAGAAATAATGTATAAAGATTTCTCTATTTTGTTCTTTTTCCACGATAAATTATTATTTTAAATAGTTTACTCTAAAAAATTTAACAATTGTATAAAATCTCTCGAATTTCTGTACAAAAACAAAACACTAATCTATGCCACATAGAAAGAGAAATAAGAAAACTTTTTGAATATCTGATAATGTACCATTATGAAATAACAAACTTGTCCTATATCTAAAAAAGATCATATTCATTTTCGTTTTAAGTACATAGTTATAAGTTGCAATACAAAATGTGTCAAAAAAAAGATGCTCAAAGAAACCCGACATTGATATAACAAATACTTTAGGAAGTTATGCTTTAAAATAAGTTCAAATATATTGGTCGCCCAGTATCAAAACACGTCTTTATAATACAATTTATAGAAACCTATTTTTAAAAATAAATTTTGAATTTAAATGATAAAAGGAGCTTAAAAATAAGTGGATGCCTCTCTATTTTAACCCTCTGAATAATATATTGACGTTTTTAAAAAACAATATGGCAAAGAAATTATAAAAAAAAAATAATATTAAAACCCCTTTAAAGTGCCTAAAATTATAGCACTACAATTTATCGTTAATTTTTTGAAATGTCACGAATGTCGGTCCCAATTACGAAAATGCAACGAGTTGTATTTTCCAAAGAATGGGACTGACATGAGTTGGAATTTCAATAAAATTAACGATATTTAAGTGTACCATAAAATTATATTTAGAAAGAGAATGACTATGATGACAACCATATGTCAAGTATAACTTGACAAATAACGGTTTATATTCAAGTACGTTTGTTTCGCAATCATGGTAATTTCATGTACTACAGTGATAATACGACAACTGTGGTATTGTCAAGGGTAATATATATACCAAGACCTTGATAATAGTCGGCTATTTTTGTTGAATTAAAATCTTGAGAATATTTTAATATTAATTTGATGAGACATAATTTTTGGCATTAATAATCTGATTAGAGCCCGAGAGCTTTACCTCGATGGCTTTAATCGATTGATTATTAATGCCAAAATTATGTAGAATCAAATTGTAAAATGTTCGAGAAATTTAGCAACAACAAAAATAGCAGAATATTAATCAAGGTCGTTTTATATTTGGAACGACTATTTCACCAGACCAAATATTGACTATTTCTCTAGAGAAATAGTCGCTGATATTTGGTCTAGGGAGATAGTCACTAATAATAACAAAATTCAGTCAACTCCATTGGTCGAAAGTAGCATCACGTGACAGAAATTATATGTTCGGTCAAATATCACATGAGACGATCTACTTTTAGCTAAAATAATACATGTCAGATCTGTATTTTAGGACTAAAGCAAACGATAAAACTATAGTTTCAACCAATCAAATCTGCAAGTCTCACAAGGCAGTGTCTTAGGGCCACTAATATATTTAATATACACATCAGACCTCCCAATTACTAATTATACCACAACGGCACGTTTACAAAGGAGACTGTTATTTTTGCAATCCATGAAAATCTTATAGTTGCACCCTTAAATCTCCAGAAACATCTCTTCAAATCAGAAGCAGGAAAATGAGAGATTCATATTGGCAGAAAATAAAAAATTCCAATAGAAAATAAAATATTATAGACTTAATTGTCCTATAAATTAATGGATCTTTTAATATTCATTGTGAAATCGGCCCTAATACATAAAGCTGTAATATGGACACATGGCATAGAATTGTGGGAATGATACATGAAGATCTCCATGTTTTAAAAGTTTAAGAAACAATTTACTAAAGCCAAAAGCATCACCAAAGATTGGAGTCACATAATATTAACATACTAACTACTTCAACCACTTTTGGAAGAAAGAAACAGACTGAAGAGAAACTGGCCAATAGACTTAAAATAAGGTGCAAGAGGTCTTCTCAGTGGAGAAGCCTTCCCAGGACATTTGTGGAATTTAAAAATTAGTCTCCAGGTCATTAAAATAACCCATAGAATAGTAAATTCTGATTGTTATATAAATTAAAAAAAAATATCACGATAAATTATTATTGTTATCAAAACAAAAATTAAATTTTTAAATTTGAACTTTATCAAATTTACAAAATTAGAAATACAGTTTTAAAAGCGGTAGTGTAAGTTGAGGAAAGACAAAGGTATTCTCAGGAAAGGTAGAACCAACAAAATAGGATAGAATACTATTAATATTATTAACAAGTCAAAGTGAAGGAGAAAAGTAATATGATAAAAGATTCTAGTTGATTTCATTTTTAAATTTACGCGAGCGCTGCGAATGTTTTGGTCCAGACATGCTGAGTAAGAAATTGGCTATAAGCGGCAATCGAGAATAAAATGAGTTTAATTGAATTATCGTGTTTAAATATAATTGAAAAAGAGTCTAAGTGATCTAATTTCGATAAACCAATAAATAAACTTAAGTTTAAAAAAAATAAAAAAGAAAACAAACCTTAGGGAACAAAGCAATTGAACTTGTGTAGTCTCCAAATTATATGAATGGAAATATTATAAGCCTTAGTACGAAAAAAATGTATTTTATTAATACATTCAACTTGCAAAACAGTTTTTATATTAAATCAGAGCTGTATTATAGGAATTGTTGTTAGACTTGATTCTTTTAAAGCAAAAACTTAATATTAATTTAAGTAATTAATAAATCAATATCGTTATTTGAAATGACAAGGGACAGAAAGAGCTTAGACCAATGACAAACAATCTAGATCAATTTTGTTTTCAAAAGCCGAATTGCAAGCATTCGCATTGTTATCCAACGTAATTGCCTAAATATCACGGGAGAGTATGTACAAGAATTGTTTGTGGTTATAATTCGGAATTTACTCAACAAGTCTCTAAAACACAAAAGGTTTTCAAAATTACATTCTTAATGCCAATTATTATCAGTTTAATGCTTTTTTTTAGTCGCAACTATTGTAGTTAAAGATGGCTTTTAGGAAAATACGCCATTTGTTTTGCAGTGTGACAACAGTGTAATCAGAGGCGGCTCGTAAACCAACATTTTGGGGGTTAACGGTAGCAGAATATAGATCCCGGTACAGATATAGGTAAAAAACTGTCAGTGTTTTATAAAAGTATATTATAAACTTTCTAAAACACTGAAAGTTTTTTCATACATCTGTACTGATACCTATATTCTGTCACTGTGAACCCCCAAAATTTTGGCCACAAGCCGCCACTGAGTGTAATGCAAGCGTCGTATTCTTAAGTAATACATTCATAAAGAGCGTGCTCGCAAACATCATCCCAACTCAATTTAGTGCGAGTCTCGCTCTTTCTAATGCGGCAGCCGCGGCGACAGGGCAAGTAAATAAATGTTTATATTTTATGAGGGAAAGGATTGGTCTAGTAGTTACTTATCGTTATCTTAAGAAGAAACAATACAAAAAACCACTCTATGAAGTAAGAAAAAGAACAACCAACCAGGAGTAAAACAGATCAAGGAGTTCATTAAAGAACCAATAGTCATATTGGACCAAAAAGATAAATCGTTACAGTAATAAAAGGTCACTTTATCGGACAATGTCGCCTGGTTCTCATCAAACTTCATGCAGATTCTGCGAAAAAAAAATAGAAAACATCAATTCATTCTGTTTTTATAAAAGTCTAATGCAAAAAAGCCCAAACGCATTTAACTACATGCATAAGTAGTGATAAAAGTAAAAATAGACAAGAAACTTTAAAACAGATCTAGAAAAGTCCTACAAAAATCTAATCTAATTTAAGAAAATGAGGATTACAAAAACAACAAATGAAAATAGACATGAGAATCCAAACTAATAACTGAAACAATAATAAATTACAAAAAACCAAAAGGAAAGTAAATAAATTCAAAAATACATGAGGGCTACAAAGCATATTTCAAATACAAGTAAGATTTTAACAAAAGAACTAAACGGAAACTATATAGAGCAACTATACGACCAGTACACTTGCATTGGAAGTGAATTTATGAAATTTAGAAAAGGTTTACACAGTCTTCAGTCTCTCAGAATAAAATGATTTATACAGATCATCGAACTAGAATGAAGAAATGTTATGATGAGACTAAAAATGTCCACCTTTGCATTATACATTTACGTCATGTGTCAAACTCGAACGGTTCGTAGACTGAAACGGTGGCCTCATCCTGGTTTCTAAAGATGGAGTGAATGAAAACGAGCTGACAAAAAATATTCTACTTGGGTTTGTATATTAGTTTTAAAAAAATCTAATATTTTACTGTCATTTAGTGGTGTTTATATTTTTATTTTTAAACTCTTTGGCGACTGCAGGGTGAAGGGTGAAAAGGGTATAAGTCAATTTTAACCTGTAATATGTTTAATTTTTATTTCATTAGATCATAATGATTTGTGTATTTGCAGAAAACGGTATAAGTCATTGTATAATGTATTGGCATTTATTGAGCTGAAGAGGGTTAACTGGATTGCCAACTGAGAAATCACTAACGTTACAACAGCTTGTCCTTGAAACATATTTTCGATCCGTTTCACCCTGCAGTAGCCATTTTATAGTGTTACGAGTTTTTATAATATCGGTATTTTATTTTTTTGAAAGACGAGCTACAAACCATTTTGAGTTAGGGTACGGCCTCTGAGCCGAACTCGGAACACATTTTGTTTACACCCTGAAATAATTTAAAATTTTAGCATGCCTGGAGCGAGCTGTAGTGTTGCTACAATCACCATTTTTACAAACGAAAATCATCAGGAGAAAGAGACTGAACCTAAACTGAAATTAAAATCTAATGGTAAGATTTTTAATATTATTCTGCAATTATAACTCAGATTTGTCTACTCTACATTTAAAAGCAAATGAGATGGTTTCTTACAAACATTAAACACAACCAAGAGCAAGAAAAGTCCAAGGGTTTTACTAAAAGAACATACATTATTATTAAAAAAGGGCCTGTTGGACTTCAGAAGAAACATACAACGTATATTTATATCGGTAATAAAATATATATTTTATTAGTTCCTAGTTATTTTATGTATGAACAGTATAATGAACTTAAAAAAAACAAATAAAACAACCCAGTTTTATTATACAGTGAGTCTTGAAATTTGCTTGAGTACGTGTTGATTTATTAATGTTTAAAAATAACAAAACATCACAAACAGGAAAGCAACTAAACTAACAGTGACCTTATCTAATGACAAAAAGTCTTACTTCACGTCTGAATCAAAACCGATATCATGCAGGGCCGAATTTTAATTCTAAGGATAAGGGCGCTACGTTAATTTTCGTTATTCCGAAACAATAATTAGTCGAGAATTAATTAGGCAAATTTCAAAATTTTTTGCACGGTTGAATAGAGAATAAAACCCCCTTTAAAATGAGCTATCACTCACCACCTCATGCCATTTAAATTTTTCGAAAGGGTTGCTCCCCTCCCGTTAGGGATGAAATTAAGGGTAAACTATTCATACAAAAATGTACATTGTAGAAATCAAAAATCGACGTGACTCGGCGTTTTTCCTAACAAGACTACAGTAACGATTTATGATGCTCACTGTATAATTCGCGTTCTAATGTCATTTATAAAATGCTCCTTAAAATGAACACTGCAGTTTTAACATTGATCTAATATTTTCTAAAACATCGCATCCATATTTTCTGTAAATGGTCGCTTTTGGGGAAAGGGAAAAATTATATCCTTTCTTCTGATGATTTTTGTTTGTAAAAAGAAAATGCGGTCTGAGTTTGGCTTGGAGGCCGTACCCTATTCCAAAATAATGTTTAAAATAAACTATTCACACAATAATATTTCTCTTTATAATTCAAATAAAAAGTAATTAATTGGAAATTTTATGAAAATCATTACATCATTTTTCCTTGCTGTTTTGTAGCTTGTCTTACAAAAAATCAAACTACCGATATTATAAAAACTCTAATACCAAAGAGTACAAAATATAACTATAAAAGAGGAGTCATTCGGCCAATTACCGACTTCTAACGCGATCAGCCGCCAGTCCTCCACAGTCCTTTCTCGATCGGCAGTATACCGGTGTAGTTCAACGCGTAAGGCTCGTTTGCTCCGCTACGTTAGATTCCGCTGTGTATTGTCCGTTACATTCCACTATCATCGCCGCCGCGTCTTACCGCTTAACCCCGGTATAGCCTAATTAGCTCTGTACTCTTTGAAAAAACGCCGACTTGTCGGCCCGCATTTGAAGCGCGATTTCCTTTGTAAATGCCGCGAGTGACTTCTCTTTTATAGTTATATTTTGTACTCTTTGCTAATACTGAAAAATAGTCCCAAAATAAAAATATAAACATCACTAAATATTATGGCGTCACAACGCCGTCCATAGCGACTGGACGAGACTACAGTACTGTCTATGAACCGTGAGCGAAGCTAGTCAGTTTTGGCGAGAATAAATACCATTCCGTCAATCTTCAAATATAAAATTATTGACTTAAACAAATCTTGATTACACTTTTCCATCACTCTTGGTACCGCTAAGTGCTTCCGTATGACATATCGCAAAATAGTGTTTATGTCGTCTCTACTTCATTTTATGTCGATGATACAGATCCATCTACCCTAAATGGTAAACATGATGACCAATTTACGCTTGTCCGCAACTGTCACTTTCGCTTGTAGGCCGACAGGGCAGCGCGGTTTTCTACTAGGCTATTTGTACACTTAGTAGTGTTTGTAAATTTAAAATAAATGGAAAAATAATACACAATAGTAGTTTTTCGACACCCACATGGATATTAGCTTATCTACGCACAGATTACAAAACGAAAAAGTATGCTATTGCCTTCAACTAAACGAATATATTTCATAACAATTCTAGGTAGTGAGAACACTGCAAAAAATTAAATCCACCAATCACCGTTCATATTTTGATCAACAGACTGTTATTATTTTTAAAATTTTAAATAAATGACAATTCTGTCAAACTAAAATGGGTTATTCTTGTGTAGTATCGATAAAAAATAGCATTTCTGTTTTAATTTCGTCTATAATTATAATTTGTTTAATTTAACTAAAACTATATTAAGTCAATTTAATTACGAGTATTAAAGCAACAAAAATAAAATAATAGGTGATCATGTCGTCAGCATTCTAGCCTTCCACACGGGAGACTTGAGTTCGATTCTCGGATGGGGAAAAATGAATTGAACTTTTTTTTTGTTTTTTTGTTTATTTTATTTTAAAAATTATTAAAAGTCATACATTATTTTAAAATTAGTTGTTTTGTCTTAATAACCTAAAATATTTTTTTTATTTGAAAATTTTTGTTAGTGGGTCGTAGAAAAAATATACTGTACAACTCGAGAGGATTGTCTACATCGCACTCAGGCGAAATTATGTTTTCTACGACTCACTAACGAAAATTTTAAGAATTAATTTAGAGGTTATTAAGATAAAGTAATTATTTTAAAGTTAATTAACACAAAATTTTAAAATTATAAATTTTAGTATTCAAATTAAAAAATATATATATTGCCCTTCGCCGGGACTTGCTCCTTGGAATGGGAACGATTCACTTAAACTGTTAAGCTACCAACTTTTAACTTTTACATTTTTATGGCTTAAAATTCATAATTATTGCTTCTAGTTTTATTAAAATTTACAGTTTCTTTGTAAATATAGACGTATATCTAGTGAGTTGCCATTATTTATTGATTCTTCATAAAAATTACACATTTTTAATTGTATTTAATCTCAATAACTAAACAAAATATACTGACAATTAGTTTGATAGAATTGTCACTAGTTTTAAAAATAATAGTAGACTGGTAATTTAATTTGAAATGTGATTGGTGGATTTCATATCCATCTAGTGTCCTTATTAGAATGGATATGGAATTATATTCATCGAGTAGACTGGTATGGCCTACTTATTCTTTCAGTAGTCTTTTTAGAACAGACTAAATAATTCATGTGGGTGTAGAAAAAACATATAAAAATGATTAATTATATATTAAAAGGTTACCCGTTTCGGCCCAAGACTCACCATCAAGCTTAAAAGAAAATAGGAACAAATATAATAGATATATCGTCGTCAATATCACGAAATTGCATATCCTAACTCATTACATTTATTAAAATAGCACGTATCTAACCGTTTGCATCTAACAATTTTACGAAGAGACGTAACTTAATAAAAAAACTTTAAAACGCTGTCTTGTAAAGTTGTGAAAATCGAGTTACGTCACTTCGAGATATTGACGACGATATAACATAGATATTGAATGTTTTCAACTCTTAACTAAAGGCACTTCAACAAGTAAGTTCCTTTGGTTAAGGTGTCTAAATATCTATGTAATATATCTATTATTTGCACATATTTCTTTTTAGGCCTAATGATGGTCCTTGAGCCAAAACCGGAGGGCTAGCCGCGAGATTAGTTTCCATCCACGTACTCGCAACAGCCTCAAGTCTTATCGTGGATGGTTGATGGCTAGGACGTTCCATCATGGGATTAACGGACTAGCATTTAACCATCTAAGACGTGGAATAAGTGGCGGCGCAATAGGCCGAAGGCTGCAGTACCGCGATTCTACAAACGGATTAAGGTCTGAAGGGTGGAACACACAAACTAAAAAAAAACATCTTTCGTTTTTTTTTTTCATTCATGAAGACAGCCTCATTTGTGAAGTTACATACACATCACGATTTTTGTAAATTTAGTTAATAAGCAAACAAATTCTAGTTTTACAATTGCGTTGTTGAAACAAACTATTTTCGATATATGTTATTTTTGTTGTTCTTTCTTCACATTTATATAGAAATTATTCATTATTACACATTTATACCAAAAATGTCAAAAGCAAAAGTTTTGCAATGACAGTTGTGGACAAGGGTAATTGGTCATCATGTTCGTAATATGGTGGATGGATCTATATAATGATTACACAATGAATAGATTGGAGGCCTTTGAAATGTAGATTTACTAGAGATAGCTGAAGATACCATACACTTTAGGAATATCGAATGAAGATATTTTGAAAAGAATTAATAAAGGTCGAGAACTAATAATACAAAAAATCGTGAAGAAGCGCAAACGTTCATTAGTGGATACGCATGGAAGAAAAAAATTATTTTTGTTCCAAACTATTAAAGTTAGATTTATTATTGACTAATAATTTACAGTAAAACATCACGCCTTTAATATGAAAAATGTTTCTTTGATGAACAATTATATTCTGATTTTGTAACCCCGATATATTTTATTTACAATCTATTAAAAACTGTTTTAAATTGAAAATTTCTTTTTTTAAAAAGTAAAGTGTGCAAATTAGATTTTTACCTATACCAACTGCATAACTTTCACTGAAATTTTATTTCTAAAAATTATATTTTATAGATCCGATTTTGAACTTGCTCTCCAAACCATTAAAAAAAATCATTGTAACATAAATTAATCCAAAACAAATCAGTGAATAAATTTAAATGCCCACTCTTCATTAAAATTTCGTAAAGAAAAAAAAACACAAACCTATTCTTATTTCTTTTTAGTTCTAAAAAATACAAATATATATAACTATCGATTATAAACCATTTTTTGTAAGTTTGGTCGGGTTTACCAACGTCAAATTTAAAGTTGTAATTCAGAGTAAGAAACTAAAACATAACAATACTTAACAACAGCTGATGAAAAGATACAAGAATTATTAACAAATTAGTTAGTGAACACTACTCCAATAAAATTAGCTATATCTTGTACATAAATTCACTATAAGATAATTTTTTAGTAGAGTATTGGTCTTAAAAAACCTCTTATTAACCCAGTTAATTTCTAATTGTACATTTTGTAAAAAAAATTGTCACCAATAACAAATCTACTTCAAACCTTTACATTTATTTTTAACTTTCATTTCGAAATAATCAGTTTACTTTTTTAACAGTTAATGTAAAATAGTTTTTCAACTAAATCAACTAAAAACATACCTATAAGAGTAATTTTAATGTTGCTCGCAAGATGCAAAACTAAACTATTTGCTTTATTAAAGCCTTCCAGCAAAAATTAGTTTGTAATCAATTCGTTCAACGTTATTTTGGTATTTTTATTGGAGTAATATTAAAAACAACTATATAAAAGATTTGCCGATTTAATTATTTTAGAGTTTTAATTTTAAAAACTGACTGAAAGAGTTAATGCAGGGAATTTAGGTAACGAAAGTGTTTCAACAACTTCGAAGGTACGTAACCGTGTTTCTTTCTTCAAGACATATTATTGCCTTTTGTTTTGATGGAGGCATGGGCAGTGTTTTCTTCATATCAGCGATAATGTCGTCTAGGAACGAACCCCGTCCACACCGGGAAGGTTCATCTTCAAGGAGAGAAATAGCAATATGCACGAAGACATGTTGTTTCCGTCAATCGCTGTCCGACATCACTTTTTTCCGCTTCTTCGCTTGCTTGGGTTTCACAATTTCTTCTTCCTGGAAGATTATAAAAATTCTACTTTTAATATCTGTTGTCTGGAAAAAATACATCACAATCTAAAAGTCGATTTATACTTACAAACAATACTAATGATGTATTTAAATGAAATGGAACTGTCGGTGTTTAAATAAATATAATTAATAAAATTTTACAATAATCGATTAAAGTTTTTATTACTTCTAAATTATGTTTAACCAACTTGGTGTTAGAAAACTTTATCAATTCAAATAATATTTAGAAAAAAACAAATACGACAAAGTATTTTATCATTTTAGACTACCTAATACTGATTTTTGTTTTGAATGAAAAAAACAAAGCAACGATATCGTTTTTAAAAAAATAAATATACGGAGTGTGTGTGGAAATTGCGTGTACATAGAACTTCCACAGATTTATAGGTTCAAAATAAGTTGATTAAACTAAACTTACCTATATACCAACTTGCTTCGTTTGGCTGCTAGAGGTAAACAAAGTTTCTGGTTTTTATTCTTTAACCCAGAAATTTTAAAAGATCAAACTCTACAAATACTAAGTGTTTTGTGTTTTATGGCCAATAAAAAGCAGCAAGAACAATTTTCTATTGCGATAATAGAGAGATATTGCAAATTTTTATAACGTCAGCCACTAATAGTGACAACGTAATTAAAGGCAAATAAATTCTATGCTAAAATAAGACTTATTGCAAACCTGAAATTTTGACATTAGAATCCTTGTCCTTATATATTTCTAACCTCATTTTAAAAATTTTAAATTACAGTTCGTCCTTTTTGTTGTTTATAATAGTACATAATATGGAAGAGGCATTAGAAACTACCATTTTAGAAGGTTTAGATGACGATAATATTTAATATTAAAAAACTTGCGAGCGCACCCGAAAACTATCGTCGCCACTAATTTATGTCCTTAAACATCCGCAATTAAGGACAGGCACAACATTTATTAAAGCCACTTTTTGACATTTCTGGCATTAAAATAGGAAACTCAAAAGTTACTACTGTTCGATGTCGCCATGATGAGATAAAAAATGGATTTGAACCTGTCATGATACAAATTAATTTTACACATTAATTCATTCAGTGAATAGTGAAACAATTTAAAAACAGTAGTACCGTGTACTGGATTGGGGTTACTCTGATATAGGCCGATTACTTTGAACACACAACTTCACTTCTGGAGTTGTCTACCTCTATCATTTTTATTTTCTAGACTACCAGTATAACCACATTTAGTCCAATCAGTCTTTCGTGGTTATACCAGTAGGCTTGAAAATCAAAATAATTTAGGTGAATTACTGCATAAGTGAATTTGTTACCAAAGTAACCTTGGTGCACGGTAGGTTCTTTAATTAGCATTTAAATAAAGTGCCATAAACCATAATAAATATTTAAAATGAACACCATTTTCTTGAATACACAAACAAGATTATTCTCCATAAAAAGTCAAAATGGAATCTTTGCATATTATTAACTGGAGTTGAATGAACTAGAGATTCTATAGCATCATCCCAAAGAAAAAAGTCACAGGGTGTCAAGTCCGGGATCTTCAAGGCTATCGTATAGGAGCATAATTTCCTTTTGCTATCCATCGTTCAGAAAATACATTTGTTAAATAATGTTGTCTAACAGTTGCTGTAAAATGTGGTGGTGCACCATCGTCCATAAACCACATGCTGTGACGAATTCTTAGTGGCACACCTTCAAGTATGGCAAGTAATGTTTATGGAAAGAAATCTTAATCTTTTCCCCATTTAAACAATTTGGTATTACAACAGCTCCAATAATTTCAGTCCAGATTTTAATTTTGAACTTATGCTGAAAAGGGGTTATTTTCATTGTTCTAAAATTTTCGTCAGCATAAACGTGTTTGTTATGTAAATTAGTTACGCCATGTCTTGCAAAATAAGCTTTGTTAGTAAATAGAATTTGTTTATGGAAGTTTTTATTTTGGACTTTCTTATTTTAAATAAAATTACAAAACACTACACTCATTGCAAGAACAACGGGTAAAAGTTCTTACAACTGCCCAATATGGTAAGGATACATTAATTTTTCTTTTAAAACTTCATGAACAATACTTTTGGGAACTGCCATGTCGTGTTCTACACGTCCAGTACTGTCGGATCGTGTTCAACCGAATTTAATATTAGTACCTCAACTTATACAGTTCTTGTCGTATGCGTTCTCCCTCGATTTATATTCCTTGATTCAAATACATCATTTTCACGAAATCGCATTTCAATATTGACAAATGTTTGGAGATTTAAGACTTTACGATTAGGAAATCTGTCCCTATAAACTCGAACACTTTCGAGACCATTTCCTTTACAAAAATCACATCAACTTGTTCATTGTATATATTTGATTCGTGGTAAAGGATATTGGCCATAAAACATCTATTATTCGTACCAAGTTTGATTTTTTAATTTAAAGAAAGAACGGATAATTTTAACTTTGTTGACCTCTAGCAGCCAAACGAAGCAAGTAGGTATATAGGTAAGTTTGGTTATATCAATAAATTTTTTTGCCCATAAATCCGTGGTAGCTCCGTGTACATGCAATTTCCGGACACCCTGTATAAAGGGCAAATATAAATCATTTTAAAATGACCAACATTTGTACAGTACATTCCGAGTAAAACTCTGGGTAGCATATTCCAACGCTCTAGGTATTTGTTCAATTATACTCGTACTATAATCTGTGTTCAATGGATCTACTCTGTATAACTCCCTCTATGTATGTAGTATGTAACTTAGGAGGATATTTAGGTTTAAACTACATCGATTTTCTAATGATAAAGCTTATTTTAATGCTTTAGTGTGATAAATGATAACGCTAAATTTAGTAGATATATTTACTATTGAACCTGAATGTAAAAAAATTTTGTGAAGTGATCTTACTTTCATTTAAAACTTAAAGGCGGGTTTAGACGCAGCCAGTAGTTTAGTAAAGTTATTTAGTCAAGTGTGTCTTCTGTTTACACGAGTCAAGTAAATTAGTAAGTCGAGTAAAAAAAGCGTCTACACAAAGCCAGTGTTTTAGTCGACGTATTAGGGCTGAAAATTTACCTCGAAATAAGTAAACATTGTGTATTTTCTATTGAAAATAGTGCTATGAATCAAAAAGTGCAAATGAAAAAAAAAGTTCCTCTTCGTTCAATTTTAAAACTTGTGATTCATGAAACAAAAGAAATATGTTTAGAGATAATGCACAAGCCTAAACGAGTATGGTTAAAAAATTGGATTCTTAGGAGATATGACCTTGAAGCATCTGTCTTTTAAAAGAACTTGCCTTATAAGACCCAAAAGAATATTTTCTTGCCCTCAGAATATCAAAGGAATCATTTAATATTTTACTAAATGAAATTTAGTAAATTTATTTTTGGCCTAAACCTTCTATTGCAATCGCTTCTTGTATTTTTAAGTATGCTGCTTGCCTTTTTTGTTTATTTTTGTACAGTTCGTTTCGAACATCCCTCAGGCACTCATGTTTAACATATTTTTCAACGAATTTTAAAGTAGTAGTATCTTCCCCCCATTTTGGCATATTTAATTGTATGAATTAAAATATTCACTACAAACAAAATCTTCAACTAAACTAGAAGCCACTATACACTACTTGCCCGGTCTGTCTAGACGTGTCTTAGCGTGTCTAATCGGCGCGCTAATCGACTTTTCTGTGTGGTGGGGGCTGCTACTCGACCAAGAAAATAGAATAGAGTTCTATTTACTAAACTCGACCGTGTACTTGACTGCCAGTGAGCTCGACTAAAACAAAATGTGTTCAAATGGGTCGAGTCACTAAATTACTCAACCACTTGACTAAACTACTGGTTGCGTCTGAACCCACCTTAAAAACCGGCCAAGTGCGAGTTGGACTCGAGCATGAAGGGTTCCGCACCATCGTACAAGATTTAATACTATATAGGTACTTTTTTATTATATACTTTATTAAGATCGGGCAAAAAAAGCCAAAAAAAAAATGTTCCAAGTAGGGAGCTCCCTTTAATTTTTAATGTATTTTTGCTTTTGTTGTCATAGCGGCAACAGAAATACACATTCTGTGAAAATTTCGACTGGCTATCCATTATAGATATTGAGATACATCCCGCTGACAAACAGACGGACCGACAGCCGAGGCTTAGTAATATGGTCCCGTTGGTTACCCTTCGGGTACGGAACCCTAAAAAGTAAGTGTAATCTTGTTTAAATGTGATTTGTCTATAAATATATCTTAATAGAAGAAATTATATTATCTAATAGAAATAGAGATTTGGATATGCTAAATGGCTAAAATAAAAATAAGGAAGTAACGATTATTTTTTAACAATGCATTAGAATCTAATTGCTTTATTGGTGACAATAAAAGTTTCTCTTGCATTATATATATTCTACTAGCTATTGCCCGCGGCTTTGCTCGCGACTTTGCTCGCATATAGTCGTGTTATTAATATAACAAAATACATGACTTCCTCTTTTTATTAATTTTATTGATTTTCATTCATTTTTTTATATTTATTCATTTTTTTTTTAATTTTTATTCATTTTTATTCATTTTAATTCATTTTAATTCATTTTTATTCATTTTTATTCATTTTTATTCATTTTTGTTCATTTTTATTCATTTTTATTCATTTTATTCATTTTTATTCATTTTTATTCATTTTTATTCATTTTTATTCATTTTTATTCATTTTTATTCATTTTTATTCATTTTTATTCATTTTTATTCATTTTTATTTTTATTAATTTTAGTGATTTTCATTCATTTTTTTATATTTATTCATTTTTTTTTTAATTTTTATTCATTTGTATTCATTTTTATTAATTTTTATTAATTTTTATTAATTTTTATTAATTTTTATTAATTTTTATTAATTTTTATTAATTTTTATTAATTTTTATTAATTTTTATTAATTTTTATTAATTTTTATTAATTTTTATTAATTTTTATTCATTTTTATTCATTTTTATTCATTTTTATTCATTTTTATTCATTTTTATTCATTTTTATTCATTTTTATTCATTTTTATTCATTTTTATTCATTTTTATTTTTATTAATTTTTATTAATTTTTATGAATTATTATTCATTTTAATTAATTTTTATTAATTTTTATTAATTTTTATTAATTTTTATTAATTTTTATTAATTTTTATTAATTTTTATTAATTTTTATTAATTTTTATTAATTTTTATTAATTTTTATTAATTTTTATTAATTTTTATTATATTTTATTAATTTTTATTAATTTTTATTAATTTTTAATAATTTTTATTAATTTTTATTAATTTTTATTAATTTTTATTAATTTTTATTAATTTTGAATAATTTTTATTAACATTTATTAATAATTTTTATTAACATTTATTAATAATTTTATTAACATTTAATAATAATTTTGATTAATTTTTATTACTTTTTATTATTTTTGATTAATTTTTATTACTTTTTATTAATTTTTATTAATTTTTATTAATTTTTATTAATTTTTATTAATTTTTATTAATTTTTATTAATTTTTATTAATTTTTATTAATTTTTATTAATTTTTATTAATTTTTATTAATTTTTATTAATTTTTATTAATTTTTATTAATTTTTATTAATTTTTATTAATTTTTATTAATTTTTATTAATTTTTATTAATTTTTATTAATTTTTATTAATTTTTATAAATTTTTATTAACTTTTATAAATTTTTATTAATTTTTATTAATTTTTATTAATTTTTATTAATTTTTATTAATTTTTATTAATTTTTATTAATTTTTATTAATTTTTATTAATTTTTATTAATTTTTATAAATTTTTATTAACTTTTATAAATTTTTATTAATTTTTATTAATTTTTATTAATTTTTATTAATTTTTATGAATTTTTATGAATTTTTATTAATTTTTATTAATTTTTATTAATTTTTATTAATTTTTATTAATTTTTATTAATTTTTATTAATTTTTATTAATTTTTATTAATTTTTATTAATTTTTATTAATTTTTATTAATTTTTAATAATTTTTATTATTTTTATTAATTTTTATTAATTTTTATTAATTTTTATTAATTCTTATTAATTTTTATTAATTTTTATTAATTTTTATTAATTTTTAATAATTTTTATTAATTTTTATTAATTTTTATTAATTTTTATTAATTTTTATTAATTTTAATTAATTTTTATTAATTTTTATTAATTTTTATTAATTTTTATTAATTTTTATTAATTTTTATTAATTTTTATTAATTTTTATTAATTTTTATTAATTTTTATTAATTTTTATTAATTTTTATTAATTTTTATTAATTTTTATTAATTTTTATTAATTTTTATTAATTTTTATTAATTTTTATTAATTTTTATTAATTTTTATTAATTTTTATTAATTTTTATTAATTTTTGTTAATTTTTATTAATTTTTATTAATTTTTATTAATTTTTATTAATTTTTATTAATTTTTATTAATTATTATTAATTTTTATTATTTTTATTAATTTTTATTAATTTTTATTAATTTTTATTAATTTTTATTAATTTTTATTAATTTTTATTAATTTTTATTAATTTTTATTAATTTTTATTAATTTTTATTAATTTTTATTAATTTTTATTAATTTTTATTAATTTTTTTTAATTTTTATTAATTATTATTAATTTTTATTAATTTTTATTAATTTTTATTAATTTTTATTAATTTTTATTAATTTTTATTAATTTTTATTAATTTTTAATAATTTTCACCCCCGTTTTTCCCCCTTAAATTGTGAAAATCCAAAAACCATGAAACACTTCATTATTTATTTATGATGAGAACCTATAATTCCATTTTTAAGTTCCTACCTATAAAAAAATCGATATTTCCGAATAAACTTTCACCCCCCCCCTTTCCCCCTCTTAAAATGTGAAAATCTAAAAACCCTAAAACACGTCATTATTAATTTGTACTCATTAGCTGCAATTCCAATTTTCATGATTCTAACTTCAAAGAGTACAAAAAAAGTTATACTCCCATACAAACTTTTACCACCATTTGCCCCCCTCAAGATGTAAAAATATAAAAACCCTAAAACACATTATTATTAATTTGTACTCAGTAGCTGGAATTCCAATTTTCATGTTTTTAACTTTAAAGAGAACCAAAAACATGGATACCCCCAAATAAATGTTCATCCCCCATTTGCCCCCTTAAAATGTGAAAATCCAAAAACTTGAAATACGTCATTAATAATTTGTAGTCAGTAGCTGCAATTCCAATTTTCATGTTTCTAACTTCATAGAGAACAAAAAAATCGATAGTCCCTTACAAACTTTCATCCCCCGTTTTCCCCCATTAAAATGTAAAAAATCAAAAAATGGACTGTCAATCCACCCCCCCTTATCTTCGTTATTCATTAAGATATCGAAATAATTTGTGTTTATTTAAAAGACTGGAACATATACTGTTTTATGATGAATTCAGTTATTCTGTGACGTCATGGCTTACTTCCGGTTTTTCCGGAAATAACAGAAAATCTCAATTTATTTTTAATTTTTAAATTGAAACCCACTATTTTATAATAATTGTGTATAGAAAATTTTCTGGCAGCTGTCAAAATGGCCGCCATATTGGTTAATATTTTTTCTAAACAAGTTACTATTAATTCGTTTATGGAAAACAATATAGGTATCTTTAATCTTTGAATCATTAAATTCCAATGCGCTATAGTTTAGTGATGATGTAATTATGGTTCCACTGACAATTAAAGTGACAGTAGATTTTTTTGAGTGCGTTTTGTTCGTTTTGTTTACCTAAATTATATCGTTCTTTCACTTTATATAAATATATTCCTAAAGTAAGTAGATAGCATGCATTAAATATACAATCGCTTAGTTACCAATTACATATTAAACTATTTTTTATGACTCATTAACAATATTTAGAAATAAACTAAACACAGTAAAAACGTATATGTCAAATTTATTGATGTTTTTGTTAAAAGTTTGGTTAGAATTAATTAAATGTCATTGGAACCAAAATGACATCACACTAACCTAGCGCATTGAGACCCATTTACCGTATACCAGTGGCGTATCTAAACACTTTTATTATTAGCAAACCGTTTAAAAATTTCATCCGCTTTTATCTTCGTTGTTAATTGAGATATTGGAATAAAAACTTTTTTTTTAAAAGCTTATAACAGATACTTTCATATACTGGATCCAACTGGTCTGTGACATCATGGCTTACTTCCGATTTTTCCGGATATAACTGAAAATCGCAATTCATTTTTTATTTCAAAATCGAAACCTGTTTTTTATTGAAAATTTGAATGTTTGGGACATTTTTGGATAAGAAGCGTGTATAGGCCTTTTCATCAAGAAAAAATTTTGTGGGCATGCGTCAGTGTCGGCCATCATTTTCGTACTGTTTTTTTTTTTTTGTAAACAACCATGTTAAAATGCCCACGTGAAAAAAATTATAATCGACAAATATTAATTTTAAGTATATTTATTTAAAAAAGGGAAAACAAAAATGAAGTAATAAGTGTCTTAAATAATTATTATCTTATCTGTACGAAAAGGAAGAATGAAACGGTGTTGTTATGGAGAAGGCATATTATGTAGAAGTAACACACGGAATAAATCATTCAAAGGCAATATTTATAAATATTTTATAAATTTTTCAAAGCCTTGCCTGCAATATCGTAAAAAAGTATCTAACCATCGGACAAAATACATATTAAAACATATTCAAAATGTGCATTATGGATGAAAATATATGGTCGAAGTGACTAAAGTTTTTCGATCGATTAATGATATTACTACAGGGTCGACAGATATATTATTTTTGAGTGCATCTTTTTCCCTGAAAAAAATATTTTTAATGTATTAACTGGTATTACACAATATTTTTTTAATATTAAATACTCTTTCGGTAGACACAGTCATATGATTAAAAGTGTTGTGTTGATCTTCAAAATTTTAAATAATTTATGTTATTAATTATACTCGTGATTAACTTTCATCTTAATTAAAGTGTTTCTGCAAGTACTAATAGTTGGTTAGCATAATTAATTAGAATAGAGATATAATTAGTATTTGTTTTCATTAATTTTTTACACAGTAAACAAGTATTTATACCTATAACCTTTCAATCAGCACCCATTTTTTCCTTGTGGCGGACATCAATGACTCTTCAACCACCTTTTCAATTGCTCACAACTATGTGCTTCCACAAAGTTATAATCAAGTGACGCACCATCAACGATTTTTCTAATGATTAAGATTTCTGTAGAGATAATATTGCTTTACCAGCCATTGTTGATCAAAATAGTACGAAACTTTTGATTTACCGCTATTTCAACATGGCGGCTGCGCTTGCTCTTATCACATGATGAAAAGGCCTATTGATATATTTCTGTAAGCTGTCAAAATGGCCCGTCATATTGGATAATATTTTTTCTACTATTAATTGAAGGGGTTAGAGCAAAAAGAGTACAAGTGACTTTTTTTCATTTTAGAGATAAGTACAGATTCATCTAGTTAAATGAAATTTCTGTAACAGCATAAAGGACATAAGTGCTTTTGGCGATCAGTAACGCCATCTTTTGGTGAAATCTAGAACCTTGTTAGCCATTTCTACAAATTGGTTCCTGCAAAAGGGGTATAAGTGCACTTGTAGCGTTTTTGCAGTAAACGAAATTTATTAGTGCCTTGCATGCGTTGTAAATGTTCGCTTACGTTTTAGTAATATCAGTGCAGTTTTTACTTATTAATTAAGTTTAGCTGTGGTTATGAGTCTAAGAATAAATAGTTATAGTTTACAACATCGAAGAAATGGCGAGTAATGAAGGTAAGACAAAAAATAATTAAAAACATAGGTAATTTTGAGGTAGGTTATATGTTTATGTGTATTTTTTAGATGAATATCACTCAGAATCAGAACAAGACGACCCATATCATACCGACGAAGATGAAGAATTTCTTCCAAGTAGTAGCTCATTATATGAAAACTCATCGGAAAACTCAGAACAATCAGAAACTGAAACTCAGCATGTTCAAAATATTTATGTTACACCTAAAAGAACAAAGAAAAGAAACATATGCGATCCTGAATGGAAAAAAAATAAGAAGAAGAGGCTTAGAACTGAGGGAAAGCGTTACATAGGACACAGGGGGTAGAGCACCGAGAAAGGCAGTTACAAGTATTTAATCACACATGCAGGTATAAATACAACGAAAATATTTCTGAAGCTAATAGACGAGCATTATTTGAAAATTTTTATAAATTACCTAATTACGACTTTCAGACTGCATATTTATACTCCTGTATAACCAAAAACGCAACAAAGAGGAAAAGATCTGATAAACCACGAAACTCTACAAAAATTGTACTGCTAAACAAACGTATTTGCAAGGCATTTTTTAAAAAACTTTTGTCAGAAGCAATAGGCGCTTTACCACGATGTGTAAAAAAACTGATGATCTAGGTATTTGCCAGGTTGATCAGCGGGGAAAACAGCAAAGTGTTAATAAAATCGACCAAGAGACTATATATTTTGTTATTCAACATATGTGTTGAAAACAATAAAATCCCTGCCATGTTGTCGTACTTCCGTAGAATTTTCAATATAGTTTAATCTACGTTTTTACAAACCTCACACTGATACTTGCTCAAGGTGCGATAGTTTGCAAAATATTATTAAACATTCAGCTAATGAAGACAGTGTGAAATCAGCTAAGACATTATTGGAAGGATTTTGACATTACAATGCACAAGAACTTGACGGATACTGCTGTAGTTTGCTTCGATTTACAACAAACATTTCCTACTCCGTTATTAACAACATCAAAGGTCTTTTATCTCTGAGATAACTTTGGACGTACAATTTTTGCGTCCATAATTTGATTACTGGTGAAGCTTACATGTACACTTGGGATGAAACTGTAGGTGGTAGAGGATCACAAGAAATTGTTTCTTGTATAATACATTTTATTAAGCAATTGCCCCCAATGTTACCAAACTCATAGCATATGGTGATTCATGTGAGGGGCAAAATAAGAATAAAAATATGCAAATTATTTATGTTTCTAACACGGTGCTTGAGAACCAACTTTAAATGAAAAGTTTTTTTACTAGACTTTTTTTTCGGTCAAAGTATTTCTGAAGGGCTATAGATTGGCGCAATATATTTTTTAAAATCGGTTCCAGCAGCCGTTTTTGAGAAAACTCGATTTTTAATGAAAAAGTGACTTTTTTTTACTTTTTTGCTTGTAACTTGCGCATTTCACATTTTCTCGGCTTGGAAAAAGTAAATTTCAATGGGAAAATATCCGCTCTACAAAAAAGCATCAATGACTTTTTCCTCTAAAATCAGCCGATTTTGAATTAAATGAGATCTCAAAGCAATAATGGTTTAAGGATTTTCTAATATAAAATTGTATTTAGATGCGTTACATTGGGAATACTTCGTGATATTATCTATCTTGACAATTTTGAGAGCTTTAAATTTGTGCAATGATAAGGCAGCACTCTACATAGACGTTTAAGAAAAAAAGGCGGGAAAGCATTTCATTTAAAAACTACTAGATATTTATTTGAGCAAAAAGCAGTAAATTTTTATAGATTTAATACAGAATGGCGCGAAAATGTTTTTTTTTGAAATTCTTTTTAAAATTTTTCAAAATAAATACTTTTCGAAGGTTTACAAAAAATTCAAGGTTCCTCCACCCTAAGTTTTGTTATTATTGGTGTTTCCTGAAAATTTCACAAAAATCGGACTAAAAATAAAGGCTCCGAATGAATTATAAATTTTTGAGGTGTCCGGTTTGATCTTAAAAAAAAATTAGTTTTATTAAACCAATTTTAAGAAGATTACTATTTTCGTTTGTTCAAAAAGGGTATAAGTACATGAAATTCAAAATTTTGGCTGAACTAATTTTTATTTTTAAACTTCACTTTATTTATAGAATTTTGCCTCATTTTTTTAACCACACACCTTAATACTAAGACAATTTCTTTTTCATAGAATTTTCAAATAGCAATTAACTTTAACATCTAATTACTCAGAACATGCCCTTTTTGTTCTAACCCCTTCAATTCGTTTATGGAAAAAATATGGGATTGTATGATCTTTATAAAATCATTGTAAGCTTCAAAATCCCTATTGAGACCCACTTACAGTACACCAGTAGCGTATCTAACATTTTCATTATTAACAAACCGTTTTAATAATTCCATCCGCTTTTATCTTCGTTGTTAATTATTGAGATATTGGAACGAAAACTTTTTTGTATAAAATCTTAGAACAATTATTGTCAGTTTTTGTGAAATAACAGAAAATCGGAATTATTTTTAATTTTTAAATAGAAACCCCCTTTTTTATTGAACATTTGAATTTCAGGGACATTTATGGATAAGAACAGTGTGTTGAAAATGTTCTGTCAGCTGTCACGAACTTTTCGCTCAAAATGCGCACAATATTGTTTTCCAGGATCACATTACTTTAAGAAAGATATACAAATTGAAAATTCACTTTCATTATCCATTTTCACATAAAATTTTCTTAAAACCAGAAACTATGAAATGACATTTAATTGCAAATAGCCTACTTTAAAAGTGGGATAGTGACCGCAGAAAATAATAGTATGTTACAAGGAAAAGTTGAGTTTTTCGGGCGACTACGAGAAACTTGCCAGGCGAGACTTAGTCGAGCCTGGCAACTCGTAGGAGTCCGAAAAAACACTTTTCGTCCGTGTTTCATACACTGTTTTTTCTTCGAATGTGCTTAGATAATAAAAATATATAGAAAATTAAATCTGAAATGATATTATTTCCAATAATTTTTCCTTAACTAAGTTGGCTATGAGAACAATTTCTGTTGTGTCACTGTGCTCATGTCAAATTAATTTAATTGCCTAGTTTATTAAAAAATGGTGTCAAAAAAATTACAAAAATGAGAAGTGATGAAGAATTCATAACGGGCACGCCCTCAGAAATTAGAGACGCTGCAAATTTGGCGTCATTGAATATGTTTCCAAAAATATCAAAAATGGTATATGAAAGAACCTACCTCAGATTTGAGAATTCTAATCGGTATGCAACACTTTATACACTTAAGTTTAGAGGCCATGGCCGATATGAAGAATACAGGGTGTCCCGAAATTAGACGGTCATATTTTAACAGCGTAATCTACATCCCAAAATAGGAGTAAAAGTTCATATAAACATAGGTCCGAAAACGTTTCTTTTCCGAGATACAGGGTGTTAAAAGTAAAGTCCTCATGACACACTTTTGTAAATATTTCCTAAACTTTTAAAGATAACTAAGTGAAATTTGGTACAAATGCTTACCTTTTTACGCTCTATTTAATGGACTAAACCTCAGTTTTTGATCATCTTCATAGGTAGGTAAATTAGGGGGGCTTAGGGTAAAAAGGGTAAAAGTTTTTTTTGTTGACAGTTTTTAACATTTTTGACTATAAAATTTGGAAAACCAATGTTTTCTTTATAATAAAGCTACTATTGTTACATCTCGCTAGGACGCATCATTTTCAAGAGAAAATCATTTGAAAATTTCATGATAAGTTGATGTTATCTTATTCGAAAGTGTAAACAATAATTAGTAGGTCTGTGGAATCAGAAATTTTATTTTTTTTAACTTTGGAAAACCGGTGACTAAAGAAATTTTAGAAAATATTTACAAAAATGTGTCATGACGACTTCACTTGTAATACCCTGTATCTTGAAAACGAAACGTTTTCGGACCTATGTTTATATGAACTTTTACTCCTATTTTAGGATGTAGATTACGCTGTTAAAATATGACTGTCTAATTTCGGGACACCCTGTATACAAAAGTTCTACTTTTCGACTGTTTTCTGTCCGAAAATCGACGTTTTTTTTTTGGCACATTCGAATAAAAACTTATTTAATTCTATAAATTACAATTCTGATATCTATGTAATTTTGCAGCGAAGAAACTTTTTGGAACTACAACAGTTACGGGGGGGATAGTCCAAAATAATTTTTCTCATTTTATTAATGTGACATTTGTGCTAAATCTAATTGAATTCATTTTTAGGTAAACGGCACCGTTTTTCCAAATATATTACTCTCCCTAATATGTCGTGACTAAAATTAATCATACAAAAATGTTAACATTTCACAAATTCAATAATGTAAGTAGGCTAAATACTGTAATATTTAATTACATATTTACCAAATTGTAAGAAAAAGTACCAAAATTGGATCTACCTTTCAACTTCGATTTGTTTAAAATATCAAATATTAAGTTGATAATATGGATAATAAATTTATATCAAAAGCAAATATTTTCTTCGATACTTAACTAGAACATTAATTTCTAATATAAATAAGTTTAGTACGTATTCTTTACTAATCTATACTTTACTATAGCATACTGATTTCTACTAAACATTTAAGTATATTCCGAGGTATATTCATTGAACAGAAACAGCTGATTTAAAAAGGTTAATGTTAATAACCAAACAAAAAAATCTGCAAACTTTTGTTTTATCAAATTCTATTAATTAGAAGTTATATTTTAATTCTATTATAGACAATAATTTTGAGTTTCCTTGCCATATTATCCCTTTCTTCAAAGTTAATGTTTTTTATACATGGTGCTTCAGAATGAAATGTACAGATGAAAATTTCTGGAAGGCAAAGTGATTGCGTCAAAAATAGTTTTATTGTCAAAATTTGTCATCAGCAATAATGGAATAATATTATTTAAAAATCAAACTAGGGTGGTTATGGGGATGTTAGGAATGATTTGATTGATACTGGGGAATTTAAGAAAGTCAGAGGGGAAAAGGTTTTTTGAAAGAAGTGTTTGGAATTTGTATTGAAATGTAATGTGATCTAGTTGGAAAGTGAAATAAAAGAGAAGGTAATACGAGAATTTCATTTTCCAAATTAAATACCGAGATCAGAAGCGGAGACGGAGCCAGAGTCCAACAGGGGACAATAGGGTAGAGAATATATTGTTACGCAGCACCCTGCAGTAGCCTGCGGCTGTTATAGGAAACGTACGAATACAAAAAAAGAAGTACAATGTTACTTATCGCCCTACAGTGTGCTGCGGTCGTCATAAGTAAAAGTATTAGTAAAAGAAGATAGAATAGTCCAGAAATGTCTGGAAATATACAGGTCAGAAGTTTGTTGGAGGAGCTTCATAACAGCCGTTCAGGAGGACACTTTGGTACTAAAAGGACACTTGCACGAGTTCGGGAAAAATTTTATTGGGTCAATTGCCGACGGGATGTAGAAGATTGGTGTAAGGAATGTGGCCTTTGTAATGGCAGAAAAGGGCCCAAAACAAGAAGTCGATGTAAAATGGCGCAGTACCTTTCCGGAGAGCCTACGAACGAATCGCCATAGATATCCTCGGACCACTTCTCTTAACAGAAAGAGGAAACAAATACTTGGTTGTTATGGACTATTTTTCAAAGTGGCCCGAAATAGTGCCTATCCCTAATTAGGAAGCGACGACAGTAGCGGAAGCATTTATGACGAACGTTATTGCGAGACACGGAGTCCCCCTGGAATTACATTCTGACCAAGGACGAAATTTTGAATCCGAATTATGGCAAGAATTGATGAAACTGTTAGGCATTAAGAAAACACGCACTACGCCTCTCCACGCACAGTCCGACGGAATGGTAGAAAGACACAATAGAACGATATGCCAGTATCTTTCAATGTTCGACTCTGATAATCAAAAATACTGGGACACTTTAATTCCTCTATTTCTGCTAGCCTACCGAAATTCTGAACATGAAACGACCAGTTATACTCCATCCATGATGATTACTGGAAGGGAGATTAAACTTCCTCATGATCTTCTTTTTGGAAGGCAGCCTCCTGGTAAAGAAGAGGACCGTACACCTCCCACGTACATACAGAACTTAAGAGAAAGATTAGAGAAGGTATATGAATTCGCTCGGCAACGTTTGAAAGTTAATAGCGATAAAGCAAAAACTAGAATCGACATTCATGCTACAGGAACACATTTTGAGAGAGGCGATCCAGTATGACTGTACAATCCCAAGCGTCGAAAAGGACTTTGCCAGAGACTGCAACGAAATTGGTCCGTGGTCCGGATCCTCCCCGTTGGCTTCATCCAGGTCCCGGTAATCAAGTTATTCAGGGCGAATAACTAGAGAAGAGGGAGCAATGTTACGAAGCACCCTACAGTAGCCTGCGGCTGTTATAGGAAACGTACGAATACAAAAAAGAAGTGCAATGTTACTCATCGCCCTACAGTGTGCTGCGGTCGTCATAAATAAAAGTACTAGTAAAAGAAGTTAGAATAGTCCAGAAATGTCTGGAAATATCATTCCAGGTCAAGGAAAAGTCTAGGCAGTTCGAGAATGTTCGAGAAGGTTAAAGCAAGCTATATAAGCAGGGATCCTGATGTCAGTTTTTCAGTTTTGTGATAGACGTTACATGTTAATGTTATCAGTTGTATCGTTATTGTAAAAGTTGAGTTGAAATAAATTGAGATACCAAAAACCTGTGTAACAATATATTATATAGGGGAAGAAACCAGCAGGAAGCAATACAGAAACAGATGGGCAAGCAAAAGAGAAGAAAGAAAATACGACGGAGACGATTTCTTTTATAGAGTGAATTCTAAGTTGCTTCTTTTTTTACTTGTGTATAGAAGTCGTTAAAATGACTTTTTCAAAAAGCTCAAAAATAAGAAACCATCAGAATTAAAAAATATATATCCGAGCCTAGACTTATTAAACTAAATAATAAGCCTCTTTATGTTTTTATCTATTTTTTCGTTTTTTCATATGAATCACGATTCAATAATTGCGTACCGGTTATTGTAATTCAATCGAGTGTGATTTCAGTAGGGTGTTTATCTGAATAAGTGAATTTAAATTGTTCAGTATGATATTTTATTTATATAGTTTAATATAGTGATTAACAAGTACTAAAACTAGATAATGGATACAACTGCATAAACAAATTTTCATTTTCTATGTCAGATAATTCAAAATCCGAATCCATATTTTTAAATTTGCGAAAACAACTTTGATATAAACAACAAATAAAAAATCGACAAACTGTCACTTGACAATAAATCGGAACTTTGTTACCATAGTAATGAAATCTAGGCAGACTATTATCAAACAGCGATCGGAAAAATGAAAAACAGGGCCTGGTAAAAGCTTTTACCAGTCCCTAACGTCTACTTTCCGATCTTGATCGGCAAAACTTTTTTTCTGGACGAAAAATTGTTGAGAAAGTGTATACTTTCTGGTCGGTCTCAAAAAAAGCTTTTACCGGTCCCTAACGTCTAGTTTCCGGTCTTGATCGGCAAAACGTTAATTTCTGAACGAAAAATTGTTCACAAAGTGTATATTTTCTAGTCGGTTAAAAAAAAAAGTATTTAAATAATAGGCTTATTTGGATTTTTCGAAAAGACGTTGAGAACTATCAGAGGACTAGTTGACCAGTGAACAATTTAAAAGTTTTACGAGACGAATAATTTGCTATTCAGCTGTTCAACTGGATCTCGGACGCTCTGCATCAAATGTTAAAAAAACCCGAACAAACCTAGTGCAAAATTTAAATATTTGAAAAGTCTACTCTTAATGTTTTGCATTTTTTTTTCATGCAAATTTTTTAATATTCGATGAATGAGGATTTTTTTTAATAATTAGGTATAACTTTATAGTACATAATCAAATATTTGTAATTATTTATTTACTGACTGACAACGATCTAGTGGAAATTCTCGGTACCAATCATGTACATACATTGAAGTATAAATTATTCTCTTTTCTTAAAAATTTTCATCTGCCTTTTATTCATCCAGAAAATTATAAATTACAGATTAAAAATACTTTTCTATGTGCCTATTCCTTCAAATTATTTTCTAAATGAGAATTAATGAAATATGTAAATGTTTAATTGGAATGATGGCATATTAGAATATAAGTGAAATGTTTAAAAACAAATTATATTTTCAAAGTGGCAGACGATTTGAGTAAAATTATTTAATTGAGTAGATAACAAGGGCTGGAAGCTGGAGTTACTTTATGGGTATCCCTTTTTCTCCAGGGTAACATGTTAGAGGACAAATTCGATGAGATTAACTTTTAACCCTCTAAGGGTGTATGATACTTGGTCTACTGATAGAGCCATAACCACATACAAATTTGAAAGAAATTTTCAAATTCAAATACCAGCCCGAGAATCCTGGAAACAGTGACCTCCCGTACAGGCTGAACTTGTCTGGTACAAAGACGGTTCAAAAACCAAGGAAAGAGCCGGTACTGGAATCTATGGATCCAAGTCAGCAAGTATCAGGCAAAACTATTGCCATAAACTCTGATAGCCAAGCAGCTCTAAAGGCAATTCTCTCACCAGAAATCAAATCATGACTGGTGAAAGACTGTCTAGAAGACCTGGCAGAGCTAAGTAATCAAAACAAGGTGACCCTAGCCTGGGTGCCAGGCAACGAAAAGGCCGACGAATTAGATAAGGCCATGACAGGCCCCGATCCCTTCTGTGGAGTTGCTATGGCATTGTGCAAGGCATCCATCAAACAATGGATGCAAAAAGAGTCTCAGGAATTAGGGAAAAACTATCTAAGACTGACACAGGCCAAACAATTCATCAAGAAACCATCGGCCAAGCTCATGAAAGAACTACTGGATCAAAAGCATCAAATCGTGAGGATAACAGTAGTAGAATGAACATCAGTGTCATCAATCCAGCAAAATAAGTAACTTGTAAAGAAGATGAGGAAACATCATTCCACGTCCTGCTAGAATGAGTTTTCTAACATTGGGCGAAGAAAAGCCAATCGCATGCAACTACATGCGGGAGCCACTGTCAAAGCTACTAAGTACAATAAAAAAGACCAAGCTAGACGACATAATCTAAAACAATCGGAATCCCACAATACACTTGAAAAGGTCGCGGTGGACAAGGACAAACAACGTCCAACTCCTAGTTAATCTAATCTACTTAGCCGACGAAATCTCGTGGAGTTCGCGCATGACGTATTGTAATGTGGAATATATCTGATTGTCCATGAGCAGATAAAAATTTATTTTCGCGCGCTGTTTTCGATCATCTGATCCCTCAAATTCGTAAAAGCCACGCCTTCCCACCACAATACGTCACTGTGACGTCGTATCAATCGGCGTAATATTATACCTTCTTTTTATAGAATCATGTGTAGTGTAGGACCACCAAATTGTGGCACAACAGCACTGGATACCTATTCTCAAACTCAGAAGAGTGCTCTTACACGAATGTTCTATCACCAGTGTTGCCAAATTTAAATTGTTGTACCATGCTGTAGATTCTTTTTTTTTTTCATGATTCTATCGTACAAAACTTAAAAGATTACAAATGCAAAATATCGCACAAAGCAAACAATGTAAATAAACAAATATCCTACTTATAGGTGACAAATGACAGGCGCGCGAAAATTAATTTGAATCGCAAATAATGGAGCTTGCACATTTCAAAGGTAACTTCTACTTTTTAATAGGGTAATATTGTAATGAATTGTGTGATTTAGTGAACAAAAATAGAGGACAACTTTTAATTGTAATTATTAAATAAGCAATAATTAAAGAGATGTGGTAAATGTTTATTAAATTTATAATTAATGCTATTTTTACCAATATATTTATATGAATACCAAGTGACAATATTCTGTATTTATTAACATTTCTTATTGACTAAACTATCTGGGGTCATTGTTGCTGTGATGGCCCAGACTTCAAAAGAAGAAATGAGCAAATTTTTTTCAAGTTTCTCGTAGCAGTATTTTCAAATAATGGCATGTATGTATTTATTTATACAGAGTGGGCCACCGATAACGCCTCGGTCTGTGGAGATAAAACGATTTATTTGATTTTTAAAATCTGTTTCTACAGCAAGATGTATATCAGAAAAGACAACAATTTAAAAATAATTTCAATTATACAGGGCTCTCCAAGAAAGTGATAAATATCAAAGTTAGGTTTTTTACTCATTTCCTCTTCCTTTTTTTTAATTGACCACCCTGTATTTTATATCACCATTTAAAAGTACCATAACTAAAGTTTCATTTGAGTTAAGCATTCCGTATACCTAAAGTTAATAATTTTGGGAGATTTTTAAATTTAAATGACAAAAAAATAATTCACAAAATAGTTTAATTTTAACTGGCAACTAGTTTATTAATTAGTAATTAGAATTAAACCAGCTATAATTATCGACTAAAAAGTTTTCGACAATTTCTAATAGGGCTAACATTCAGTTAAAAATAAATACTAATAGCAACCAATTCTAGACTCACTGCATTATAATACCTACTTTATTCTAAGTTTATTATGTTTTTAAGTTAATTTTGAAACCTCAATACTGATAGTTCGTGTTGAATTATATTCACCATTGCTCTAAGCTTTCATTCTCAATCCTTTATTATTCCTGGAGACGTATCTGCAAGCCTTTTACTCCTGGAGACGTCCCTGTCGCACTGCCTTGGTCGATAAGAACGGCCTCTCGTCTAATAGCTACATCACAGGCGTCATTCACTTCTTGTCCACTTCTCATTGGTTATCCATTCCCGGCAATCGACCTCATTGGTTAATAACACCGGCGTTAGGCACTTCCTAATTGGTCAACGTCGAGTGTCACTCTCAATCTAGATGAGCAAGTATGTAATTTGTAAGGGCACCATGTAATAAAATTAACATCGTTTCAGTAGTGTTTTAAAATAAAGTGTGTAATTAGAAGGTGATGTTTTCATCGAAGCACTAATCCTTCCAGCTCTACGGATCGCACAGGTATTTCCAACAATTTGCCAAGGTCCGTATGTCGGTCCTAGTTTGTTTATTGGAGCCGTTAGAAGCCTCTTTCGGTCAATTCTGCGACAAAATCTGGTCCTTCGAGCCGGATCCAATTTTCTTAATATACATGATAAATCTATATAGTAAAACCTCTTCTCTATTCTAAATATGTCATGTCGGTACCTACTTTCACATTTTTGTGTTCCTCATAATAATTCTTGATTGACTTTATTCAATTTACAACTTTTTGCATACTTCTATATAGCATAATCTTTATAGTAATACTTGCTCCGAGCCTAAAATATCGTGTCGGTAATTAAACCATATTACAATTTTATATTTTTATAGGGTGATCTTCGCATGACAGTTTTGGGTCGCTATACCCATATTATAATTTTATATTTTCACAGCGTGATCTTCACATAAGACAATCTTGGGTCGCTATACCCATATTACAATTTTATATTTTTACAGGGTGATCTTCGTATAAAATACTCTTGCGTCTATATACCCATATTACAATTTTATATTTTTACAGGGTGATCTTCGCATAAGACACTCTTGGGTCGATATAGCCATGTTACAATTTTATATTTTTACAGGGTGATCTTCGTATAAAACACTTTTGGATCGCTATACCCATATTACAATTTTATATTTTTACAGGGTAATCTTCGCATAAGACAGTCTTGGATCGCTATATCCATATTATAATTTTATATTTTTACAGCGTGATCTTCGCATAAGACAATCTTGGGTCGCTATACCCATATTACAATTTTATATTTTTACAGGATGATCTTCGCATAAAATACTCTTGGGTCGCTATACCCATATTTCAATTTTATATTTTTACAGGGTGATCTTCGCATAAAATACTCTTGGGTCGATATAGCCATGTTACAATTTTATATTTTTACAGGGTGATCTTTACATAAGACATTCTTATTACAATTTTATATTTTTTCATGGTGATCTTCGTATAAAACACTTTTGGGTCGCTATACCCATATTACAATTTTATATTTTTACAGGGTGATCTTCGCATAAAATACTCTTGGGTCGATATACCCATATTACAATTTTATATTTTTACAGGGTGATCTTCGCATAAAATACTCTTGGGTCGATATACCCATATTACAATTTTATATTTTTACAGGGTCATCTTCCCATAAAACCCTCTTGGGTTGCCATACCCATATTACAATTTTATATTTTTACACAGTGATCTTCCCATAAAACACTCTTGGGTCGCTATACCCATATTAAAATTTTATATTTTTACAGGGTGATCTATCTTCGCATAAGACACTCTTGGGTCGCTATACCCATATTACAATTTTATATTTTACAGGGTAATCTTCGCATAAAACACTCTTGGGTCGCTATACCCATATTATAATTTTTACAGGGTGATCTTCGCATAAGACACTCTTAGGTCACTATACCCACATTACATTTTTTTTACATTTCATATAAAATGTTCTTTCATAAGACACTTTTAAGTCATTATATCCATTTCATAGTTTATTCATGTAAGAAAATTACAAAACCATAAACATTAAAATAAATTACTTTGGGTCACAGAGTTGGGACGTTTCCGCCAGCAGGTCTAGACTGAAGACAATATTACAATTTAATATGTTTCACGCTTATCATTTTGATTGCATAGGAAATCATGCTTTCATACACATGCCTCTTAAAAATGGCTCAAACAACATCATTACTTTACATTGTACAAACATATTTTTTTTTCTCCTAATGAACTCACTTACAATTTAGTTTCTCTCTCTCCCCGGACCACCTTTTCGTGGAGGGAGGATGTTGAATTATATTCAACATTGTTCTAAGCTTTAATTCTCAATTCTTTTGCTGGAGATAAAAACGGTCTCCCGTCTAATAGCTACGTCACAGGCTTCCACTGCTCATTGGTCATCCATACCCGGCAATCGGCCTCATTGGTTAATAACACCGGCGTTAGGCACTTCCTAATTGGTCAACGTCGAGCGTCACTCTCAATCTAGCTGAGCAACTTCTTTCCCGGCAGAATAACAGTCAGAAACAAAACATCGCTTTGCTGTGTAAAAAGAAGGCAACGCTTTTGGCGGCCGTCATAAATTAATTTTTAAAAACATAAGAATGGCTTAAGTGCTTATGTAATTAATTTCCTAAGAAAAGGTCTGTACATAGTGTAAAAAGTATGTAGTTTGAAAGTGCACCATGTAATAAAATTACATTGTTTCAGTAGTGTTTTAAAATAAAGTGTGTAATTAGAAGGTGATGGTTTTATCCAAGCACTAATCCTTCCAGCTCTATGGATCGCACAGGTATTTCCAAAGTTATTTAACAATTTGCCAAGGTTCGTATGTCGGTCCTAGTTTGTTTATTGGAGCGAAAACACCGTTAGAAGCCTGTCTTTCGGTCAATTCTGCGACAATTCCTTATTACTAACGTCATTAGTGTTGCAATACTTATTTTTAAAAAAGTCTAGCCTTTTTTTTAATATGATCTTTAGTCATGAATAAGAGAAGAATTTCCTCAGAAAATCCTTAGAAATGTGAATTGGAACTTTGAAAACCATGCGTATTATTGAAGGCCGTTTAGAGAAACTTTTCAAATTAACTCAAATCTGTTATTGGTTCTTGTTTTATTTATTTTTAACAGAATGAAAAAGCCGCATTAGATATAGTCAAAAACTTATTCAGTCGACAATAAATTACAGCTGGTTAAATTTTAATTACCAATTAAGGTGATTACAGCACCTCTTATAATTTTCCGACAAGGATATCTCAAAAAGTAATTTCGTTAAAAGATTAAAATTTTGTAAAAATAAATTTTCTAGATATGCATATATTTTAATGAAAATAAATGCATTCTTCAACAGCACTATTCTTTATATAATCCTCAAATTTGAGCTCTTAATGTCTTGTTAATGATTTTTTAAAATTCGCCAAAATTAGTGGCTTAAATGTTCGGTTAAATCGCGTGAATTTGGAGATGGGTAGTAACAAATACGTAAATGTACCTTCATAACAGTTATGGATTTGCTTCTGCCCATCTCTAAATTTCAGTGCAACACCGGAACCACCTGGAACTCTAGACTAACTAAACTTTGATTTTCGTCAATGGACGACTCAGCCAAGTCCGACTCAGCTGAGATCTGTTTATAAATACAGGCCTTCAGAGTATTTTAAATTTAAAAATCCCTCATAATTATTAACTTTATGTATAGGGAATGCTTGACTCAAATGAAACTTTAATTAAAGTACTTTTAAATGGTGATATAAAATACAGGGATGTCGATTTAAAAATAAAAACTGAGAAAATTATGTATTTTAGTTTTGACTCATCCTGTAAAGATTTTTTTATAATTGAAAAAAGTAGTGCATTGGCATAAATTTTGACTAATATCAAAAACCTTGTACCGCAAAAAAATTGGTTTTCAATTGTTACTTTTGCACCATACAGGTCATTGAAATACAATTTTCATATAAAACTGGTTATAGCGTGAGGAATACCCTATATAATCTCATACTATTTGGTAATATAATGGGAAAGGCGAGGCCAATTAAAATATAAAATAAAATACAGGGTGTTGCATTTAAAAAATCCAACTTTGATATTTATCACTTTCTTGGAGAACCCTGCATTATAATTGAAATTATTTTTAAATTGTTGCCATTTCTGATATATATCTTGATGTGAAAACAGATTTTAAAAATATAATATAGTTCTGTCTCTCCAGACCGAAGCATTATCGGTGGCCCACCTTCTATAAAACGTCGATATCAAGTTTCCGACTTATGGCTTTTTTCTGATGAGATCAATAATTATGAGGAAATTAATAAAATAGCAGAAGAGGAAAGAATTGGTAATGAAATAAAAATTGAAGAAGACGTAAATGATAATGGTGAACACGTGGAGGAAATACAAGAAACCAATAGGCTTCGAAAACCAAGAAACCGAATAAAAAATATGGCCTTTGGGGAAAAAATTCTGGAGAGGCATATGTTTCTAGACTAGGAAAGAATTATTTCACACCATTACCAGCTTGCTGATAAGTCTCTTTAGAGGGTTTTTATCTCATATCTCAGCACATTGAAAAAAAAAATGCCAAACAAATCTGAAAAGCAGTACAAAAAGAAAACATTTACGTTTTATAATCAAAAAGTTGGGGTCTGTAAATTATTTTTTAAAAATACCTTAGACATTTATAACTATTGTATTGATTCTGTTTTGAAAAAATTAAATGAATTTCGGTTCTTGGAAATATAAAAAAAGGGACTCATTTAAGCCGTCCTAATAAAATTAATGAAAATTTGATCGGAATAAAACATATTAATAGTTTTACCAGAAAATTCCCATTATTGTAGGGGTTTCACAAACGAGAGTTTTTGGAAGGATCGTTTAACTTAATATATAATTATAAACAAAAATGTATAAGCAATGGTAGAACACTCGATAAACAACACATTTACTCAGATATTTTTAATACAAAGTTTAATTTAGATTTTTTGGGCCGGAAAAAGATTAATGCTCTGTCTGCAAAACATTTATAAAAGCGTCAAGAGGAAAAGGTTTTATCTCAGCTGGAAAAGATTGAAAGGTACAATTTGGCATTGCAAGATGAAAACAATAATTTCATATATTATGTTTTTATGATTTACAAGCTGTTACTTCACTACCTAATGGTAATGTTTCAATATTTTATGTGGTTTTGCCATAAAAGTAAACTAATCGTTTTGGTTTTCAACATAAAAGAAAAATCTGGGTTTTGCTACATATGGCATGAAGGAGACGCCAAATGCTAAAGGAGCAAATGAAATAGCAACCTGTGCATTTCGGTTTTTAAAGAAATATGACATAGAAAAAAAATGTATTCTACATTGATAATTGTACAGCTCAAAATTAAAAAAAAAAATTGATGGCTATTATTTTTAGTTTTCAGAAGTAGCATTTCTGACTACAACGTTAAGCCAAACTGAAAATATCTGATCAAAATTAAAGCCTGAAATATTAAAATAAAGAAAAATCTGGTTCGTGGTATAGTTGGCGAATTAAAAATCCTGTAACTAATTTGGTAAAAAAAAAAAATTGGAAAGTTGTAGTAAGTAGTGGTTCAATAACAGATGTTAACTTAGAAAGCAGATTATTTTATCTTATGGGTGTTTTGGAGGGTAAATTAAAAGTGTAAAGTATCAAGTGAAAGGCTCTTTGAAGCACAATTTCAAAAATGCATAATACAGTCATTTGCGTTTCTTTACTTAACTCATTTTCGAAAAATTACTTATCTGCAAAGGGCCCAGAAAAATCTAGAAAAATCATGAGAATAAGATGTAGATTGAATAATTGCATTTTGTTAGAAAGTTTTTTTATACCGAAAAAAAAAAGTTCCACTGTGCTGACATTTATCAGCTCCGGCCTAAATCTATCAACATAATTATTATCAACTCTATTTAAAACAAACTTTTAAAACAATAATTAAGGTAGGGAACACGATTGTGCAAGTACGATTCACACTTGGCCATGTTTTATTAATATATTTTATTATCATTTTAGACATAAAAAATAACTAGAAGCTAAAATATCTTGAAAATGAAGATTACTTTACATTAAACAATTTGCATAACATTACTACATTTTTATAAGAAAAATAATTCATTTAAAAAATATATAATAAAATATTGACTTTAAATGGATTAATAATTTTGCTCTATAAGAATATCTGGAAAAATTAGCTCTTTAAGATTATATTATTATCAAAGGTAGTAGGATAATAATAATTGGTATTTAGGTATGTTTATTATCAACATTTTTTTGAAATCTAATAAATACCAGTTCCAATAACTAAAATATTTTCCAATACTTAAGGGGATCACAATATTATATGTAAAAAAGAAAATAATGAGTAAAGGATTGATATTTGTTTGGGTTAAAAGAAGTTTGTATCCTATTCATGATAACCAATGTACAGAGAAACACTTTGTCGCTGGAAAGACAAAGAGGTGTAACTCCAATTTACTGATTTTACAGGAGACCCAATTAAACTTTTTGTTGTATGCTTATTAGTGCATTTAATTTGTTATACGTTAACTATAAGGAGAAGAGATACACCCCTTTGCCACATCATAAATATCCACTTTAACATATTTGTGGCGTTCTTAATTCAAATTGGACATTTTTTGATATACACCTCTTTGCCTTTCTACTTAATGACAAAATAATTCAGTCAACACAATTAGTCAAAACAGTGTCACATGATACAGGAATTATATTCTCACTAGCAAGCTGTTTATTAAATAACTAAATACATCATTTGTAAGGAACCTTGAAATAAAAGTAATCTAAAAAAGGTTACAACATGTAATTGAAACATTTGAGTGATAAAATTGCATGATAAGCATGAAAAACTAACATTTTTAAATTTACAGGCAGGTGTCAAAGATTTATTTAAAAAATTTCACACAAAAATAGTTAATTATTTTTGTGTCTTGATTCACTTGTCAAAACCTCTTTACATATGCCGATGTTTACTCATAATTTTAGTTGCAGTAAAATTTTTATATGCTTTTCACTCATGCTACACCTAGGTTAGGTAATTAAAAATATGTTTTCCCCAGTATTTTCATAATAGAAATGTAATATTAGTTTTTACTGTATCTAATGAAATTTGAATGTGAAAATATAATTAAACTGCTCACTTGATACACCTAATTTTATCATCATTTGTTAGATACTTTATCCTAGAAACGCCTTAGCCGATTTTTAAAAATGAAGAAAATTCTGAAAGTTCGTTATTTCTTGATGTGATCTTCAATAAAAATTCACTTTTCAGTGTTACAGGGTGTGAAAGATTACAATGCAAAAATGGAAAATTTTAACTGTCTGCACCAGTTCTAATATTAATTACAGAACTTTAATTGTAATCATATTTAGAAGTTTGGTAGATATCTCAGAACGTATTTGGCAGTTTTATTTTTTTGTTTTTTTTTTGTTCAGAAAAAAAGTTATAGGGAATTTCAAAAAACTAGAATGTTTTAAATTATTTTTTCAAAAATAAAATAAATGAAACGCAAAGCCAAATGTGACACAATATACGAGCGTTTCCCTTCAGAAAACAACTACTCGTTTGGCAAAAAGAGCAACAGGCAGTAAATTATATTCAAAGGAAAACAGCAAAGATAGAAATTAAATTTCAACACTCTACCTTTGATTTTGCTTACTAAGGAGAACATCATTCTTGGACCAGTTTTTTCCTTATTAGGACCCTTCAGCAAGAAATAGATAGGTTCTCAATTCCAGTCTCTAATTGAATTAAAAAAAAAAACACCAAATTCACTAGTATACAATAATGGTGGTTACGAAGAGAATAAGTATTCAAATAGTAAAGCCATCTGTTCCTAGTAAGCAAAATTAAAGGTCGCTTGTATTATCCAGTTAGAAAACTAGTCCAAAAATGACGTTCTCTTTAGCTGTTTTCCCTTAAGATATAATTCAATACCTGTAGCGGTATTAGCCAAAGGAGTAGTTGTTTTCCGAGGAGAAATGGTCGCTCGTATTTTATATTATAATTTAAAAAATTAGAACTTTTTGAAAATACCCTAGAACTTTTTTCTAAACAATGAAATACGTAACTGACAAGTACGTTCAGAGATATCGACCAAAACTTCTAAATGTGATTATGGTGAAAGTTCTGGAATTACTATTACAACAGATGCAGTTTACATTTTTTATTTATTTGTAACGGGAAACCCCATTACAAAGCAAAACACATTTAAATGATACAGATAATTGTAAATTATAAATTAAATTAAAAAGTACAAGTAAGAGAAAAAAAGTTAAATTAAGTCAAATAAATTATAGATCAATAAATACGTTGTAGTCTTTCACACCGTGTATAACACTGAAAAGTGACTTTGTACATCAAGCTATTAATTCAAGAAAAAATTAAATTTCAGAATGTTCTTCATTTTTAAAAATCGACTAAGGGGTTTCCAAAATCAGTCTCCTACAAATGAAGATGAAATTAGGTGTATCGACTAATTCCGTGAGCAGTTTATTTTTTAATTTAGAAGTTGTATGATAGTAATACATTGTTTTAGTCTTGAAAACAAAAACAAAATTAAAAAAATAAAATAACTAAAGTATTAAAGAAAATATTCTTAGAACTCCGTTGACTTAATGAAAGCATTTCATTTTGGTCTGTTTTAATAATATTCCAGTAAATAAGTAATACAAAAACAAATGTTGCTTTATGAAGTTAACATACTAGGGGAAGTAAACAAAAAGATTATTTAGAAACATTTCAATTCAATCTGATTTTTATAGTTTAATGTCCATCGCACCATGGCTGACAATTGGAATTGGTACATGGTTGCCAAGGTTATATAGTAATATTTTATATCTAAGTAAAAGTAAATTTGAGACATCAGAGATGCTGTCAAACATATATATTTTTGAGATATATGGCAACACAGCAGGGGTAAAATTCAAATTCTATATATCATAGTAGAGTGGAATAGATATGTGCATTAATAAGACAATAAACTATAAGACTACCCAGATTTTTTTATTACCTACATATAATAGTAAAAGTTTTCTACTTACCTCACTACTTTCTTCAGATGTATCTGAAATCTCCCTAACAGTCTGTCTTTTACTAACAGTATTTTTGTTGGCAGGTTTCCTCCCCCTTCCTTGGGACCTCTTAGTTGAGCTGACTTCTTCTTCCTCCTCCATTAGAGCAAATAGTTCATTAAATTGCTTCCTTTGGCCGTCATTGCTGTTGTTGTGTGCAATGCTGAGAGCCCTCTGCATAGAGTCTAGGGTGTAAATTGCCATGCAATCATGTTTTTCACAAATAATTCTCAACTTTTCCAAATGTCCCAGCACTTGGTCTGCACTAGGCACTGTAGCACTTAAAGTCTTACTTGTACTAGATCTTTTCCGCTTATTAGGAGAGGTTGAAGGATACCTTGTGCTTAATAATGATGAAATTAGTTCAGCCACTTTGTCTATATACTCATCACACCAATATTTTATAATGGTAAACACAAATAGATCACCATGATCACAAATGTCCCTGGAGAACAAATATTTTATGTAATCTGCATTTGGTTTCTCCAGTTTAAGCATAAGCGTAATTGCCATTAAAGCTTCTGAGTGTTGTTCATAGTCTAACTCTGTAATTAATGGTAAAACTGTATCTATCGAGACATTATGAGCACTGACAAGTTGCCAGAGGAAAAACTGTTCAATGCTCTCCCAGCTCAGGCTGGCTTTTAAAACAGGTATGATAGTTTCTGTCTTGAACATCATAAGATGTCCTTGAAGCACTTTACCCACTAAGGTTTGTAATTGCTTAGGATCTATTGCTGAAATTATTACCCTCAAAACCTGAGCATTATTTAAAGTTTGCTGTTTAAAGTCCCTATATAGATCTGGCACTATCCACATCATTAATTTTGTATCACTGATATGACAAGCATGTAAGTCATCAAATAAACAAATGTCTATTTTCTTTTCTATGCTGTGGCAAAAGTCTTTGTATACGCTTATCTTTAGAGCACTTGCAACAGAATGATCTTCTTTCTTGTTTTCTCTCCATATTTTTGCTTTGAGGTAATAAATGAGCAGGTAACCCATACATGGCATATCACTATACATTTCAGCAGTTAATTTATAGAGGACATCTTTTCCTATCTCATCTTTACCAAACCCATACAGAGTTTTAAATAAAGTAAATAGTGGAGACTTCATGCTATCATTTAGGTTTTCTTCAGTTAAAAAATCAGGGAATATCTCCCCTTTCACTTCATCTTTTACACAAGTAACAAGACATTTTGCTACTGCTGGTAGATTTTCATCATCTTCATCTAAATCTATTACTTGTTCAATGAGCTTTTCCATTAGATCATTTCTTTCATCGGAATCCAGTTCCTTTTGAAGCTTTTGAAGTGTATCCCCTATAGGTCCTTCTATAAAATTGTCATGCTTATTTTTGTCTTTTAATTTTATTTTGGAGAGTGGCATGTCATCCTCATCTTCATCCGTATCATAACTAATAGGTGTGGTTATTCTTAAGCCAGGATCTTCTTCATCATCACTGAAAGCCGGCTCACTGTCCAATATTATATGATTATTCATGAGAGAAACAGATTCATTCTCCTCATATTTAATAGAGTTGGGCGTATTTGAAAGTTCTTTTGAAGAGGATTCTGAAGGTGCTGCATTACAAAACTCCCTAAATGTATCTTGAACCATATTCCTCAAGTCTCTATCCAACTTAGAGTTATCAAAGAGAGGTAGAAGTGAAGGCAAAACTCTCTTATCTAAAATTTGTCTTAATGAGGTAAAAATGCCTGCCTTAACTTTTTCCACTAGTGGAGGGTAAAAATGTGTTATAATTCTACACAAAAAATCCAGTAAAGTAGCTGAAACTGCAGGATGTGACCTCATGGAATTGTGCATTACTAAAATGGCAGGTTCAATATTCATAATATTATCTTTTTCACTGTCAAAAAATAGCCAATCATAAAAAAGGGCTAGTTTAGCATTAGAAACTGCCACAGTTGACGTACAAGTTGTTAATAGCCACCCAATAACAGCCCATCTAGGTATTATGTCAGAGCAAAGTAATTCATTTGTTGGATGGATAACACCAACTATAAAGCGTATTATATCACATCGAAGACTTTGTGATTCTGGAGTAGCTAAGTACTGTCGCTGAAACCAGTCTTGATAACGTTTATGATTCCCAAACCTGACTTGAGAAGTTAAAAACACAAGTTTTCTTTCCATTTCTGGTGTTAACCTTGATTGAAGAAACCTACGTGATGTTCTATTTTGCAACAGCTGTAGAACTCCAATAAAATTAGGAGACAGTGACTTAGGAGTTAGTAATATATCCTTCCAAAGTTGTTCAAATTCAGGTATCCTTGCAACATTTTGTAAAAGTCTAACTAAATCTCTTCCAATTACTAAACATTCATGAAAATGATCCCTCATAATACTTATTAAAAAATTAACCTCTTTTTGTCTCAAACTTGATAGATAAGGCGCATTGTGATCTTCTATTAGTCTTAAATATGTATAAACTACTGATGCTATTAAAAGTGGAAATTTCTCTAACCAACTTCTATATTCTATAAAAACATCAAGAATGGATTCAATAAGCGTAATATTTTTTGGGGATACATCACCTCCTGCTGCATGCCTCATCAAATTCCACACTAAAGTGTCCACATTGGTCACAGCATTTTTTATCATTTCTCTTAAGAGCCATATTAACTGTTGTTTTACCACTTCATTAAAACGTAAGTATCTGTCCAACACTAACTGAGATAAATTTGTAACTATTAGCCCAAACCCATCACGAGTTATTAAAGTTAAGTCCCTATAACTTTTGGCTGCATTGTGTGGTTCTGTTAAAATTGTAACCAAAAGTCCAAATGACACTTCTTCATAACCTTTTTCCTTCAAGAGTGCCTTGTTAAGAGCCTCGTGTGCATCTTTATCACTTAATCCAGCTGTTGTGCTTTGAAGAAATTGGTAACTTCTTTCTAGTTTCTGAAAAGCAAAAATCAAATTTTAATTTTACCGCGCTTACAATGCTGTCAACGACAAAATACAAATAAAAGAAGTCAAGGCGAGATTCACAATGGCGGACATTTGCTACCTAATACGATTTTAAATGATTTACCTCTTCTAAATCATCTTTATTTTCCACTGGAGAAGTTAAAAATAGTCTAGAAGTCCCCGTTGAAATCACTTCCATATCGTAAAATGGATAATAACGGCCGCTACGAATTTCGCACTGTTGACAAACACAGCAGGGCCTGCATCGTTCCGTCCTCGGAAAATGTTTGTGAAAATCAAGCTCGCCTTGGTGACTTGGTTCGTAGTGTGGCGGAGTTGGTATATGTAAACGGTGTTGCCAAGTCTCATAATTTTCCGCAGTATACCGAGAAATCAATAAATCGTTTACCGTGAAACGACATGCCTATTAATACATTAAATTCCATTAAGCTTCATTATTTGCCCTTTTTTGTTAATCATGACATCATTATTCAATCATTTATCAAATCTATATTAATAAGTCAAGAATAAAATACACACGTTTTCAGACTTGAGGTACTAAGACTAACATTAGCATTAAAGTCTTTGTTTAAAGCAGCCAACTAAAACTAAACACCTAATTTATATTTATTATTTACCTATAAACAAATTAGTTAAACAGTGCCTTAAAATGTTGCTTGAATCTATACCTACTCAATTTTCGCTAAAAAAAAATTGGGTACTTCAACAAAATCATAAAACGGACAACGTGTAATTCTTGTAATGTACCTCTTAATATCAAATTCTAATTAATTTGCTAGACTGGCATAGGGGTAAGTGGGAAAATCAGTTTACTTTCCAATTTAAAAAGTTGACATACCTACACAGCACGTTGAATAAAACCACATACTTTGATTATATGATTTTAATATTTAATTGTAAAACATAAAAAATTAACTAACGATTAAACTATTTGATTTACCTAGTGACTGATTTAAAAAATGTTTACAATAAAAAATATAACCTGCAGAATGCTTGTCTAAAATATTTTAAGTATTCTTTGACGGCTTTTTATTTTATTAAAAATAAAATACAGTAAAATTACGTGGGTACCTATTTTAGATTTTATTTTATTCCATATACTGTAAAATACAATCATCAAATAAAATAGCAGACCTGGGAATTCCTACTTAAAAAGTCATTAATAGGTAATTACAATTACTTTTTTTCATATAATTTGTAACTGTATTTAAGCACTTTCTTAAAGTAATTTGGAATTGTAATTACAGCAAAATTTGTGGAGGAATTGTAATAGCAGCAAAATTTGTGGAGGAATTGTACTTTTTAATTATATTATTTAAATTATTACATTTTCTTTTAAATACGTGTTTACAATATGCACGTGGTATAAAAACAATAAATTTTCTGTTCGTATGGGTCACTAGAACTCGGACTCGCATCTATCTTATTTGTTTAAATGCATTTGTCGAAAGCGCTGTGCCGTGGAAAGAGCCTCAGTGAAGTAATGAAATTGTTGAACCCAAAATAATAACAGTGAGAGGTGAGTAGATGTAGATACCCTTATTTTTAAGACGTATTTTGTATTTATATTATTATAATCATAATTTGTCACAAACATTAAAAACTAAAGAAAGCATGAAGTGCAGTTTTTATATGGTTGATTAAACGGCCCCAGACTAATGATGCCCGATTTGTATGGTATGATTATAATATAAAAGTACATATAGGCCAAGCGGTACATGAATTTTGTATTTTTGTTTTGAATCAATACACTTTTAAAAGCTCACATATATTATATTAACTTCATTTTCCACTTTTTATACTACTTTTGTTTCTTGTTATGAATTTTATCTTTTCCCATAAAATACCTTAAATGATATAGAAAACAATACGTTTATTAGGGATGGTTGCATAAAGCTTACTTAGTTTTAGGCTTAGATAAAAGAGACCGGTTTTTAGGTTATACAATACATGTCAATTTCCGATCCTATAGGTTCAGCCTAATGTTTGGGGAAACAAGTGATAAACGGTGTTTAGACTGTACCTATGCCATACAAAATTTGTCATGTGTCACCACAAACCGAGTTTAACTTTAAGTAAGCTTTATACAACCCGTCCTTAAAATATCTTTAACTTTAAGGAATAATTAAGAAAGTCGCTGCAAACGGCTGTTATAGTTGAACCCGAGAATAACATATTCTCGGGTTGAATATTTTGAATTACCTATTTAAAAGTGTTATTCTTACCGATCCGGTTGGTTCATGATTCCTCAATTCTATCATAATTTGTTATTTTATGCGCAGAGTAATTAGAAAAGTAACTATAAAAGTAAATGATAATTCCTTTTTTCATGTAATTAAAATTAAATCAATATAATTCCTATTTTTACAACATGAACTTTGTACTTGTAATTAATTCCTTTTTTGAAAAAGTACTTTGTAATTGTAATTATTTTTAAAGTACATGTAATTACCCAGCTCTGTAAAATAGGTATTCAGTACTCAGATAATGAATATGTTTTGAGGATATAACTATAGGTACTTATGCAAACAAAGTCTCAATATATGTCTCTAGCGAGCTTATTGATACCACAAGACAAAATATTATACTTACGAGGAATTTGAATATCATAAACGAACAATCTAACACACACATCACTGTGCTGCTGATGTGTATTCTGAAACAAAATGCACACGAACTGATGGGTATAATAACTCCTTCAGACTAGTTGGCGTTTTATATCTTTCAAGACCTAATCTGATTTCATCAATAACTATTGGAATTCCTCTTAGGGCAATTTTCTTCATGTCATGATGAGTCTCCAACACGAAAAATCTAATTCACGATAAAAGATGACAATTAAAAAAATTGGTATTTTTTATATAATAATATTAATAATAATAATTATATATACCTATAGGTAGATACTCTAATCAAATTTAATGTTTAAACACTCTGGCGGAATCCATGTCGCAATAACATCCTTTATTTTGGTAACGAGATATACACATTGGGTTCAATCATTAAATCAAGTGTACATCTTCGCTGATCCCATATATGTTCCATGAGACACACCCTATATCCTGCATATACAAAATTGTTATTGTATTTATTTATGTAGGTAGGTTGATATAAATATATAGCTAGATTATTATATTAAATAAATGTTTAAGGCGGCCCATTATGATGTGAACAAATAAATATAGGCATTATTTGTTTTAGTTAAAAAAAATATTAAATTTATAAGTAGGGTAAAGTCGGGTAAGATGACGAACGCGCTAAGATGACGAATTGCAAATTTCTGCTACTAGAAAAGAGATGTCGCGACATGTGTAACCCCTTATGCTCTATTGGTTGTAAACTTTCTGTAGTATAAATGCGACTCGCGTATCGGGGACAACACTAATCCTTTGTAATTGCTGTGGTGGGAGGTGTTTGTGTGAATGCGTTTTGTTTTTTTTTTTCACTTACGCCGTGACTAGCAGTAGTATTTGATAAACCTTAGAAGCAAATTTCACATACATGAACAAATAATAATAATACCGTGACAAGAAGACGAAGCAACGACTTCTCGTAGGGTGGCGGCTTCGCCGCCACAGGAAAATTTCAATCAATACCTGGCTACGCCGACCGGCATAAACACCAACAGCTCACCTACTCTGTCAAAAGGAGACGGATGTACAAATAAAACGCATACGAGACGCGCACTACAAATGATTAGTGTTGTCCCCGATACGCGAGTTAAATGCGTAGCATCGTGGAAGAACTCTAAAGTGAGTTGTGACTATTTATACTGTTTGGGTGGTTCTTCTTATAATTTTAGCTCGGGGCAAAATAAGCTCTAATTTTCGCAAGGTACGTTATTAATTTATTTTAATTTTATTTTTTGGTAGTAGAAACCATTATCTATGGTAGGACATGATAAATTACTAATAAGATTTTGTTAAAATTTAATTATAGATTTTTAAAATTGTATGTGCTTGTGTCTCTAAGATGACGAACCGTTGTTGTTGTTGCTAAGATAACGAATTCGCCAACTTTGCTGCATAGCTTAATGTGTTTAAAACATGTTTAAATTTTAATATGGGGAAATATACAAGAAAAACAAATAGACAGTTATGGAGTAAGGAGAACATGAGACAAGCATTAAGAGAAATTATTAATAACGGTTCAAGCGTAAATGGAGCCTCTAAAACCTATTCAGTTCCTGAGGCAACTCTTCGACGTGATATAAGAAAACAGCGATGAGGTACGTAGTTTTCCATATCTTACAATCTTACCTATATGAAAAGAAAGCTTAGATTTTTGGAAAATATAAATTCACTCTAAAAAATCAAAATCTCTTTAAGAGATAAACCAACTAGGTTTTTTCCAGAATTTTCCACAAAATGCTGGTCGCTTCAAGCCAACTTTTACTGATAATCAATTATTGGAGTTAAAAAACTACATATTAGAATTAGATAAAAGGGCATTTGGTTTAACAAAAAAACAATTTTCTTCAATTGTTTTTGACTACGCAGAAAATCATGGGATCACACATCGATTCACTATAAATAAGAAAAAATATAAAAAATTTATAAAAGATTTTAGATTTTCCTTGAGAACTCCAGAATCAACCTCGATTGCTCGCATGATGGGGTTTAACAAAGAAAACGTTAAACAGTTTTTTACGGTCTATAAAGAATTAAAATTAAAACACAATTTTGCAGCTAATCGCATTTACAATTGTGATGAAACTGGAATTTCAACAGTTCCTACAAAAAATCCTAAACTTTTAACACCAACAGGAAACAGAAGAGTCAATAAAATTTCATCGGCAGAACGAGGAACTAACGTCACAGCTTTATGTTGTATTAGTGCTGTTGGTACGTATGTTTCTCCGTTTTTAGTATTTCCAAGGGTAAGAATTCAACCTTCTTACTTAAATGGACTTCCACCAGGTTTCATTGGAGTACCTATCAGAGTAGTTGAATGACGACTGAAAATTTTACAAAATTTCTTGAACATTTCATTAACTTTGTGAAACCGAAGGAAGATGACCCCCTATTATTGATAATGGATAATCATGCAACACAATGTTAATTTGGAAAGTATAAATTTATGCCGCAAACATCACATAACATTACTCGGTTTCCCACCTCATACAAGCCACAGAATGCAACCATTAGATGTGTCTTTTTATGGACCTCTCAAAACAGCTTACAGTATTGTATGTGACGATTTTTTAATCAACAATCTAGGGAAGGCAATTACTTTACATGATATTGGTTCTTTATTTGGAAAGGCTTATCTAAAAGCAGCAACAGTTGCAAATGTTGTGAAAGCAACAGGTATAGAACCGTTCGATTCAGAAATTGTCTCTGAATTGGACTTTGCACCTTCTAAAACTACTGACACCTATCCTGATGCTACAACTTCCAATAAAGTCCAACCCGACCCACCCTTGTCCAGTCAGTCAACAGCTGATATCAATAACGATGAAGAGATTCAAGAAACAATGCAAACTCCGCCATCTACTGAAATCGTCGAAAAAATGAAAGAGGACTCTAATCTGTATGAAGCTCATTCTTCTACTTCTTGTACGATACCAATCAAACAATTTTACTCAACACAACTTCTGCCATTGCCTGTTGCAGAAGTCAGAACTAAACGCAAAAGAGCTAAACTATCATCCCTCGTTATTTCAAGCACGCCAGTAAAAACTGTTTTGGAAACAAAGGGACAGGAAAAGTAAGAGAAAGAAAAACAACAAAAACTTAGAGCAGTAGCCAGGGAGCAAAAAAGCCAAAGAATTACTAAAGAAGAAGAAGAAGAAGAAGAAGAAGAAGAAGAAGAAGAAGAAGAAGAAGAAGAAGAAGAAGAAAAAGAAGAAGAAGTAGAAGAAGAAGAAGAAGAAGAAGAACATGGAACCAAGGAAACTGGTTAAGCGAAGAGTATTCAGTTCATCAGATTCGTCAAATTCGTCAATTGAAGTAGACTTGGTAGACACTGATGATGATAATAACTCTTCTGAGAGTAACAAGATATCTGATAATGAGATGCGTCATCTGTGATGACGAAGGAAAAGATCGGGAACTATGGTTTCAGTGTTCAAAGTGTAAAAAATGGGCGCATGCCGCGTGCACTGATCTGGATATTAAGCAAGCCAAAGCCAAAAAGTGGTTGTGTGATTTTTGTAATCGATAACTGAATTCGAACTTTGTTAAATATTTTTAAAGGATATTGGGGTCTATTCTGTAACAATTCCTTTATATTTAACGGCCTTTAAAAATATTTTCTTCTTTACTTCTGTCATTATTTAAACGGATCTTTAAAATACATTAGAGTACTATCTTAAAGAAATCTGTTTAAATAATGACAGAAGTAAATTAACGAATACAAATATACTTTTAAAGGCCGCCAATATTTTTAAAGGCCGTTAAATATAAAGGAATTTTTACAGAATAGACCCCTTTGTGTTTTATTTTATTATCATAGAACGTTTTTTTATTTTTTTCTAGATTGTTAGAGTTGGCTGTGACGCTATTTGATTTTTTCTTTTTTTATTATAAGCATCTTTTTCGAAAATATTTGTGTTATTTAAAACATCCGTCAACTTACCCACACATAAAAGTCATCTTAGCGCAGGTGGGGTTAAGATGAATTTTACAATTTAAAAAAAACATCAGGTAAAAAAAGGCTTAAATGTATTATTCACTCCAGATTTGTTAAAAAGAATAAATTTCATATACGTGAAGCACATAAGATCAAAGATCTAGTTAACGGTTTTGAAGTAATTCAACTCGAATCGTTAACTTCGTCATCTTACCCGACTTTACCCTAAACTAGGCCACATTAAATATTTCACTATAGAATTTTTTATCAGAAATAACGCCGACTATCAAAAATGTTCATTAAAAAATTTACTAAAATTACTCTACTTCCACCTAACGAATATAGGCTGAAAATAGGAGAAAACTCGAAAGTTATAACGTTGCCTTCTCGTAAGACATGTTGTCAAATTTACTTAACGGGATGGCGTGCCCGGTATCAGAAAATAAATTGCAAATGTATTGGACACCTAAATCTCCCACGTGGTATTTATCATATCTTTAGGTCAATTATTGACATTTTGCAGTACACTTTAATAAATAGTAAATACGAACGATAATAAAACTATATACTACTTATTCGCCGAAGTTTGATAAGAATCCAAATTGTTAGGTATGTTGCCAAACAGTTTTTAATAGGTGTGGTTAGCTACATGCTACATAGAAATATCTAAATATTTTTCGGATTATGTGACTTTTGGAAACTAATTTCAAAATGTTTGCTTTAGTTTTAAATTTATATGATGTGGATCTATACATTAATCTTAAAATAAAAAGGGTGGACTATATTTACATTTAATAAAAATTTAAAATAAATCATAATTTGAATAACCCGCCTTTAATGTTTCATATCCTCCATTTTCTTATAGAAACAGCCATGTTGTCAAGTTGCAAAATATAACCCCAAATAAAAGATTTTAAGCAAAATTTAACCAAAGCATTAGTTCAAAGTTAAAATGTACATATGAATTTATATTTATACAAAATAAATAATATTTATAAAAATTGAACTAAAATTGAAATTAGAGATCTCAATAATTCAATTTAATTATTTCTACATGTTACAAGAGCAAATAATTATACATTTCATCAGTGTGACGAGTAAGGACCCTGAAAATAGGCAATTTCATAGTACATAGTCCTACAAAAAAGTTCAACGCGTGTTTTTATGGACTTTACGTTATTCTCTTTGCATATACCTGTAAGCATATAGGGTTAAAAACAATAATTGTGAAAAATTCAAATTCATTTGAGTCCGCAACACATGATCTAATTTCAGTGAATTCTATATCTTTTTAGAATATATGACCTAGTACCTACCTATATATGCCGCGTTTGAGAATCCACATCGGATGCATCTGAGATGTAAGCTTTGTCCCAACATCTCACAAAACCGTAATATTACGGTCATCGTCATGCGCAGTAAATAAAAACCGTTCGACTTTGGGCTTTATTGATAGGTTTTTATTTACTGCGCATGACGATGACCGTAATATTACGGTTTTGTGAGATGTTGGGACAAAGCTGTAGTAAATCTTTGATCACGTGATTCAGTATACGTAAATGTAATGGGACAGATGTGTCCGATGTGGATAAAAAAACGCTCGAGATGTAAAAAATGCATCCGATGTGGATTCTGAAACGCGGCAATGGAATAACCCTATATTTTCATTCGTTATTTCGACCTAATGTATAAAGTTCATAAGGTTCAATTTATTTGAGATTATAAAGTTGAATACATTTTAAGACTCCATGGATGGTGGGGTTGCATACATTCGGGGTCATTTTGAGGATTCTGACGTAATCACTAATGTAGTCTATAATAGGTCTTTTCCTTTGCATCGAAAGTGTAGCACTGAGCTACACCACTTCTGAAAATATCGTTCCATTTATACAAATTGTATGTATAATATTTTTTTGATCAATCAGAACAAAACTGAATTTTCTTAATCATAAATGAAATTATAATTATTAGATTTATATTTATCCTTAACTTATGATGTCAACAATATGCTAGACTTAAAAAAATAAAAACAGAAAAAAAGGAGAGTTAGATCATCAAAATAATTTAAACAAAGAGATCTAATTGAAATTAAAGAAATTCACAAGGATCATTTTCCATTCATGTGATTCATATCAAAAATCTGTCAGAAGAATTTCAATTGTCAACGTCACGACAAGAAATAATTGACAATTCGTCAATTGTCAATTGTCATTTATCAATGGGCGATGGGCGATTCTTGAAAATTACAAAATTAGTGAAATAATTTTAAAGCGTATATTAAATATTAAGTTATGAAACTACGCCAAGACTGATAAAATATCCATTCCGCAATTGAATTAATTTGGTAAATCCTTTCAATTATCAATCCAGTTGTTTTAAGATGAGTATGAATTTCTCAAGTTTTTTCAAGAGGAAACTTCACAAAGAAGAAAATAATATTGCTGTAATAGGTACTCCAACTAATGTTAATCATGATATTCACGTTACGGTAGATGAAAAGGGGCTTTTAACCGGTCTCCCTTCAGCTTGGATGAGACAAATTGGTACCCAAATCACGAAAGATGAGCAAAGGGAAAACCCATTAGTAGTTAAACAAGTTTTGAAATACTACAATTTTTCCATAAAGAAAGGCAATGAGGATAGACCTGAGTTTAAGCACATTATTACTGAAAGGGATATTGTAGAAGAATCTAAACAAATTGATCTGTATACTCAATCTAAGGATGCCCATAAAAGTAAAGATTCCTTATCCGATTCTGAACAAAAAGAAGATAAAAGGTAAGTAACAAGAGGTTTTTAATTATCTGTAAAATATATTTGTTATCTAAAAGTAATATTTGAAATTTGATATTTTAAAATATAAATATATTTTCGTGTTTCATAAATTCTGGAAACTACTTAAACATTCAACTGAAAAGGAAAAATAATATATCAAACTTTTGACTTCACAGAAATTAAGTTATTTTTCTTGTTACCATCGTTTCAATCAGGGTCTCAAAAATATTAGCACTACTTCAGCTTAACAGTCAATTACCAATGGCACAATGGCTTAAAGAACAGATATTGTATACAAATGAATTTTACTCATACTGTTTGAACAGTTTAATATAGTTGGACATAAATAAATAATAAATATTCTTTATTTAGCAAAATACATGCTATTACATACAAAGAGAAATATTACATAAAAAAAGCATAACTTAAAGTAATTATAAAGCAAATAAAATTTAGAGTTGAAATCTTTTTTTTTTAAACTTTGACATTAGGGGTCTGTTTCTACAATAAGAGGCAATCTGTTATACTTTTTCAGCCCTTCAACAAATATTGATTTTTCCAGTATGCTGGTGTAATACCTATCTACATAGTAATTCTGATTTATTCTCAGGTCGTATTCAAGCATGCCTCACCTTTTCCTCAAAAACCTTGATAAATATACATGCAGTTTTTTTTATTGATTACCTACTTTGTAAATAAATATCATTTCAGCTTCTTCTATCATTTGTTGGATATTTAAAAAATTTAAAGTTTTCAGCACATAAAGTTTTCAACATATCCCGGTTGCAACTCAATAGAATACACATAACCTTATTTTGTAAAATTGGCAAACTATTTATATCTTCTTTATCACATGGAATTAGTAATGATGCACAATATGTGAATATTGGATAGATAATGCAGTTATACACATTCCTTTTTGCCCATTTAGCTGAACTCTGTAAAAATAACTAATTCTCTTTTTTACACATATAATCTACAAGTTTTTATAACTAAATTTTGTACAATTGTTTGGACTGCCAAAAGTCAAACATTTTGGTTTTGTTGCATTTAATTTAAATGTTTTAAACTTGAGCCAATTACGTATGACCTTTAATTCCTCAGACATTATTTATTTACTATTTATTTTATTTTTATTTATTATTACATTATTCAACAGGTCAAGACCCAATTACAGAGTAAGAGTACAATAATATATAAATACAATTAATTTAGAAATAATATACTAATTGATTGAACAGCAGGTGAGAAAAAAGCTAAGAGAATTATTTTTCTAGCATTTCATGAATATATGCAAAACTAAAGATTTGAGACAACATTATTATAGAAATAACACCTAATATTATGAATTGAACTATAAAATAAATCAAGCTGGCAACTTACTGATTCATAATTATTACACATGGTGTATATAGGAGATTTTAAGAGAACATTTGTTCTGGGTGTATTCAAGTAAAATGTATGGGTGTTCCTGGAAGCTATTCGAGGAACTGCAAAGTTAAGATTATGAATCAAATATGAAAAATCAACTTTAAAATGAACTGTCTTAAATAGCAATACCACAGAATCGAGCACAGAATAATATTTGTGTCTTGTATCAAGACTTATGTCTACTACCCTCTCATAATTTGCACCCGAAACAGATGAAAGAGTATCATCTGCATAAATATTAACCTCTAGATTTATGAAACAGTGTTTTAGATTTTTATGTTATTTATGTAAACCAAAAAGATTAATGGATCCAGTACACTACTCTGTGGCACTCCAACTGTTACACATAGTGAGTCTGATGTGTGTTTATTAACTTTTGTTCTTTGATGCCAATCATCTAAGTGTCATTCAACCACTGGAGGACTGTTCCTGTTAATCTATATGTCATGTGAACTGATCCCATATTTAATATAGAATAATTTACTTCATGTATTGTTCTGGTATGTTTTATATGTCCTTGTGGGTTCCAGTTGTTGAAGATTTCCAGTCTATGCACTCATTCTGGCCTCCCCCTTTATGACTAGGTCAAGAGGTGGGAGGTTTAGAATGATTTCCATAGAGGCTGTCAGTGTACTTCTCAGTGCTCCTGTAACACAAAGGCATGCCAGCCTCTGTACTCCTGAGAGGGTATTGAGGGCTGTTTTCTGGTTTACTTTTGGCCACCAAACAACTGCTCCATAAGTTATAATGGGTCTTGTTATTGCCAAATATAGCCAGTGGACCATTTTTGGTTTTAATCCCCATGTTTTTCCAAATGCGACGGGCACTACAATGAGAAACATTTTACAATTTTACATTTGTTGGTCACTTTTTGTGAGTGTTGGTTCCAAGTAAGTTTTCTATTTAGGATTAGACCCAGATATTTTACTTGGTTCGTTTTGTTTAGCCTTCCTCCAAACAGAGTCAAAGTTTTTAAAACCTCCAACTTTGTTTTCCGATTAAAGGTTATGAGTTGTGCCTTGTCAGGGTTTACCAAGAGGTTTTCCCTAATGCACCACATTTCTGTCAGTCTAAGAGCTCTTTGCCTGAGTTTAAAGACTGTGGTTTGGTGTTTCCCTCGGATTAGGATGACTATGTCATCGGCATATCCTTGGGCGTACAGCCCTTGATTGTTTAGTGTTTTCAGCAGTTCATCTGCCACTAGGAGAAAGGACTCCACCCTGTGGATATTTACCTACATGGTTTCACTGAACATTTGTGCCTGTACTTGCCGTCCGCATAACGTCTTCTATCCACCAGAAGATGGTGTCTTCTATTCCATGTTTGCGAGCGGCAGCTACCATTGATTTAAAAGAGGTATTATCAAAAGCTCCTTCTATATAGATGCTCCTTCTATAGAAATGCTCCTAGGACTATTTCTTGGCTACTGAGTCCTCCCTCTATCTTTGTTACAAGATGATGCAGAGCAAACTCACAAGATTTTCCTGATTGATAGGCATGTTGGTTTGTATGAAATGGTCTCTCTATCAGAGTCAATAGAAATGACGTCAGAGTTATTGGTCTATAGGCCTTTGCCACGGCATACGTTGGACGCCCCGGTTTAGGTATAAAGACAACTCTGGTTTGTTTCCAGGTATTTGGTACATGTTTATGCACCAAACTTGCCTTGTAGAGTCTACAAATATGTAGGGTCAGCGTTTCTATTGCCTGTTGCAAAAGCACAGGCAGTACCCCATCTGGTCCCGGTGATTTGTATGGATTGAAGGTGCGTATTGTCCATGTTACTTTCTCTGTTGTAACTACCCGTTTAGCAGTTTCCCACTCTTGGCTGGAGACTCTTTTTTGAGAGTTCCAGTTCGTGTGGGTTTGGTTTGCTGCATTCGAGTTTGTTGTGCAATCAGGGAAATGAGTTTTAAGAAGTAGTTCTAATGATTCCAGTTTTAGTGTTATGGTCAGTTCAGGGCTGGCTGGGTTAGTTTAAGAATTGTACAATTCTTTTCTCTATTGCTTTTTCAATTATTTTGAAAAAGTAACTGATCAAAAAAATTGGTCTATGATACTCAACGATCTGTGTGTGTCTCCTTTCTTGTGTATTGTTACAACTGAAGATTGCTTTAATGGAAATTCACCATTACATACTGAATAGTTTATTAATTGTGTTAATGATGTTAGGATTACATCAGTACATTTTTTTAAGACATGCATGGAGTTTTCATCATATCCACAAGACTTTTTAATTTGAATGTTTTTGATAATAATTTCAATATAATGTTCATTAAATGGAGCTTTGAAAATTGAGATCAGCTTGAAGTTTCTGGTTAGTTGAGTCTGTTTTTTTATTTTTTTAAATATTGGTGAAATACTTTCTAAATTCATTAGCAACCTTATAGTTTTCGGAGATTTTGATATTATTAATTGTAAGTTGATTATATTTTTTGTATATCTCGTATTTACGAATCTCCAAATGGTTTTTGTTTTATTATCAGACTGTTCTATAATATTTTGGTGTATATCTTTTTTCTGAAATTATTTGTTTTTTACCTCTTTTTTTTTTAGTACTATAAAAATTGTTAAGAATTGGGTCATTAAATTGCTTTTTTAAATGGTTTAATTCTCTTAAATTCAAATTTTTCTTATTTAGTGTGTGTATCTGTATACTCGATAACTCATGAATGGATAAAGAGAAAAATACCAAGTTTTAAACTTAAGCCTCAATAAGTTTTAAACTTAAGCTTCAATATATCCTGCAGTGAGCTGATTAGATTTTGGGCACAGTCGGAACATCTGGAGATGTACTTCATAGGAGGTCGTTTTTTCTACTTTAAGGAATGTATCTGTTATTTACGCTTAGAGATGAAAATTCTTGAAATATAGGTTGGCAAAAAGTGCAAAATTCGAATTTTTAAGAAAATTGTTCAAAAATAGGTTGATTGTGATGTCATTCTGTATAATTTTTGCTCTATACATGATTTCTCTAAAATGGACCACATTTGAAAAAAAATTGAGGTAAAGTGCAACATTCGAATTTTTCACCTTATACACTAGTGCAATTATTTCAGGAAATTTTTTCGAACTCACGATTATTTTGAAAATCATCCAGATATCACTCTCTATATTTTTTGATCTTTACATGATTTCTTTAAAATGGACCACAATAGAAAAATTTGAGGATAAGTGTAAAATTTTGATTTTTCAGTATTTTCATTGGCAATGAATATATTATATATATAAAAAAATGTTTCGAATAAGATGTGTGTGCAAAATGTATTTTAGTTCATCCTCTAACTAAACAGTTACAGGGGTGATACAGAATAACCGAAAAAACCTATAATTTAGGTAACACAGGAAAGTCATGTTTTGGACACATCAGATTTTTCCAATTGAACAGGTATATGCAGGAAGGACACAAGACAAAAAAAACACATTTTTGAGAAATCGATTAAAACTTTCTTTATTAAATTAAGTCAAATTTTAGGCATCGGTTGTGATAATTAATTTGTATTAAGAATTAGATGATTAATCTACTTATTTTTTGAACTTGTAGATACATTTTGCGTCCTTTTTGCAAATTATGTAATCCAGTAGATTTTAAACTTTATATATTTCGTTAATACAGCTTTGGTTAAGTCAAATACAAATAAAACATGAATAGGTTACTTTAAGACAAAAAAAATCCCAATACTTTAGAAAACCTAATCTACAGATTACTTCTTGGGGAATGTTGATTGTAGGCCACTGAAGAATAGCATCAAAATATGGTTTGTGTTCTTCCGCAACATAAGCATTTTGGAAGCCTTAATGGAATCTTTTCCCATCGAATACGCCAGATTTGTCGGGAAAGTTGGGCAGGCCATTCCAGGTTGTAACAAATGAAACGTATGCGATATTAAGCCGTCAATGAAAGGATAGGCTTGAATAGAACCTATTAGTTCAAACGTTTATTTAAAAAATGAAAAGCTGCTTATTTGAAAGTTAACCGTTTGATTGCGAGGAAGAAGTTTTGTATTTCTGAGACAGTTTTTTATAAAATCTGCCCCACCAATTTTTGAAATCTAATATGTCACTGGTTTCATTTTCTTTGACTGAAAATTTTGAATTCTTTTGGTACTGGTAATTATAATTTTGGAGATCTGATTAACTGTGCATATTCGGTCATAACTGAAGCCGAGAAACCATAAATTGTACGAAAAACACCCGATAAATCCGACCGACAAACCCCACTAACTAAAACACTAGAATTTCGCATAAGCGGCGTATGTCACTGACGTGTGACCTTTCTGCTTAACACTTAGTATCAATACCTGATGTTAGGTTAGGTTGAAAATGAGTGGGATGATCTCATCGCCCTCCACTGCGACCCAGATGGGTCTATTGTGGCTCATAACTTATAGTTAACCGTACAAGCCACACCTTTTGATGAAGGTCATGGTTGAATTGGGTGAGACTTCTCTAAAGTCGGTAGGCTCCAGTCGGGTAAATCCGAAGATCTGGAACCTGGTTCTTTCCAGAGCGGAGCAGGTACATAGAATGTGCTCTGCAGACTCGTCCTCCTCGCTGCAGAATCGACAGTCCGATGTTTGTTGCAGACCTATCCTTCTCATGTGGTTGCCCAGACGGCAGTGTCCTGTCATCAGTCCAGTGAAAATGCGTAGATCTCTCCTACTCCATTCTCGGATCTGAGCAGAGGCGTTCATGGAAGGGTTGTTTATAAACGCCTTCGAATGGGTTAGCCCTGGGGTATCTCTCCAGTTCGTGAGTGTTGCACCCTCCGTCCATTTTGAGATAATTCCTTTGGCAGTGCTTTTTGCAATGCCCAGGAATAGTTCTGGTCCTATGAACACAGATTCGGTTCCTCTTTTAGCAAGTGCGTCGGATTTTTCATTGCCCTCCACACCACTGTGTCCCGGAACCCAGATCAAAGTAACTTTGTTCCGGGCACCGAGACACTCTAGGGTATTTATACAGTTCCAAACCAGCTTTGAGTCAACTCGATTGGAGCTCAGGGCCTTAAGGGCTGCCTGGCTATCTGAAAAGATCTTTATAGTCTTGTTTGCGGGGAGAAAATTAATCAACTCTCTCGCTCCCAATTCTATAGCAATAATTTCTGCTTGGAAGATCGTGGCCAGAGAGCCTAGGTTTATTGATATGTCAACTCTAGGCCTCTGGCCGAAAACTCCCGCTCCTACTCCTTTTTCAGTTTTGGAGCCGTCCGTGTACAGCGCATAGTCTGCCTGCCCCTTTGCTCCATGCGTCTCTCTCTGGAATGAGGACGCTGTATGGCTTTTCTATGTGCTGTCGGGGAACTAGCGAGTCCGAGACCATGCCGAGGATGGGGTAATTATTAATTTCACTCACCAGCCCCGTCTTGTCCCACCGCAGTTCTTCGTAACATTGACTACCCACTTTGAGGAGCCTGTAGGAGACCATTCTGGCCTCCCTTTCCAACACAATGTGGAGAGGGGTAAGGTCCAGCATGGTCTCCATGGCTCCCGTAGGTGCAGTTGACATTGCTCCAGTTATGGCGAGACACGCAAGCCGCTGTATTCCAGCCAGCTTTGCTCTAGCCGTCCGTTGGAGTCCCTTGTCCCACCAGACGACAGAGCCGTACGTAACCATGGGTTTTACCATTGTTTGGTAGATCCAATAGATCAGTTGAGGACTGATCCCCCATGCTTTGCCGCATATCCTTCTGAGTGTCCAGAGGGATAATCTGGCTTTGTTAATGGTTTTTTCCAATTGGGGGTTCCAGGTGAGTTTCTTATCTAGGGTGATTCCCAAATATTTCACCTCCTCCGCAAAAGGAATGGTTTCCCCAGCCAAGGTAGGTTGTCGAGCTTACTTCTCTTGGTGAAGGGGACAATAACAGTTTTGCGGGGGTTAACAGACATCTGCTCCCTTTCGCACCATCTGTTGATTGTATTAAGGGCTTGTTGAAGGATGTTGAAGATCACCTCTTCGAACTTTCCCCTAATTATAATAAACAGATCGTCCGCATAGCATTGGAAATCCACCCCCTGTCGGGAGAGATCGTCTAACAGGTTATCCACCAGAATAATCCACAGTAGGGGTGAAAGTACGCCGCCTTGTGGACATCCTCTGGCAGGCCTGAACGTTACAGTCTCTCCTTGCAGTGATGAAGTGATGTTCCGGTTTGCCAGCATGCTTTTGATCCAGTTACAAGTTAGTTTGTCGATTCCTCTTCTTTCAATAGAAGAGAACAAAGACTGAGGAAGGGCGTTGTTAAACGCGCCTTCTATATCTAGGAAGGCACCTAGCGCAATCTCCCCGTGATTTAGGGAATGGCCTATTTTGCCTACTAGATTGTGCAGGGCATGATCTGTCGATTTGCCTGCTTGGTAGGCATATTGAGAGGAGTTTAACGGGTTTGCCCGAAGACCTCCTTCTCTAATGTGCCTATCTAGAATCCTCTCTAGTGTTTTTAGAAGAAAGGATGTTAGGCAGATTGGACGATAAGAGTTTGGTAGGGAGGTATCTACTCTACCTGCCTTGTGTATATACACGACTTTCGCCATCGTCCATCCTAGTGGGATATAGCTCCACGCCAGGCTTGCTCTAAACAACCGCACAAGGAGAGGTAGCAGGAGTTCCTGTCCTTTTTGTAAAAGGGCGGGAAAAATTCCATCCTCTCTGGGTGATTTGAAGGGGGATAATAAATTCATCGCCCATTTCACGGCGTTTGGAGAGACAATTTGTGCCACAAAGTTCCAGTCCTCCTTTTTGGGTCGTATAATCGATTCCGTTAAAGGAAGGGGTACATGTTGCCTGTCCTCCAGGATTCGACTGCCTGGGAAGTGTTTCTGTAAAAGAATCTCTAAAGTTTCCTTACCAGAGTCCGTATAGGTGTTGTCGGGTCTTTTTATCGAGCCGACTTCCTGTTTCGGATCTTTGGCGAGAATCTTGTGAAGTCTGGTACTTGCAGGTAAGTCTGATATACTCTGACAGAACTTCCTCCACGATTCTCGTTTGGCCTTTTTAATAGCCTTGTTGTACTCCGTTAGAGATTTGCGGTAGTTTTCCCAACAGCCAAATTCTTTAGCTCGATTGAAGAGATGTCGAACTTCTTTCGTTTTTTGGTCGAGGTTTCTGCTCCACCATGGAGTACTCCTTTAGTGGGCAGTTGTCCTGATAGGCAGTAATAAGGGCATTTTGAATTTGATCATTCGCCACTTTAATCTCTGCGCTATTCTTAATAGTTTTAATTACGTTTCCAAGCTCCTCCTGGAGGGACTTTTCGTATCCGCTCCAGTTTGTGCTTTTAGGGTCACGGAATTGGAGAGTAGGTATCCGATCCGTCCTCATGTCAAATCTAATGTGCCGGTGATCTGAGCATGAGGGTTCGGTGGATACCCTCCAGTTAACAATATTGGCACTCACAAACGACGTACTGATTGTTATGTCTAGAACTTCCGAACGATTTTTCGTCACGAAAGTTGGTTCCGAACCTACGTTGTTAACAATAAGCCCTTCACCGATTATATAATTATAAAGTTGCTCACCTCGTATATTGATGTCGGTACTTCCCCAGTCCCTGTGGTGGGCGTTAGCGTCGCACCCAATAACGAGCTGCTTGTTGTTCCTCTTACAATAGGCAACTAGTTCTCGCACTATCGCTGGAGGAGGGGGTTGGTCTTGACCTGAGTCTCCCTGGAAGTAAGCAGAGCAGACTACTAAATCCTTGCTGTTCTCCACCGGGATCGAGACCTGGGCTGCAACCACATCGGGGGTGCAGTAACCTGTTAACATAAATTTTTTTATATTATTTCTGATAAGAAGGCACGCTCTTGGTTTGTCCGGAGAGTTACCGGCTACCAACTTACCCGAACAGTTTCCAAGGCCGCTTATTCGGCCGTTACTGGAAATCCAGGGTTCCTGGATAAAAGCGATATCTAGTTTCTCCCTGGCAAACCTCCTGCCAAGGACGTATGAAGCCGCTTGGGCGTGGTGGAGATTTGCCTGGAGGAAGAGCATCGGCTTGCCCATTATTAGTGAGTGGGAGGGATTGGGGGAGGGGGTGGTGGAGGTGGAGGAGGATCGTTTTTCTCGCTCCTATTCTCCGTATTTCCCTTCCCTTTGGTTTTGGAGCCTTTGCGCACTGCTCTCTTGGACAGGGGTTGTTTCCCCTTGTCCTTTGAGGAGGCGGGCCTCCAATGAGGTTTCGCGGGTCCAGGGATCCTCTTGTTAGCCACTTCGGCTGCAGGAGTGATCTTTTCACGTCCTGCGTCCTTGGCGACCCTACTCGAGGTTTCCGAGACAGACGGCATCTGTTGAGAGTCTGTTGTTGGGACTCTCTCCACGGTGCCTCTTCGATCTCGGAGCCGGAATTGTACCAGTCCGAAGCCGAAGTAGAGCCGGAAGTTCATCCGTTCCAACTCCCTCATCGAGACATCGTCGATGGAAAGCGTCCAGGTGTGACCCAGCAGGCCTGAGGCTACCCGGTGTAGACAGGTCCACTCCTGGGTTCGCAGGCCTCGGTTCATTATCCTGAACCGCTTTGTTACCTGCTCCCATGTTAATCCGGTGGATCCTACATCGTCAGGGATGTACACCACGCAGATGAACGGCTTTGGTATTTCCTTTCCTTGCACCAACTTTAGACGTGCGTCGTTCCATGGACGAAGTTTGTCCATGGCTCCCTCTAGCCACCGAGCCGTTGTAGCGTCGGCACAGTCCAGAAGGAGATGACACAGGTCTTTCAACAGCTCTCATGATTGAGAGCTGTATAGCTTACAGCTGTTCATTCGAAAGCTGGACGTCAGGGTGCTCTGGGTGAATAATCCCCACTCGAACACCCTCCGCCGTGGCCTTGAATGATCGTCTCGGCTCGACTACAGCATCCCTACGGAGTTTTTTAAGTTCCGGTTTAGGAGTGCTGTCGTCAGAGCGTTGACGTTTGGTTCTGGACTCCTTAGGTGGGGTTTGTTCCCTCACCTGTTGTCCAGATTTTTTAGGTGGACTCGAGAGGGGTGGTTTACCACTCCCTTTCTCCTCCAGCTCTTTAAGGGTCTGCTTCAGGGCGGATTGATGATCAATGCCGCGCTGAAGCATCATTTTGAGGCGCTTCCTGGTCGCTCCGGCGAACCTTTTGGCGTGCCTCTCAGGTTTATTAGAGAAAGTTGGTGCCTTCTCTTTCTCCACCTGAGTTTCATTTCCGTTGGAGTTGAGTGATGCAAGTAAAGCATCCTCCATCTCCTCCGGAATGACGTTGTTTGATGGGGTTGAAGAAACCTCCATCGGTTCATCGCTAGATTGCTGGCGATCGAGGGGATTGTCCCCGTCGTCGTTTGGTTGTTTATTACTATCTTTATTATCCATTCAGATCCCACGAGTAGCTAGGGAAAATGTGGTCAACCACGGCAGAGCCCCGCATGCCGCAGCAAGGCTAGTTACTGCCGGGATGTCGCCTGGTTTCCCGGAGGCTCCGTTCGCAGTGGCGCTCCCCCGCCACCATGCATCCTTTCGGCACGGATCACGTGACACCTTTGGATTGGGAGGTTGGTCAGCGTCACCTTATTGGGTATTCGGTGATGACCTGCAGGATGGAATATCGCTGCAGGCCGTTCGGCCATCCGCCACCTGCCGACGCTCTCAGTAGCCGCCTAAGCCCTGAGCTACCTGATGTTTCTAACATATAGAGAATTCATACGTGTGCCGTTTATGCATAATCTGATGCGTCTACCATAAGACAACGAATTTTAGGTCAAATGTCAATTTGTGAAAATATTGACATGTGCTCTTTCTGCATACACTGATTCAATTATTAATGACAATTGTTTATAAAAAATTCATAAACAAAGTCAAAGCCGATGTATAATTGAGGATAATTCATACTTAATAGGTCTTGCAATAGTTATGTCAATGGAAAATGCATCTGAAAGATTTAAAAAAAATCACCTAGTGAAATTTGATTTTGTTTACTTTTTGTTGGACTTCAAAGCTTTGAATTTCATGCACTCCAAGTGGTGGCAGTACAACATATGCCATAATAACTCATTCATTTATTTATTTTTTCATAATTTGCACAAAAAAATGTATAAAATTATGGCGTTAGTTTCATTGAAATCAGATATTTAAGCATGGAGACTACACAAGGAGCACGCACTCCATGTATAACAAGCGTACTGTGTTAAACAGAGTATTTTAAGAGGGCGCTAGTGTTCCATAAGTACCAAAATGGCATAAGAGAATGAGGCGGTAGTTTGAAATAAAATAAATAATTCTAATTAATTATTAATTATAACTCTAATTATATTTATTTAATTTAAAAACATTTGACACGTGTTTACGTTAATTAAATAATCGGTTACTTTATTTTCACATTTGTTTATTCCTCTATATTCACACCGGTACAAAAGAAAAATTAACGACGCTAGTGGTGAAAAAAGAAAGCTTTATTTATACGATAAAGCGCGGACATACTCTGGCAAATGCCACACTTGAGTGCGTGCTCCTTGTGTAGTCTCCATGCATTTAAGCTAATACAATACACATTTAACAAATAAAAAAATATATTTGTTTTACTTATATTTTGCACATAAAAAAGCACACGGGCGTTAGTGTGATTGAAATTCCATGATAAACAGATTTGTGCTATCTTGAGTTTAATTTTAATAAATAAAAAAAATATGAATACTCAAAAATCGAGAATAGTGCTCGAAAATTGCACAAAATTATAGATAAGGTCCCCATTGTTTGGCCAATGTACTAACTTTATATTATCTTTGTGTGTACAACATCTGCCATGTGAAATTTTTTAAATTATCTTTTATTGGCTTAATGTACACAGGTTTGATCGTTTTATAGGACAGTAATGCCTTCTATGTGGTTTAAAACTCTTTTTAATTTATAAATAGAAATCCAAATCAGCTATGTGAATCTGGACAAATTATAACTTCATAATATTAGCCATGTGACAATGTAGCACATGGCTAATATTACAGGCCCAACGGTATATTTATATTATATCTATATGGTTTTACACAGTGTATCTCTGATGGTACTAAATATTTGAAATTATCTATGTATTATATTAAAATATTGAGAATGTTTCATTGTAAAAATAGATGTTTAGCTTCTGTCTAGCTAAAACCAGTTATTTTTTTTTAGATCTTCATATCCTGTTAGACCTCCAAGAAAAATTGATGGAAGTAACTTAATTCAAACAAAAACTCTCGCCCAAAATATTGTAGACTTAACTCTAGTTGATGATACCAAAAAAGAAGAAGTAGAAATCAGACATAAATCAGATTCAACTGTCGATTTAAATGAGGATGGTGATGACATGCTCAGGCGACGTAGTGGTATGACAGATGAGGATTATATGATTGAAATACGTAAAATCTGTAATCCTGGAGATCCAGATGACTTTTATGAACGTAGTCACAAAGATTTGGGATCTGGTGCTTCTGGTCTTGTATTTGCTGCTACATGTATAAAAAATGGAGAACTAGTCGCAATTAAAGATATTGATATGACAAAGCAACACAAAAAAGATCTCCTTTTAAGTGAAATTAAAATAATGAAGAATTTTAAGCATAAAAATTTAGTCAACTTTCTTGATGCTTTTGTGGTAAATGATGATCACCTCTATGTGGTCATGGAACTTTTAGATGGTGGCCCACTAACAGATGTTGTAACTGAAACTGTTATGAAAGAAGGGCAGATTGCAGCAGTTTGTTATGAAGTGCTACAGGCTATTAATTATTTACATGAAAGAGGTACAATACATAGAGATGTTAAATCTGACAATGTCTTACTGGGTATGAATGGTACTGTCAAAGTGACAGATTTTGGTTTTTGTGCTAATGTAATTGGTAATGAGCAAAGAGAAACCATGGTTGGCACTCCATACTGGATGGCTCCTGAGGTAGTCACAAGACAAAAATATGGTAAGAAAGTGGACATATGGTCTTTGGGCATAATGATTGTTGAAATGCTTGATGGAGAACCACCTTATCTAAGAGAACCCCCTTTGAGGGCTTTGTACTTGATAACTGCTAATGGAAGGCCAAACATTGTTAGATGGAACACTTTATCTGAAAAATTACAAAGCTTCATTGATCTTACACTACAAGTTGATGTTGATAGAAGAGGTACAGCCAGGGATTTGTTACAGCATGAGTTCTTGTTAGAACGAATGGAGTTGAAGACTCTTACTCCCCTCATTAGGGCTGCCAAAAAGATGTTGCACAAAACTTAAAAGAGAGTTAAAAATTGATACATTGATTTGGTACTCCTTATTACAGTCAGATAAGTTTTTTTCTACTACTTAAGGATAATTTTAATTCTATCTGGCATTAGTTTCATAAATACTAATCTGTTGGATGACTGGAAAAATCCTTTGTTGATTACATGGGTAGTTTGACCTTAAAACTTTTTAAAACCTAAAATTTTGATTTTAAGCATAAACATTTTATTACCAAATAAAAATTATTGGTTAAAACTTCATTATATTACTTTTTATAGGTGACATTTTTAAAGACTGAAAAAAAAAACTAATTGTATTTATAAAAATTAACACCATTCCTAGATATATCTACATAATTTTTAAATAGTAGAAAAAAAAGTTTTTTTAATGAAACACGTCATTTGACTGTAATTTTGTGAGAACAGTTTCATTTTAAAAAGCTGGGTTTACATAATATAGTGCATGTCTTTTAGAGTATGTTTTGTGAACATACACCATGTTATATCTTGATAAAAGTGCCTTAATTTTTACAAATCTTGACAGTTTGCTTATTTTTAATAATATCAACAGTATTTTAAGCTAAAAACAAAATTTTGTCACAGTTATTTTTTCTATTAACAGTTCTGAAGTTAATATTGAAATTTTGTATTTTATTATATTATTTAATATGCAGTATTCGATTTTCTGTCGCAAATAGTTTTAAATTGGATTATTCTCATTCTGTTTAATTTTATAGCTTTGCCATCAAATGATGGATATTCCTAAACTATTAAAATTATTTTTTAGTTCTTGTTTGGGAATTACACTCTGAAAAAACATTTTAATATTTAAAGTAATGAAATATTTATTCCTTGGCATTATTTTTCAAAAAAAGCAAATTTAAATATTTTTTGTTTTTTAATAGAATTCGTTAGGTACAACACAACGATCAAAAACCGCCACAAGTCAAATAACAAAGAAAATTACATTTTTGGTTTAATGGATGCAAAATATCATTGAGTTTTTATTTTAAATACCGCCATAAACCAAAATATCCTTAGTGATACCCGAAAATCATTTAAAATCTAGCCACATACTGTACCTAAAACCGCCTTAATTTGGGTTATTTTCTGCAAAAACACACAAATTTTTTACAAACTACGCAATAACCCAAGTTAGGGTGCTTTTAAAATCGTAATCGTTAATTTTAACAGCAAAATGTTGTAGCACTTTAAATAAAATATAAAGATTTTATGCCAAATGAAATTCCTCAAAACAATAGTATTTTAGTTGTGGCAGTATTTCATTGAACCTTCGAATGTAATTTCAGTAATATCCATTAAAAAGTTATTTCTTCGTTTAAAAAAGTTAGTTGTGCCAGTTTAGGTCATTTATAAAATCTGATCCAGTATTTTGAATAATATGGTGAGTTACTTTATAAAATAAACAAATTTTCTTTTGTACTATTGTGACACAAATTTTAACTATTTTTTGAATTTATATTTTTTCCTATTGGGATTTGATTAGTAAAATGCTTTTAAAGTTAAAATGTTGTCAATATATAATTTAGAGAAAAAGATTTGATACTATTTAGAAGAAAGAAAACAACCTTTTTGGTCCTTACCACCAAATTTGGACAAGTGTTCAAAAGTATAAAACATTATGTATCATGCTTTCTTTCTATTTTTTAGTAAGGTGGATTATGTAAATTATTACTAATTCCCTTTTTTAAGAAATGCCATACTTGTATTTAATATTGTAAAAATTATAATTATTAATATTCAACTCAGATCATTTGGCAAAGACTGAATACGTTTCTAAACTTATGTAATGTGTTCCAATATATATGTATAAACAATTATTTTTCTCAAAAACAAAAAAAAACATTTTTATAACAATATAAATCCTGTGTATGTGAATTATCAACAAAAATGTTTCCAAAGTAATCTATGTCCGACGAAGACGGGGATATGAGTCTTTGATAAGGCAACAACTACACCAATAATTGGCACTATTAAACACTGATATGTATTGAATAATTACTTTCACCATTAATAACTTTAAGCATATAATCTTTTTTTCTTGTAATTTTAGTTTATTGGTGAGGTAATTTTAGTTCTAATAATGTTATCTTTCCTGAAATAAGTATTATAGAAAAAGTGATTTGAAGCACCAGTCATTGAAACTTGAGTTTTTTCATGTATCAGTAATTGACACACCGATTGGACCACAGTATGCAATAACGAATTAAGCGTCAAAATTCAAAAATCCAATAAATGGTGCTATCCTTTAATAACCATTGAAACTTATATAACAAAACTTATTCTTAGTTAAAATTCACCATTTTACTGATTTTAAGGACACGTGTATTTAGCGACATTTTCATAGGAAATACTAGCTTACTATTCTTGTTTCTCATAATCATGTAAATGTCGCTTAATTCACAATTAAATAACGGGGTCCAGTTATTGACACAAACTAAATAGTTTTTTTATTAAACTCAAAATTTTAATACACTAAATGAATATAAACAGCAAATTCACAACTTTGCCAGTGCATAATTTTTTGTAGGTGCCAAAACTGTTATGGACACTTCATGTGCAAATAATTGATACCCGGTTAGTGACTGGAAACAAAAAGCTGTTAAAAGGTTGATTGCAAATTTGTTTTGACAGTAGACAACACCAGTATTTGTTTGATGACTAGTAATGGACAGGGTTTGTCATTTACTGGAACACACTGATTTTGCTTGTTCCAGTTATTGACACTTTAACAAAAATGAGGTTATATGATCAAGCCTAAGAACCAGTAAAAATCCCGCTGCAATATTTAATGGACACCCAGAAATATTTTAAATACATTTAACATGAAGTAAAGAGAAATATAGATATTTAATTTGGTCTTACTGACATTATTTTCTTAAGATTACTACACCTGCTCTTTTCTCCATTTTGTCAGATCGTTAAAATGATAGAATGCCTAATTATTAGAATTATCTAGTTTTAGCAATCGAGCAAATGTTCAAAAAATCAGATGAAAGTAAACACGATACAATAACAAAAAGTTAAAATAGGATACATTTGAAGGTATGGTCTGTGTACATTTAGCTCCTAGTCCTGATACAAAAAAATGTTGATGGTCATCGGAATGATAGTGATAAAGAATCTCAATTAAGTTTATTAGAAAAAAACACTTTTTCACCACAATACCAGAGTAAAAACCAAATAAAGGATCAACATGAAAACGATTACTACTAAGAAGAGAGTACAGTACAAAAAAAATGGTCGCCATTTCTTTAAAAACAAATGGTCAAGAAAATCTGACAAAAAAGTAAAAGTGGCTCAATTTGAGGTTAAATCGCACACAAATTCTTCTATCAGAACTAGAGGTTTAAACCAAACAATTTGCAGTCGATGAAGTAAATTATACAGTCCAGATGAAATGACTAATAAATTTGGTGGATCCATTGTTACAAGTAACCAAACCTAAAAAAATAATTGATTAAATTAAAAAAGATGTTTCAAATACTACAATATTTACAAAACGAAAATTTAGAACAGAACAAAGCTAAAAAGCAATTCAAAATACAACGAAAGAGGCCCTAAGAATTGATAATGCATTGGATTTGTCTACAATTGAAGAAGAATTACTACTAATAACCACCAAAAAGGAAGCTCGTATAAAAAAAATCAGATAATTCTAATAAAAATAAAGAATTTACTGAAAGTAAAATTAATAAAAATCCAGATGGAAGTATGAAGATCAAGTATGGGAGTTAATACAACAGATAAATAGACAAAAAAAGATCGAAATAAAATAGTGATGCTTTCAAATTTTCAGAAAAAATATTAAAGGACCAGAGTGAAGTTCCTGAATATATTTCACAAAAATCAAATGTTGAGAACCTATAATGGGCTATAATTCTTATCCGGAATCGTACCAAAAAGGTAAAATTTAAAATATTGAAGATCTTATGCACCAACTGGCTCCAAGCTGGACTGCTACTGCTTTTTTTAATAACGAAATGGTGACAATTACATCGAGCGACTATATTGGAAAATATTTAGTACTATTTTTTGTCCTTTCAATTTTGCATCATTTTAGCCATTGATAACTCCTATGTCTTTTATTGAGTTAATTACATAAGTCATTGGATGTTCAGTATATTCCTTTTTTTACTCACCGTGTGCGATTAAATTATGATAAAATAACAATTTTAGAAATCTAAAATTTCCTCAATTGGCAGATAATAATCATAAGACTTCAAAAGCATATATGATGTACTTTGAGAAGTTGGGTCACTCGTACAGGGGCTTTTATATAATGGATCCAGAAGGAATTATTTTTGTAATAATTGTGGCTGATGTTTCTCTAGGTCTGGTTGAATTTTTTATTATAATTCGAAAACATAATTTCGTAATTCTATGTAATTTAAGTATAAAAATTATTTTGTAACTGACTATTATAGAGCCGCCTAACATCCTTTACGTAGGATGCTTAATTGCTAAATATTCTAATACCGATGTTTCAGAAAAATTTCTCTATATCAAAATGTTCTTATTTTTGAAGAACAGTAGTGTCAATTATTGGTACACTTAAATTCAAACCGACACATAAACAAAAGAATTGTACGCTCAGAGATGCGTGAATTTTTCCTAATCTGAATATCATTGACTTATGGGGTTTGTCAAACTTATTGAACTTGGAATATTGAGAACGGAACAAATTAATATATTTCTTTGAAATCTTGTTTAATTTGCTGTTAAATATTTACTTTCACTTAAAAAATACACTGACCAACAAAAAAAGAGAATCGCTAAAATATTTTCTTTAATAGTACCTATAAAATATTTATTTAAGTGTTTTTGAGTTGACTTGGATTTGGGATGTATTATTTTTCAGTTTATTTAATATTGTTTTAAGCCTGGACTTTACAATAAGACATATCCTTATCAGCAACAAAAAAGAAATATGAAAAATTATCACCCATGTTCTTTATGTTATCCATGTTTAGAGATCTTTCCACTTTGTTTCTTCAGATAATCTTAGGGTTGTCTGCTTTTGTTTTTCAACCTAAAAGTGTGTATTAAAGCTCTTACTGAAACTCCTGAGCTACTACTACTGTTTTCCTATGAAATAATGAATGCTTAAATAATTCAAATAAATCGTTTTCTTCTTACGTAGTTAATGCAAGCAAATTCCTTATAACTCGTTCAATAACATATTCAAGTCCATTTTCATGAATAATCGAGACAAAAAATTCCATCTAAAAGGGCTGATTTTTTTTGGCTCAGCATAAGAGACGAAACCCCATGTCAGTCTTATCACACAACTATTTAATTTTGTTTACTTAAAAATTACTGCTCTGTTTTTTTAATAAATTGTTTCACATAACGTGACATATATGCTGGAATTATATTAATGGGATATAGAAATGTCTACTATTGTCGCCTTTAAAGGTGCTCAATAATATTCCATCCAATTTTTTGGTATAAAAGTATTTTTCTACTTTAAGTGCAATTGGTACTGGCAATTTTTAAAACTATTCTTAGTCTTAAGAGGAAACATGTGATCTACCTATTATTGTTAAAAAACAATTAGTTTTCTTATCTTTTCAACGTATTATTATTGATTGAATAAATTGCATTAAAAATGTGAAAGATTATATCGGACCAAATATTTTTAATAGTTTTTTTTTTATATCGTGATTAGGATAAGTTACATATATTTTTAAATATACCAGTCATATTTTATCAGATTTTGTTAGAGATTTTATAAGTATTTTTGATCGCATATACATATTTAGAGTAATTATTACCGAGTGTGCATTTAATTAATTTTATTATAAATAAAAATGTAATAAAAGTATTTATTGTTTCATTAATATCCAAAGAAGTGGCGTCATTTAGAGATTTGTCACAAATTTTGAATGTAGTCATAAAAGTGACGCTTATAGTTGTTTATATGTGGGTTAACAATTTACTTCATTAATATTTGGAAATGCAGATAATAAAAATGAATTTATCTGTTTCCAAAATGAATGTTTAGATTTTTTATTGTTCCGGAGTTGAAATGGATAGATTTTTCATATTAAAATAGTGGATGATACATTTTTACTTTCCTATCTGTATACAGATATAAGGAAAGTATAGGAATCATGATTTTTTTCGACCTCGAGTTTTCGACGGATTTTTACGTTTTGAGGTCCCCTGGATCCGTTTTGACTATTTTCGCGATGATGTCTGTGTGTCGCATAACTCATGAACCGATACACAGAAAAACACCAAATTTTAAACTTAAGCTTTGTTCCAGCGTCCAATGAACTGATTAGATTTTGAGCAGAGTCGGAACATCTGGGGGGTACTTTATAGGCGGTCATTTTTATATTTTATGGAATATATCTGTTATTTACGTTTGGAGAAGAAAATTCTTCGAATAAAAGTTACTTCTTATATTATTATCTATAATTTTTGTTCTATATAAAATTTTCCTAAAATGGTCCGTATTCGAGAAATTTGATAAAATGTAAAAAAATATTTTTTTATAAAAATTATTCAAATAAAAGTTGTTTGTAATATAATTCTCTATAATTTTTATTCTATACATAATTTTTCTAAAATGGACCGTATTCGAGATATTTGAGAAAATGTGTATACTTCGAAATTTGAAGAAAACTTAAAAACGGATAAAGAAAAAAACATTAAATTTTAAACTTAAGTTTTACTTCGGCCTGACGTGAAATGATTAGATTTTAGACAAAGTAAGCCGGAACATCTGGGGGGGGGGGGTACTTTATGGGAGGCTGTTTTTATATTTTATGGAATATATCTGTTATTTATGTTTGGAGAAAAAAATTGTTCAAATAAAAGTTACTTTTAATATTATCTATAATTTTTGTTTTATGTCAAAATTTCCTGAAATGGTCCGTATTCGAGAAATTTGACAAAATGTGCAAAATTCTGATTTTTATGAAAATTGTTGAACTAAAAGTTGTTTGCGATATCGATCTGTATAATTTTTGTTTATACATGATTTTTCTAAAATGGACCGTAATGGAAAAATTGTAGGAAAAGTGCTAAATTTAAATTTTTCATTATTTTCGTTTTCAATGAATATCTATAGAAACATGTTTCGAGGTAGATGTATGTGGAAAATGTATATATTTAGTTTATCCTCTAAACATTTATAGGGGTGCTGCAATAGGTTGTACAAAATAACCGGAAAAAGCCTATAATAACTAGATAGGAAAGTCATGTGTTGGACACATCAGATTTTTTTACTTAACTTCAGGATGCCTCTTACTAATGGAACTATTTTTATCACTAGCAATGCCATTTGATGATAAACTTGTTAATTGAAGAAACTACTATTTTTTGTTTAAATCTATTAAATTTTTGAATTACGGAGTTCCATATTCTTAGTCCAGGAGAAAGTAACGATTTTCGGTACTTATTTTCCCAGTCAACAAACATGAATAGAATTGTAGGGTTGGTAATTCTTAAGCAAAATTCATACATATTTAGGGGGATTTTCCCATGAGTTGAGGCGGAAAAAGCGTCAGAACATACGAAAACGGAGCCTTTTTCTTCAGTGATTTTTTTAACACTTTATTATACAAAAAACTTTACAGTATTGTACACTAAAATTAACTTACGTCTACTAAAAGAATATCACAGAATAAAACGCCTCAAAAGGCGAAAATTTTTTTTTTTGCTTTATTTTCAAAATTAATTAGATTTAAACCTCCGTTTTTATAAGGTAAATATCCCTTGCCACCCGGTATAAATGACCCCTCCATATATAGTTTCCTGTATACATTACGATTTTTTGAGCATGTAAATGGGTAACTGGTAACAACTGTGCAATATACCACGCTTTTGAAAGGACATACTTATTTATGAATTGAATTTTTTTTATTAAATCGAATTTACGTATGTAACTTGTCTGCAGACAATTGTTTATGTTCTTTATAATTTGTTCCCAGTTGGTTTTAATCATTCTATTAAAGTTTGAAGCCACCCACATGTCCAAAATTTTTGTTTCCGTCTTAAATGGAAATTTTTCTGGGAAAGATTTTGCTAATTTTCCTAATGGAACAATAAATGATTTCTGAAAATTAACTGCTGCGTTCGAGGCTCCACAATAGATTTTAAGCAGTTTATCTACAATCTCGATGTCTTTTTGTTTTTCAAAGTATATAGTTATGTCATCTGCATAAGAAGATATTTTAATTGTGCGGCTCGAAATTTTTAACCCTGGTAATGAAAAGTCACATATTTTTAAAAATGGTTCCATAGAGATGCTGAAGAGAATCATGGATAGTGGGCATCCTTGTCATATCGAGCTTCGAATATCGATTTTTTTTGACAAAAAACCCTTTATCATAAGAGACGAATTTGCTACACTATATATATTTTTTAAGAAATTAACAAGTTTATCATCAAATGGCATTGCTAGTGATAAAAATAGTTCCATTAGTAAGAGGCATCCTGAAGTTAAGTAAAAAAAATCTGATGTGTCCAACACATGACTTTCCTATCTAGTTATTATAGGCTTTTTCCGATTATTTTGTACAACCTATTGCAGCACCTCTATAAATGTTTAGAGGATAAACTAAATATATACATTTTCCACATACATCTAACTCGAAACATTTTTCTATAGATATTCATTGAAAACGAAAATACTGAAAAATTTAAATTTAGCACTTTTCCTTCAATACGGTCGATTTTAAAAAAATCATACAAAAAACAAAAATTATAGAGATCGATATCACAAATAACTTTTATTTAAACAATTTTCCTAAAAATTTGAATTTTATTACATTTTGTCAAATTTCTCGAATAAGGACCATTAAAAAAAAAATTGTATAGGACCAAAATTATAGATTATAATATTGTAAGTAATTTTTATCTGAACAATTTTCTTCTCCAAACATAAATACCAGATATATTCCATAAAATATAAAAACGGCCTCCCATAAAGTACCCCCCAAATGTTCCGCCTTTGTCCAAAATCTAATAATTTAACCTCAGGCTGAAGTAAAACTTAAGTTTAAAATTTAATGTTTTTTCCTTTATCCGTTTTTGAGTTTTCTTCAAAATTCGAAATTTACACATTTTCTCAAATATCTCGAATACGGTCCATTTTAGAGAAATTATGTATGGGATAAAAATTATAGAGAATTATATTACAAACAACTTTTGTCTGAACAATTTTTATAAAAAAATAATTTTTTTACATTTTGTCAAATTTCTCGAATACAGATCATTTTAGGAAAATTTTGTATAGAACAAAAATTATAGATAATAATATTATAAGTAACTTTTATTTGAAGAATTTTCTTCTCCAAACGTAAATAACGAATATATTTCATAAAATATAAAAATTACCACCAATAAAGTACCCCCCCAAATATTCCGACTCTGCCCAAAATCTAATCAGTTCACCGCAGGCAGGAATAAAGCTTAAGTTTAAAATTTGGTGTTTTTCTTTATATCGGTTCATGAGTTATGGTGGATACAGACACACACACACACACAGACATCATTCCGAAAATAGTCAAAACGGATTCAGGGGACCCTAAAACGTAAAAATCCGTCGAAAACTGGAGGTCGAAAAAAATCATGATTCCTATACTTTCCTTATCTGTATACAGATAGGAAAGTAAAAAATAGTCTGGCTAATCTGTGATTACGAATAATAAATATTATCTGGCTGTGAAAAACTGAAAAATTTTCATCATATAAATTTCCCTCATTTTCACAGTCATGAAAATGTATCAGATGATGTCCTATATTATGATAATGAATCTAAAAATCTGGCTTATATGGAACACCTTGAAAGTTTTGCCAGAACAACAACGGGAGATTTTAAAACAACAGGAAAAGGCTAGAGTAGAGTTCGAAAGGCAAATTAGAACTGAACTGGTTGAGTTAGAAAGACGAATTCACAGCCAAGCTTCAGTAAACAGCATTGAAGCTGCAAACACTACTACCTCGTCTTCATCCTTAACCGAACCAAGCCACATTCGAATCCCAGTTTCATAAAACTATACTAGCAAGACCCTTAAGCCACCCACGTTTGACGGTCAGACAACATGGAAATCATATCAACTCCAATTTGAAGCTGCAGCTAGAGCCAATGGCTGGACCGAGAAAGAGATGGCGGCTTCATTGATAGTGTCACTGCGAGGTTAGGCAGCAACCGTTTTACAGTTACTTCCTCAAGAGGAAGCCAATTATTCATCTCTCGTCCAAGCTTTGGAGGCAAGATATGGCCAGCAGCATTTGCAACGGGTATTCCAAAGCCGGCTAAAGGTTCGTAGTCAGAAACATAATCGGAGTCTACAGGAATTCGAGGCTGATATAAGAAGGTTGATTCATCTGGCCTATCCACAGGCGCCGAAAGATTTCCAAAAACAACCCGGAATACAAGCATTCATTGATGGACTACAAGATGTGGAAATGCAGCAAGCTCTTCGTCTACAACATCACGAGACGCTGAGAAAGAAACCGATTCCAGCTCAGGAATATGAAGCAGTAAAACTTCTTTCCAGATCTCGCGCAAGAGTAAGAGAAATTAAATCCCAGGAAAGTGAGGAGGCCAATACTAATTCTATTCCCCAAGCTACCCTCTCGCAAATCTTAAATATCCTACGAAATTTGTACCGAAACAGCCAAAATGGAAGCAGGAGATGCTTCAATTGTGGAAGAATCGGGCATCTTCAAAGAACCTGTAGAAGCATGGCTCATTCTATAAATCGAGAATCAGCAAATGAGACCGGAAAATCATATAGATCAATCTTTCCAAGCCCATCACTAAGACCAACAAGAATTAATTACAGCAGCTATGCATCCCGAAGAAACCAATCACCCACACCGAGCCGGCTTTCTAACAATAACCAGAAAGTAGAGCATCGAAGAAGTCTCCATATAGCAACGCAGACATTCTCTTCGGGCAACCCCATTTAGAGGAACAATGCTGGTTTGGTAAACGGCTCGAAGAACGAGAAGAACCGGTTGATAAAGTTACTCTTCGGGCAACCACTATCAAGCCAGAGGGCGACGAAGTCTTACCCTTGAAAGTCTGAGACAGGGACAGAAGAAAGACAATGACTTAAAGGTTGTCCGAGAATGGCTCAAAAATAAAGTCACACCTACTTGGCAAGATATAGCCAAATACAGTAGAACTATAAAAGGCTACTGGACCCAGTGGGATTCCCTGTATCTTCACGATGGCCTATTGCACCGGAAGTGGGAGAGCCCCGATGGAGTACATGTAGTCCGCCAAGTGATACTGCCGAGGTCACAGATGAGAAAAGTATTGGAGGAGCTTCATAGCAGCCGTTCAGGAGGACACTTTGATACTAAAAGGACACGAGTTCGGGAAAGATTTTATTGGGTCAATTGCCGACGGGATGTAGCGGATTGGTGTAAAAAATGTGATGTATGCAATGGCAGGACAATGGTCTCTGGATTCGCTAGGGAACGACTGAAAGCCCACATCGACAAAGCAGAAGCTAGAATCGACAGGCGTGCCACAGATACACATTTTGAGCAGTGGCGGTTTGCCCGTAACGGCACTTGGGCACGTGCCCTAGTATAATAAACAAAAAAAAAAAAAAAAATAAAAATAACTTACATATTTTATATTTTCCTCAATGCCTATTATTATTTTATCTAATATTCATCGCAAACCACGTTGGCACGACACTGGACGACCGGGCGTTGAGCGACATTCCGAAATTAAGTGGAAGGATGGGCACAGGGCATAGTAAATGTGTGCCTCTGTTGTTTTCTCTCTCATTATGATGCGAAAAACAAGGCCAACGACAATATCGCTTAGCAAGAGATGAACACATGCGATGGATTATACGTCACAAGCGGGGCGCTGTCCTCATCGTGACGTGCTGTACCCATGACACAGATTACCTAGACCAGATACGAATGTACGCAGCGGCATCTTTACCGGCTCCCTCACAAAGGCGATGCCGGTTTCGGCTTAAGGTGCTCGTTAGTTGGACCATTGGAATAGTTAAGAAATAATAATAATAATAATCTGCTTTATTCAATAAAATACATAATACAGTTAATTTTATACAATAAATGCAATAGATAAAATAACTATAGATACATCACAGTAATGTCAAGAATAAAGCTTTGGATTCCAATAAGTGTATAGACACTTGTTTTGGCCAAAAGTAAATAAAAGGTTACAGAAGAGTAAAATCTAATAATAATTAATAACAATAATAATAATAATAATAATAAAATCACACAATAGGTACTAATACATTTCTAACTATGATATACAGATAACTTATTTTTAATTTGCCTAAACTTAAGTATATATTGCTGTAGTATTAGAATATAAGTAATCATCAATAATGTGACGCTCGCCTTTGAAAATAAAATCTTTTAGCTCTGTTTTGAACAAGTATATACTATCAATGATTTTTATGTTTTCCGGAATTGTATTGTATAATTTTGGTGCCATATAGGAATATGACCGTTGAGTACAGGTTTTTTTCATAAACGGAGTAATGTAATGATGTTTGTGCCGAGTACTATATTCATGAATTGCAATTGGAGCTTGTTGTTTATGTACATGATATCTGATTCCTGAACAGAGGTAGTAAAGCTGCCTTATGTCCATTAACTCTATCTGAGTATATAAAATATCTGATGGATATCTGTTTCTTTTAGATAATATTATTTTAAAAAATCTTCTTTGCATTACCTCTAATGGATAGATATGTGTTTTAAGGGCTACACCCCATGCTAGAATTCCATATCGCAAATGACTTTCTACTAATGCAATGTACAATGTTCTTAGATAACTCACAGGTAAGAGATCTTTTAGTTTTTTAAATTTATATAGGAGGCTTCGTAATTTGTTATTTAAATTTGTGATATGTTTATCCCATCTCATGTGTGGATCAATAATTATTCCCAAATATTTAATTTGATTTTTAGGTTTTATGGACATTGCATCGGTTATATTTAGATGGTCAAAGGTAGGAGAACCCAAAGAGTTACAACTAAAAGGTAGGTAATTCGTTTTGCTTATATTTATTGTTAATAATTTATAATCTAACCATTTCTTGATATGCAAGAAGTCTTTCTCGGCTATTTGTTTTAAGTCGTTCCAATTATTTGCCTGATAAAATAAAGCTGTATCATCTGCAAATCCGATAATTTTTCCACTGGTCCTCAATGAAAACAGCCCATTTATGTATATATTAAACAAAGTAGGGCCAAGTATTGAACCCTGCGGTACTCCATATTCGATCGTTTTTATATTGCTCAGTACATTATCCACTCTCACAGATTGTAATCTATTGGTAAGGTAGTTTTCAAAAAGTTTTAGATCATTATTTCTTATACCAATATCTTCCAAAGACTGCAAGAGTAGCTGATGACTGACCGTATCAAAAGCTTTCGAAAGATCTATGAATATACATAAACAAGGCTTGCTTTCATTAAGTGAGTCTGTTATCATTGTAGTCAGAGCAATGACGGCATCTTGAGTGGAAGTTTTTTCTCTGAAGCCGAATTGTTGTTTTGAAAGTATTTGATACTTATTTAAATAAGACGCAAGCCTGTTTTTAATTAGTTTTTCAAATACTTTCGAGATATGAGTAATCAAGGATATAGGCCGGTAGTTGCTCGTATTGGTCACATCTCCTTTTTTATATATAGGGATAACAATAGATTGTTTGAAAACTGATGGGTAAATGGAGTGTTCAATACATTTATTCAAAATAAAAGTAAATGGCTTTACAATGTAGCAGCAAATTTGTTTAAATGTTTCCGCTTTTATATTATCAATTCCAACTGCTTTCTTGTCTTTTAAATTAAAAATCATATGTTTTACCTCATTTTCTTCAATTGGTACAAAGACGAATGAATTTGGAAGAGATTTTCTGTTATATTTATATTTGTTATCTTGAATAATTTGATTTGCCAGTTTTTTACCAATTTCGCTGAAATTTCTGTTAAATTCATTGGCAATATCCAATTTTTCCACCAAGAGTTCATTTGTATCTGTATGCATTATATTGCCAATAGGCTGTTTTTCTTTTTTTGTATTGCTTATTTGCTGTACAACTTTCCACAGATTTTTGCAACTATTTTTATTTACATTAATTTGTTCTTGATAATATTCAAATTTTGCTTTTTTTATTAAAACATTTACTTTATTTCTATATTTTTTATAATTATTTTTTAAATCGAGATTGTCGGGATTTTTTTGTAGATCAACATGCATTTTGTTTTTTTTATTAATTGAGTTAAGCAGGGAGTTAGTAATCCAAGGCGTTATTTTATATTTTTTTCTTATAAATAAAACTACAAAGAAAACTAACTTTTTTTTATAAAGCAGTCAAAAATATGATGAAAAAAAATCAAGAATATTTATAAATGGGACAACATTTTAATTTTTCTTTTGGTTTTGTCTGACTTTTCCGAGGATGTCAAATCTCTGTTTACATATTTAAGAGTATAAAAAAGAGTCTTATAAATAATTTAATGGTGTACATTTTCGCAAATTGTTGGCAAGGATAACCCAATTCTATTTTGCTCATCTCAAAAAGGTATGCGTTGGAAATTCCAGGCTTAGTTGACAAACTATCAAATAGAGATATAAATATTTTTTCTAATTTGAAAATATAAAAGAAATTTTTCGCTGGGAGATTTTAAAAAACACCTTTTCTTCAGAGTCATATGCTTTAAAATGCTCCTACACGATGGAATTTTACATCGAAGTGTGTCAATACTATTTATGTTTATAAAGAGGATTTGTTTAAATGTCTCGAAGAAATTATGAACACAGAATTCGATAAAAAAACTATTAATCAGACTAAAGGGTTGATACATTTTGAAAGACAGATTTTAGTTTCTGGTTATTTTTCTTCAGCAAAATAATGCCAAATGCTCTCAAGGTTAAGATAAACATATCAAATTTTGCAGCAGCTATTCAAAATATTAGAAATAATATAGACACGCTAATTCATGAAGAATGGCAATCACAACAAGACCCACAAGAACTAAACTTAAACGACAACGCCCAATCAGGTCCAAGTACAAGCAAGAAGAGACGGTTTGTTGAAAAGGAGGACCCCATTCCTAATTTAAGGATATGTAAGGAAATTTGTGATACAATAGTAGTGCAGGTAAATGAACATTTTAGTTTTACTACCCACCTAACAATTGCAAGTTTATTTGATAGTAAAAAATTTAAAGACTACCGAGGTTGTTTTCCAAATGAAGACGTTAAAACTGTGTGTAGTTTATTTCCAAACGTAAACAGCTTAAAATTCAAAAACGAACTGTTCATACTTTACACCCGAGATGACTTTGTGCAACACAATGGGGCCGTACCGTTATTACAAATGTTTTTTGAGAACAATTTGACAATTACATTTTCGGAATCTGTGGAGCTGCTAACTATCCTGTGTACAATTCCCATGACCACAGTGGAGAGTGAAAGATGTTTTTCGACACTAAAACGTATTAAAACATTTTTAAGGAACACTATGTGCCAAGATAGATTGTGCGCGTTAGCCATGTTATCCATCGAAAAAAAAACTTATTCGGTCCCATTCCAAATTTTAATAATCTGGTCGTCGATCACTTCGCTAGCCAAAAATCCAGAAGAATGGACTTCAACTATAAGAAATAGTATACAACTGCAGCGGTACCTAGCAGTTAGTCTTCAATTTTGTAATATTTAATTTGTTTTGAAATATATTTAATTTTCATTAAGCGGATAACTTGTTTTCCTAAGGGAAAAACGAATCCCGGGACTCCTTTCCAGTGTGTTCCCCACTGCCGCTAGTGCTCACGAGCCGCCACTGATTTTGAGAGGGGCGACAAGGGATGGCTCTGTGCAATCCCAAGCAGCGAGGAGGACTTCGCCAGAAATCGCAACGGAACTGGGAAGGCCACTACTCCGTCCTTAGGTCCAACTAGGTCCCAGTAATCAAGTTATTCGGGGCGAATAACTAGAGAGAAGGGAGCAATGTTACACAACACCCTGCATGGCCTGCAGCCGTTATAGGAAACGTACAAATATGAAAAGAAGTGCAATGTCACCCATCACACTATAGTGTGCTGCGGTCGTTATAAGTAAAAGTGCAAGTAAAAGAAGATGGAATAGTCCCGAAATGTCTGGAAATGTCATTACCCGTCAAGAATATTCTAGATGCCAGTTCGAGAAGGGTCAATCAAGTTGTATAAGGATGATCCTGACGTCAGTTTTCAGTTTTATGATAGACGTTACATGTTAATGTTATCAGTTGTATCGTTATTGTAAAAGTTGAGTTGAAATAAATTAAGATACCAACAACCTGTGTAACAATATTTTAAAGTTCTCTCTGCATATTTCCTACTCTCAGTTTACTATAATGAAATGTTTAATAATTAGATTAGAACGTTACCTACTCAGTTTATATATTTACGTCTATTTGGTTGTTAAAATGTGGTTACTGAATCAGACTTTTTGTGATATTGATCATTCTTTAAAAATAGTACTAAGTAGATCAGAAAAGACGGGGTAATTTACCTGTTGGAATAAATATTTTTCAAAATAAATCTGTTGGTTAAATGTAATTTTTTTCTAGGTAAATAACACTGATCCTAATCAACCTAATAAACTCAAAATTAATACCTCACAATTTATTACCTAATATTATTTAGGTACTTATACACAAGGCCGGTTTTACCTTACATGCCGCCGTAGGCGCCAGACAATTTTAAGGCCCTTTGTTAGACATATTTTTACTAAATAAACTATATAGAGTTACCAGGGTGTTTCCTGATATATTTCAGTCACAGCAAAGGGAAAAAATACAAAAAGATTTTTTAATACATTTTATTTGATTCTAATAATTATTAAAACGCAAAACATCTGCGTTATACAAATTAACACCGTAATCTGTAAAAAATAAATGATTCCTGTTAGTTCCTAAATGGTACCAGTAGCGAGTCGCGAACGCACGATATTTATTTTTTATTTATTAAATTAAAAACCAATACTAGTAGGAACTATTTACCAATAGGGCAATTATTACCGTTACCGCATTTTGTGATAATTTTATATTAGATTCTACATATCTATTATGACATTCTGCAAGCAAAGCAAATAGGTACCTATTTTATTTATGCTATGTTATGTACCACATAGTTAGGTTGTTAGGAATGTTAGATATTAATCTAGACCAGTGGTCGCCAACCTCTCAATGTGTTGAGCTACTTTGTTAATTTTGGAATAAACAGCGTGCTTCCCACACGGAAGCCACGTAACGCAACGTAACTGAAATAATCCACAGTTAATTTATATGTATTTATTTTACTATTTAACTGGTAATACATAGGTACTAATAATAAACTAATAACAAAATAACTAATATTACTAGTACGTACTTGTTCATAGCTACATTCCTACCTACCAAAAGAAGATGTTTGAAAAATAAACACAAACTTTTATCCAGCCACAACGGCATGTCACGTAAGATTTAAAAATAGTTAATAATAACAACAAAAAAGTAACGCACTATCATGAACATAAACATTGAAAAATAAAAAAGCACGTTCAATGAGAAGGCTGACACTCAGACTCATCGATAATTGTTTTAATGTTTGCAGTATAATTTGATACAGCCATTCGAATACAATGATCGAAATGTTCATCTGTAAGTCGATTGCGATATTTGTTCTTAATAAACTTCATATTGGAAAAAGAAGATTAACACAAATAGGTTGAACTGAATAATGCTTTCACTTTCAAGGCAACACGGCATAGAACTAAATATATGTCTTACTTACAATAGGCCAGATACATTTGGTACTTGAGACTAACGATTTTAAGGCTAAATCATTTTGAAACTCAATTACTTCCATTTCTGTTGCAGCGATGTCTTCGCCAAAGTTCTGCATAACACAAGTTGCAAACTGTTGGATATCAATTTCCATAAAGGGTGAAACAACAAACTGCACTACTAAAGCCATTTAGTTGAAATCCTTAAAACGATTTTTGAAGTTATTCTTCAGGGTAGAAACTATTTCTACATGGTATTTGCTGTCATAGGGTTCTAATTGATTTTGAGATATTTTTTCTGAAAGAATAGGAAAATGCTTGGCATCGTTGTTAATTAGGTTTTGTTTCCAAAACTCCAGCTTTTTGATAAATGCTTTTATATCAGAAATCATTTCCGCTAGTTCTTTGTCTCTCCCCTGAGGCTGCAAATTAAGTTCGTTTAATTTCTCTGTAATGTCCACGAGAAAACCAAAATCTCTAAGCCAGATTGAATTTTCTAGTTCCGGAGTCAGTTCATCGCGTTGTTTGAAAAATTGAACTATGCCAGATAGGACATCATTAAAACGTTTCAGCACCCGTCCTCTACTTAACTATCGGACTTCAGAGTGAAGGAGTAGGTCCCCGTATTGACAGTCAACTTCATCATCTGCCAAGGTTTTGAATAATCTTCTTTGTAACGCTTGAGCTCTAATCTTGTTCACAATATTTACCACCAGTTTCATAACGTTGTTTAGTTTTAGGAAATTTCCACATAATGCTTGCTGATGGATAATGCAGTGGTAACAGAGAAATTGCGAAAAAGTTTCATCTTTACGACATAACGTAACGCCACCTTATCACAACCCACCATAGCTGGAGTACTATCGGTTGTCAAGCCTACCATTTTCGATATTGGAATTTTCTCGGAAGAAATAATATTTTTTAAATAAGAAAACAACTCCTGTCCAGTAGTGTGTCCTTTCAGTGGAATAAACTTTAAAAGATCTTCTTTAATCGTAAAATCACTAAAAACCATCCTGACGAACACGACCATCTGGGCAGTGTCAACGACATCTGTTGATTCATCCAGTTGAAGTGAAAAATAAACACATATCTAAGTCAGTTCTTAACTGTAAAAAAATATCATTGCTCATTACTTCTACACGTCTCATCACTGTATTAGCAGAAAGTTGCATAGATTTTATAGCTGAAACTATCTCGACTTTATTTCTAAAGTTGGCAAATAACGAATCAGCAGCTTCTAAAAACCCCTGTTTTATCATTTCCCCGTCTTCATAAGGTTTCTTTTTTTGTGCAATTATCTGGGACACACGGTACGATGCTTCAGTTGCAGCCTTATTTTTGTCGATTGTTCTTAAAAATATTGATTGTTGTCCAATTAACTGCTTTTTTAACTGTTTCAGTTTCTCCTTTCTGGCGGCAGAATGTAGGTGGGAATGATTTTTCAAAATTAGAATGTACAGTTTTATGATGTCTCTCAATATTTCCTTTTTTAGCAACGGAGACCGAAGTATTACATAACAAACAAACATTTTTATCTTTAACTTCTGTAAAAAAGTATTGTTCTTCCCATTCCGAATGAAAGTGGTATGTCTTTACCTTCTTACAACTGCTTGCCATAATATTATTTTTTGTTGTTCTCTACTAACCCAACCGCTGGACGTTGGTTACGCGTTCAGTTTTAAACTAAGCGCAATTTCGCCGCGCCGTGCGTATTTATCCCGTTCAAAGCAATCCTGATCGTTCTCGAACACTAACGCGCTGGTCCGGCTGGTCGGTTCTAGCCGATTCTAGCTTGATGGCGTCAGCGGCAGATCGCTCACCGCAACGTTGCCGCTGTTTATGTTTAATATTATGACAATTAGATTTTTTTGTGGAATTTTCGGAAGCTCCTCTGATTTTTGCAGTTTGTATTTTTTAAATTAAAATCGTTGCGAGAGCTACCAGAATTGCCTCCGCGAGCTACCGGTAGCTCGCGATCGACAGGTTGGCGACCACTGATCTAGACTCTAGAGCAGCCATACTCAACCTGCGGCCGGCGGGCCGCATGCGGCCCTCCAAGCTTTTTTTGCGGCCCGAATCACAATTATTAAAACTATAGGTGTCTGTTTTTATAATCTTGAGCGGAATGCGCATAAACATTTATTGGTCGCAGTGCTAAAGAGCGTGCTAATTTTTAAATAAACGTTTGCAATTTTGTGGGGTTACTGCAAAAACAAGATAGCTCCACTTTTGGAATTTTTGAGTTAAGTACACTGTCCACAAGTGTGAACAAAGTCTATATACATGATAAATAACCATTAAAAACTAACTCCATATTAATACATTAACAATATGCACAAACAAGATGGAGTGGCATTTATACCAAAACATAATCATAACATTGTGTTTCAATTGCTAAGTGTGCCTGCCAAAACCAGAGAATAGGCATATAACTTATTTTTGCTAAATATATTTAGTCCGATTCCTAATAGTGTTTCTGACAAAACAAGATAAAGGCCAAAATCGAGGGCAAACCACTAAAGTCAAAACGTACCTGTATTTCGGAAATCACATAGAAACGTTTTATGTGATTTCGGTGATTTTACTGAAAATCCACCTTAATTTTATACAATGATCTTTTTTTCTCAGCATTTACGGTTTTGAGCAACGAACTGATTTAGGCGATGATTTCGACCATGACTTTCGATGATGATTTTAGCATTTTCAAAAAAATTTGTAGTGATTTCGGGGATTTCAAGTGAAAACGTACCAGTATTTCGGGAATGGTTTACCGCTATTTATTTTGTTGAATGTCATTGTTGAAATACTGCAACATTGTGTCCCAGCCATTTGTTTTGTTATGACTAGAGCCGTCTTTGGCCTTTCTCATTTGTTCCGAAATCCACGAGATGATTACGCCACCCTTTCTTTCCGCAATTCAGCTAAATTTCAACAACCACTAGATAATAACACGTGATGTGTAATGAAGTCAATTTTTCCTCAATCAGTTTATTTTCATTTTTAATAGATATTAAACACGATTGAACTGTTGGTTCTAAAATGATTTACATGCGCGAACGCCGATCGAGTATCGTGCGCGGTGGGTCTGAGCGTAGGTGGGGTTTCTGATGAGGAAAGGGATTCAGTAGTTGAACGAGACCCGATATGCTATTAAAATTATCAGTTCGATAAAATATTTGATTGCCACCAGTCGAGACTAATAAGCCGCAGCACAAATCAAATCACCGCCGACAATTTTTTTTCTCGTATTTACAAATCCGTTAGGTAAAAAACCTCGTTCCGCTTTTTTACGTTTTATATTGAGACCGTATTTCATTTTAAAAACCGAATTAGCTTCTAGGAATAGGAATATTTTCTTTCAGTGTTTAGTTAAAAGATTTAATTTGATTTCATTAATGAATAATAGAATTTGTTTCTTGGCAAATAATACCGTTTTTTTTTATAGTGTTGAGTTAAAAGATTTAAATTTGATTTCATTAATAAATAATAGAATTTGTTTCTTGGCAAATAATAACGTTTCTTTTTTTTTTTATAGATAGTGTTGAGTTAAAAGACTTTTATTTGATTTCATTAATAAATATTTGAATTTATTTCTTGGCAAATATAATACCCTTTCTTTAAAAGGAATAGAATTTGATTTAAATAATAAATGATAGGATTTGATTCTGTAATATTGTAAAACCGGGATTTAGACTTTTGATCGTTAGTCTGTATTAGGAAATTATTTTTTTTTTCTTTTTGGTAGGTTAAATCGGGAATTAAATTTGATTTTATTGATAAATACTTTAGTAAGTGCCGCGTTGTAATTAAGTTGGGAATATTTATAAACGGAGTTTTCGAGGAGACGTTTTCCCTCTTTTAATAGTTTGTTTATTATTTTACCGTATATTTGAATAATCTTAAATAGCATCCTGTCCTTGTCTGAACGGGCTCGTGATGACGATCAGTTCATTCTTGGATTAGGTGCTATCCGCGTTAGTTTTCTTTTTTCCTTTATATTTTTCATTTTTTTTTTCGTGCAAACTGCAACTTGCAGAAATCAAAAATAGCTTCATTACCCTGTCTGAGCGGGCTCGTGATGACGATCAGCTCATTCTGGGATAATAGGCTACCCCGGGTATAAATTTATTTTTATTTTCTTTCCGTATATTTACTATAAGTAATTCTTTCGCGTCCCTGTCTCCTCGCACTCTCTATGACCGTTTAGCTAATTTTTCCTTACCTAAATTGTGAAATGCCTACATTTTAGTTTAATTCCCGATACCACAGTTAAACAGTTAATTACCGAGTAAATAGCCAAGTCAATAATTTTTTTTCTCTGCGACCAAAACATACATTTTATTTTAATTCAATTTTGACGTCTGATTGAGACTAGTCGTGATTCAATACCGTCCGTTTTGTTTCTTTTTTTTTATTCAGGGTTATATTGACTATCACCACAACTGGGGTGGGCGTTGAAATAGATAATTTTTTTTATGTTGTAAATAGTTATTCACAATATATGTGTCAATGTTAACTTGCCGTATTACTGGTTAATAATTCCCTGCTTTATTTCCCCCTTATATTTCAGCTAGTGATAAATTCTGTACTAGCCCAAGCAACGATTAAAGCCTGTTACTTGTGGCCTACTATTACCTGTGTCTAAGTGACCTTTGACCCCTGGAATTTTTCATCTCCACCTGTAGCTACCCGAGTACTTTCGACGCTGTTTCGAAAGTTTGTGGAGTAAACCATCATCAAAACCAGCGTCATTCGTAAGGAACCGTTTTCTCTGCGAGAAAACCCCTTACAGATGTTCGAATCTCCGTGGTGAACGAGTGATTGGTGATAATGTAACGGATGATTAGTCAAGCATTCCCGTTTCTCTCACCTCAGAAACACCCTTAATTCCTTTAACGACGTCCTTAATACACCCAGTATATTTTTATCGATTCGGTAGAGCAAAATAGGTTCGACAGGTCCGTATTCACTCGATTGTTCCGAAATCCACGAGATGATTGCGTCACCCTTTCTTTCCGCGATTCAGCTAACCTTCAACAACTACAAGATAATAACACGTGATGTCTGGATCTCCGTGGTGAACGAGTGATTGGTCATAATTTAACGGGTGATTGGTTAAGCATTCCCTTTTCTCTCACCTCAGAGGCGCCCTTACTTTCTTTAACGACGTCCTTAATACACCCAGAATATTTGTATCGATTCAGTAGGGCAAAATATGTTCGACAGGTCCGTATTCACTGTATTGTTCCGAAATCCACGAGATGATTGTCACCCTTTCTTTCCGCGATTCAGCTAACCTTCAACAACCATTAGATAATAACACGTGATGTCTGGATCTCCGTGGTGAACGAGTGATTGGTCATAATGTAACGGGTGATTGGTCAAGCTGTAACGAGTGATTGGTCAAGCTGTAACGAGATAATCTTTATGTGAATATTCGTAATTAAAAGTATTAGTGGTAACAGGTGAATTTGAATTTTAACCATACTTTTTAATAGACAACTTGTATCGAAAGATTCAGCTTCTTAAATCTTAAAATATATTCCACCAGAAAATAGATTTAATTTAACAATACGCGAGTGTGGCATTCGGATGTATATGCCAAACACAGTATTTATTCAGAGGAATGCATTTTACAAAATCAAGTGTTACACCTGATGAATTTCACCATTATTATCAAAATCTACCTGTATCCAATAATGTTAAATACACTGTACGTGAATCTTCGATTGAAGACAGTTTCACATACATTGAATTATGATTTGTATCTAGAACTAAAATAAGCTAAGTGTCGTTTTTTTTCTTTTTTTTACCGATTATTGATAGATTCTTAGTTTATACTTTGTGAACTATGATTTCAATACATTTTTCATTGAAGTTATTATTTAATAACCAGTTTGAAGCTTTTACTAATTTTTTATTTAATTTTAAACTTTTGAACAGTGTTTTATCGAAACTCTAAAAATATTGCGGCCCGTGTAACATAGCAAACATACAAATGTAGCCCGAAGGAAAAAAAGTTTGAGTATGGCTGCTCTAGAGAATACTTACTAATACAAACTCTACTCCAACTTACCTTTACGCCTGGAGCGCTTTTAGGAAACACGCTCCGACCGAAAAGAGTGTGATCAATTTGGTCTTGGTTCGTTCAAGAAGTCAAGTGTTCAATTTGGACATTTACCTACTACTACTCTCGTTCATACAGTTGAGTCAAATTAGTTTATAGTGCACTCTTTTTTATCCAGTTTAGACTGGGTTAATTTGAGTAAATTTGACAGAACGTAGAGTTCTTTTGCAGAAGTCGTTGTTTCATATTATTTTTGTGTGTCATAAAGGTGTTTGTACATGAAATTCTATAAAGTTAAGTTTGTTTTAAAATAAATAATCTAAAATTTCTTGTCTTATTGACATTATAGATCATTCATTATAAACTTGATTATAAATAGGGCTGTGAATAGGTACATATTGAAATAAAAAGAAAAAAAAAAACAGCTAAGACAACTAAATGAGTAAAAAGTAAAACTACAACGGGAAGCAAGGAACATCGAATTAAAGATAACTGATTAACTATTATAATAGATGCTGATTCAATAATCACGGTCAAAAACAACGGCCGTGTTGAGTGGTTCAGTTACCATTATGTCGCGCCGCGCTGATTCAGCTTTTCTTGATGTGATGTCAGATTGAAGCTCTGCTGGCCTGACTTAATATTTTTATATTTTGGCATTTTCTGAGGCCCTTAAATATGAGGCCATAGGCTAGCATAACCGGCCCTGCTTATACCCAAAACTTACCACAATCACTAACTACATCATTAGCTTAAATAAGTAAAGTCCGAAACAATAAATAAACTACATCATTGATTACTCGATTTTTTTTGTCTTCTCTATAAAATATCCAGCATATCAAAATTTATATTAGTCGAATAAGTTGAAGTCATAGACCGAGTTTGAGGAAAAAATTTATCGCATGGTTGACTACTATACAGCCAAGGTAGGAACATTAGACATTTTTGTATTCTACACTTTTTAATTATTAACAAAAAAATTAACAAAAAGTGTATGCCTCCTATTTTACTGAATTTGTTTTATCCAAAATCTCCATATTCTTAAAAAAAAACGTAGTATACCACATGAGGTATACTCGTTTTCTTACACTTAAACTTTTATTCAAGAATGCATCTAATATATTTCTGGTTAATAGTTTTCTCTATAGTTTAATAGTTATGTCACACGAGGAGCACATATCTTGTCAATTGCGATAAAATTCATTTTGTCTTTCCCTAAAACAAGGACTATTTCATTTTTCAGATAAATTATGAAAATACGTATAAATTCTCTAGACAATTTTAATGTGTAATGCTTAAAATTTTATTTTGCTTTTATACATAAAACAGCAACAACCTACATTATAATATTATATGTATGTACCATATTTAACAAGTTAAAAAATGTCAAGACTACATACCAATATCACAATTAAAATAACAATAGGAACAAATTCGTCGGATAATTTTAAGCAAGTATTTCGAAAGCTTTTATGTCATATTAAGAAGGTAACTGTTTAAAAAAGTTACCTTCTAAATCACAAGGTGTTAATAAATGTTTACCTTTTTTAGCATTTTTAATAAGTGCTTCTAAGTGTTCTTTTGAAACAAAATAATTTCCCATTGGTAGAATTACATTTGATTTCAGTAAAAGCGTTTTTATTTATTTTTGTAGCTTCCTTGACCATCAACTATTTTAAATAACTGAGTATTTCTTGCATAGAGCCCAAAAAATATACCTTTTTTCCTCATTATTCAATAGATTTGTTAGGCCAATTTTTGCAAATTCTTCTAACTGTATGAAATCATCTTTAGTAAATGCACCCAGAGAATAATTTATCAAAGCCGGTATAACTTAATAAATCTTGCATATTTTGAATATTTAAATTCAAATCTAGTTGTTCTAACAATTTTTGAATATTGTTAGTATCGAGGTTAGGCTCCATTTTTTGTCATATCTGAAATTTAAAATGTATGTGGGAAATTTTCTAATTGTCGATTTTTAAAAAAATATTACTTGTTCACAAAAGTAGCTGGACTATCCAGTATATCAAAGTGATATATTATATTGCTCGAGATATTGATGGAACAAGAAAAGTATGCAGATTTCAAACATTTATTTATAAGGCGTTTGAATTGCCCCTTATTTATGTACTACTCTGTATATTTAAAAATAATTTGGAAATATGGTCGTCAATTAATAGGTACAATTTTTGTATTCAAAATGTCTTCATATAACCAATAATAAAACAGATATCTAACAAGTACGCATTAATGGGACATCCTGTATATATAATATGTTAGTATTATTCGATAAATTCATAATGAATTTAATACTAAAATAATATACAGGGTATTTATTGTAAATGAAAAAATTGAATAAATTGAAATTAAAATGAGCTACATTTATGACTGGTTTTAAAAAACTTGGTATAAAATGGACCCTTTCTATTATTACTACAATTCGTTACTTTGCTAACTTACCTAAGTAAATTACGACAATTTTATTTATGGTACTGTAATGCGAGCCATTTCATTATTCAGTTATGCACTAATCCTCCAAGTCCCTCTCTGTCTTATTTGGCCTTTGAGGCTCAACTTGTCCGATTATCATACATAATTAAACCCCTTAAGACCAAACTTATGTGACGTCTATGGCGAAGACGCTTTCGATTACCTTCCAAAACGAACGTGATGTTTCTAGTTTTGGCGGGAGCATTCTAGATTTTCACCAGAATTTTCAATATGAATATAAATATTGGTGGAAGAACACGGACCAGTCAGTCAGTCGTATACAAAAAAGTTGTGGAGATTGAATTTAAGTGTTGGACACAAAAGATAAATCGAAATAAATAAATAAATTAGAATTGTGAGTTATAAAAGTGCCTAAGTAAAGTATTATATAAATTAAATAAACGTTGTATTGATGTTAGTAAATAAATAGTGGATAAATTAATGGCTAAAAAACTAAGTGATTTAAAAGTGACGGATCGTGAACTGGAGACGACAGGGAATAAATCAGAGCTGGCCGAACGGCTTAAAGAAACACTATAAAATAAAGCTTTGGATTTGGAAACGTATCTATTTTCTGATGATTCATCTTCTACTATAATTTCTTCGATAGAAAGTAAAGTTTTTTCAGAGGTTTCTTCTAGAAAAAATGATATTTCTTCCTTAGAAGAAAATGTTTCGTCTGGTGTCTTCGTTGAAAAACGAAATTTCTTCTTTAGAAACTAAAGTTTCTTCTGATATCTCTTTTTTAAAAGATGAAAGCGTGTAACTTAAATACTAAACATATTATAAATATAACTAAACAGCAGAAAAAACAAACAGAAACAAACAGACAAAATAGGAATAACAATTGCAATGGATATGCAATATCCGTCATTATAATTATTCTAATTTAATTTTTAAATTTAAATTTAAACTTTAATATTTAATTATTTAATTAATGCCATTGTATGTGGAACTCAAATGTCTAAGGTACGTTATAAAATTCTGCTACTGTGTAATATGGTCTTTCTAGAAGAAAAGCTTTAGCCAGTCTTCGGAACTTATCATATGTATTTATAGATTTTAATTGCATCGGAAGGTTATTATACAATTTTTTGGCATTGTAGGTAATGGAATGTTTTAATAGGTCAGAAGTGGGCATTGTTAAATAAACATCAGTCTCTAAATTTCTTGTAGGATATCTACGAGTCGGTCTTTCGGATAAATTTTGAATGTGCTTGCGAACTAAGCAGACGGATTCGAAAATAAATAGAGCAGGAAGGGTTAGAATTTTGAAATTTTTGAAGTAATTTTCGCAATGTGTCCTACTATTTAAACCAAATACATAGCGGATTGCTCTTTTTTGCAGTTTAAAAATAGATTCGAAAAGATATAAGCTACAAGAACCCCAGAAAGGTAAACCATAGCGAAGGTGAGATTCGAATAAGGAAAAGTAGGTTATTAATGCAGTAGAAGGAGTCAGCTCTTTAGAAACCGATTTAATGGCAAAACATGCGGAGGATAATTTTTTTGCTAAGGTATCTATATGAGCAGTCCATTTTAGAGAATCGTCTATATAAAGACCTAAAAACTTGATTGAAGTCACCGTTTGGATCAGATTATTGTTTAAAGTTATAGGTTGTAAAGTACCTCTGTAAGACAATGCTACAGTTTTACTGGTGTTGAAACAAAGTCCATTCGAATCAGACCAGGACTTAATAGTCACTAGATCTTCACTTATGATAGATTGTAATGTCTGCATGTTAGAATTATTCCAGGTTACACTGGTGTCATCAGCAAATAAAGTAATTCTACCACTTATTCTTAAGTCTGTGATGTCGTTGATGAATAATAAAAACAAAATTGGACCTAATACTGATCCTTGAGGTACTCCACTGCTTATTGCTAGATTTGTAGAATCCTCACCATTCGCCCGCACCTGTTGATTTCTATTTTCTAGGTAAGTTTTAAACCATTGTAAAGGAGAACCCCGTATTACATAAATTTGTAACTTATTAATTAAAATATCATGATTTACACAATCGAAGGCCTTTGCGAAGTCACAAAATACTGAAGCGGTGAAAAGTTTATCATTAAGTGATGTGTATATTTCATTAAGAACGGAAAATAACATTGCGTCGCTAGTGCATTTTTTAGGTAGAAAGCCATACTGATGAGCTGTGAGGATGTTATGCTTGAAAAGAAAGGGCAAAAGACGGTTTTTCATTAGCCGTTCTACTATCTTCGATAAGGTAGGCAATAACGCGATAGGTCTATAGTTACAGGTTTTGGTTTTGTCGCCACCTTTATGAAGTGGGATTATTATAGCTGTTTTTAGACAGTTAGGAAAGAGACCAATTTCAAAGGATTCATTAATCAGTGAAGTTAAAATGTTGATTACTACATCCGGTATATTTAGAAATATTTTGGTGGACAGGCCATCAATTCCACAGGAAAATTTATTTTGGATGTTGTTTATGGTTTGCACTAGTTCATGCTTGTCTACTGGTGTTAGGAAGAAACTTTCAATGATCCTTTTAGTAGGTAGGAGGAAGGAGAGAGCATCCTGACTCGGAGCTATGTTAGATTTGATATTTTTACTTACATTTACGAAATAATTGTTTGAAGAACGGGTTTTATTCCTTAAGTCATTTATTATAGACCAGGTTTCTTTGGAGGAGTTTTTAGCTCTTGCGATGCGATTTTTGTAATAGTTTTTCTAAGCAGATTTGGTGATTTTCCGATACAATATTCTGTAGTTGTTGATATAGTTTAATATTAGGGGATTATCTGTGTACTTTTTAATATACATGAGTGACCTCATATTTTTAGATGATGTTCTTATTCCTTTAGTTGTCCAAGATTTATGACATTTAGTTTTAATGGGGCGAAGGGGGAAAGCTGTATTGAAACACATAATTATTTTATTTAAGAAGTCTAAAAATTTAGAGTCAATATCTTCAGAAAGACCATTCCAATCAGTAGTTAGACATAAATTATAGAAATTTTTGAAATTATGCTTAGAGAAAATTCTACCTAGCTGACGGACTTTTTTTGGAGCTGTACGGGGTATCAAAAATTTGGCAAATACTGCTTCGTGGTCTGAGAGACCTGAGCTAATTACTTGGTGCTCTACATCAACGGGTTTAAAATCAGAGACTACGTAATCTATAATTGTAGATGTTGTTTCTGTGATTCTAGTTGGAGAATTTACGTGCATACTGAGACTGAATGATTCAAAAATATTGATCAAAGACTTTTGAGTAGCACATACATTAGCAAAGTCAATATTAAAATCGCCGCATAAAATTTTCTTACTTTTTATAGGCAATGCGTCAAGTAGATTAAGAAGATTCTCTAGAAAGAGGTGAACATTTGATTTAGGTGTTCTATAAATACAAATAATAAACAAATCAATGTTTTTGTTGTTTACAATGGAAAATTCGAAGAAATTTTCAGCTTGTAGAAAGTCGTATTTAGATACAGCAGAAAAGTCCTTGTCTAAGGATAAAATTAGAGTTCCACCATGGTCTGTATTACTTCTATCATATCTGCTGACGATAGTATATTTTTCGACAAAAAGCTGCTATGCTGGCTTCTGGTGAATTAAGAACTGTAAAAGAGGAAGAACAGGGAAATAAATTCGACCAATTGTTCCACATGATAAAAGGCCTTATTGAGAAGCAACCGAAGACTATTAGGTGCTGGAATTGCGGTGAAAAGGGAAATGTAAGCAGTTCGCGCAAACGCCCAAAGAACACTACGAATCGAAAAACCGTGTCGGTAGCTGTACACAGAAAGGAACAGTGGTGCCTGATAGATATGAAACTATAATAGTAACGTGGTTACAAGGAACTGTAGAGAAAGGAACGCCTGGTCAAGGAACTCTGCTTGGAAAAGGGTTGGCCACATCTGCTAAAGTTACAGTACGACGAACGACGGTTGTCAGCAGTGAGTGGGCCTCTGTCAAACTTAGGGAAGAACAAGAGAACAATCCCGTTTTAAAGAAGATGCGACAATGGAAAGAGGAAAATCGTCGACCTACTTGGCAAGAAGTATCGAAACTCTCCAGTAATTAAGTCATATTGGGCTCAGTTGGACTCCTTTATCCTGGAAGAAGGCTTATTAAAGCGAGCACTAGAGAACGATGATGGTTCCGAAAACAGAAAACAGTTGGTCATTCTAAAGACGAGAGTAGCCGAAGTACTTCGTCAGTTACAAGACAGTCCAAGAGGAGGACATCTCGGTGTTAAGAAAACCCTTCAGAGAGTTCGTGAAAGGTTTTATTGGATGAATAGTTCCGATGATTTAAAGGACTGGTGTAAGCAATGTACCACCTGTGCTACGAGTAAAGGACCCCAACGAAAAAGGAAGGTCCCCATGAAGCAGTACAACGTCTGTAGCCCATTTGAGAGGATTGCCTTAGATATTGCTGGATCATTCCCCGTGACCGAGGATGGTAATAAATACATTTTGGTGGTTATGGATTATTTTACAAAGTGGGTGGAAGTCTACGCCATCCCAAATCAAGAGGCCGCAACTGTTGGAGATGTATTGATAAAAGAGTTTACCTGTCGATTTGGAGTGCACTTGGAGATCCACAGTGACCAAGGCGGAAATTTTGAAAGTCAACTCTTCCGTGGAATGTGCGACAGACTAGGCATGAAGAAAACCAGAACCATAGCATTGCACCCACAATCCGATGGAATGGTAGAAGCGAATGAATAAGACCTTTGGCAAATATCTTTTAAAAGTGGTTTCAAACCATCAGCGAGATTGGGATCAGTATCTTTCGCTCTTTGCAATGCCTTATAGATCCGATATCAATGAATCAACAGGCCAAACACCAGCAAAGGTCGTTTGGGCGTGAAATGAGACTACCGTGCGACCTCGAGTTTGGATGCCGCACTGGAGAAGATGTAGCTGGTGAAGATTATGTGATCCAGTTACGAAGAAGAATGGACGATATGCATGAATTGGTCTGCTCGCATCTTCAAATCGCCAGCGCTAGGATGAAGAAGCGGTACGATACCCAAGCTATAGAGGGATGTTTCAAAGAAGGCGAAAAATTCTGGCTCCATATAACCCAAAAGGATTATTTTCCGAAGCTTCAAAGGTCTTGGGAAGGTACGTACCTCATCAAGAATAAAATTAATGATGTAATTTACCGTATAAGTAAGATCCCAAACGGTAAACCGAAGGTAGTGCATCAAAACTCACAGTAGAAACCCCTTTTTTTAATAATGTATGTTCTTTTAATAAATGTCAACAGCAACAGTACAGCTCGGTCCAGGCTTGCCAAAATTTCGAAATATTTCAGGATATAATCAAAGTGTGATTCGAATTGGGCTTGGTGGCTGTACCTTAACTCAAAATTTTTAAAATAAACCATTCACACAATATTTCTCTTTATAATTAAATAATTTATTTGAAATTTGATGGAAATCATTACATGATTTTCCTTGCAGTTTTGTAGCTTTTAAAAAATCAAACTACCGATATTATAAAAACTCTATCACAGGTAAATGGTATAAAACTAAAAATATAAACACCACTAATTAATAAAATATTAAAATTTTTAAAAAAACTAATGTATGAACCGCAGCAGAATTTTTTCAGTCATCTCGATTTTTCATTCCGTGACGTCACACCCTTCCTTAGCAACGGACGGAAGAGGCCACCGTGTTGTCTATGAACGACGTTTACCTTTAGTTAACATCGGAGACGCATAGATGACGCCATCGTTGCGTTTCCTATCTTTATGTCTCTGGTCTAAGGTGAATAAAAATGGCAGTTCAAATAACATCAAATTAAAAAAACATACATACATTTTTTTAAATGTTATTGTAATACTTTTAAATTCAGTGTTACATAAATAACGATGTTTTGATATTGTAAACATTGGATACACTTGCTTGAGGTACACCTTTACAATTTATTGTCACAGCCATTTAAATCTTTTATTTACAACCATATATGTAATCAGTGGCGGCTTGTGGGGGGGGGGGGGTTCACAGTGACATAATATAGGTATCAGTACAGATGTATGAAAAAAACGTCCAGTGTTTTAGAAAGTTTTTAATATACCTTTCTAAAACACTGACATTTTTTTACCTAGATCTGTACCGGGATCTATATTCTGCTACTGTGAACCTCCAAAATTTTGGTGACGAGCCGCCCCTGTATGTAATGTTGTCATTACTAACGTCATTGAAGGTTGAGAAGTAACACATTAAACACTTCTACTTCCCGCTCTCATTTCATCTATTCTAGATGAATATTTTTTATATTTAAAAAAATAACACATGTTTTTAACAAATTTTATAATACCTATTTAATGGCAAACAATAAAAAACAACAATGAACTAAAATACAACAAACAACTTATTGATATTTATTATTCGCGAATTTAATATCCGGCTTTATCTGACATTTATTTATATTGTTGACAGTTGTTTACCCCGTAATCACAGTAACAATATATTTACTTGATTATTCTGAGAAAACCGCGCGCTTGGTAATTTGTCGTTAAATGTAATATTTTAGGTATGTTCAGAACGAAACAGAGATTTATTAACTTTGATCGAAATATGATGGTTGTAACTAAAAAAGTATACAAACCTCGGTGTGTAATATATTATTTCCTTAACATTTACATACGTGTCTAGATTTTAATAATTTTTCACATTTGATATCATTTTGACCATGTACACGATTGTTTGTTACGGGCCGGTACCTATATTTAATATTTAAAAAAATATCCTTTATTATTTACTTGCAATGTTTGTCCCATTCAATTCTAAACTTAAACACTAGAGAGGGCTAACTTCTGCAGTAGTGCTGCCTCTATATTTCATGCACGGTCTCTATACAGTGGCGTAGCTAGAAATTTTTCATGGAAGGGAGTTCCATCAACATTAAGGTATTTTTCACGACATAAACGGATTATGTTGTTCAATCATGTTCGCCTATCCCCCCACCACATATAGTATATGTTGGCGCGAAAATGGAAAATCCATGCTGTTTTGAAAGTCGGTTGAAGTAACAATTTTTTATTACTTCAATTACTCATTTGTGTGTAAACCTCGCGATTTTTCCTAAGATTAAAAACAGTTTAATTATTTTATATTAATATTTAATGTACCTAAATATATTGTCTAAAAATTACAACAAATTTTACTTGTGCTATTTCAATTAATCTATTTATATTTACTATATTTTAATTGTTGAATAATTTCGTCACTTTCTTCTACTTCAATTTCAATCTTATTTAATGGAAATTTTAAAATTATAAAGCCATCTTTTATCTTTGTATACCGTCTCTAGTCATTTGTCAAATACATGAATTGACATAACCGCCTGTGTATGAGATCATGTTTAAGCTTAATTTATAACCGCCGTAACGTAACTTAAGAACTTAACGTAAGAAGTTGAAATATTGAATTTACGTATACTTATTTATAATGTTCGTAACGTAACTTAAGAACTTAACGTACCGTAGAAAGTTCACAAACTTTTTAACTTAACAACATAACTTAACTTAAGACCTTATGGTTAGCCAATGAGATAATTCTGCGTTCAGCATGTGATAACTGTCAATTATTCTCTTTTCATTTTTTTTTTTTATAAATAAATAGAAAAATACCATTTGTAAACTATCATTCTCCATTTTGATGGACATACATTATCATGAATGATTTGTGTTTATGTTATTGGGGATAAACTATCTATGAGATATGAGTGTAGCTGCATATACCTATAAACATCAAGTCTAGAACTGAAACAAGACACAAAACTTTTTTACTAGGAAAGATTAAATTCTCATTATTGCTCAAAAACAATCAACATCTTCGGTAAACTATTTTGTTTTATTATATTTCTATATTATTGCTTTTAAAGTAGTTAATATATTCTTTCTATATAGCAAAATCATAATTTATAAGTTTTATTTAGAGGTTAAGTACATAGTTTACACTTGTTTATTTCATAAGGTTGTCAATAATTTGATAATCTCTGAAATTAACACGCATGCTCAACTCTTACGTTACGGACATTTATAAATAGACTTTATTTTTATATCTTAGGTTAAGTTTCTACGGCGTTAAGGTTTATGTGGACCCCCGGAAAAAGTATCTACACGTTCAAAATTTTTGAAAAAATGTGTGAATGTATATACAACCTTAAGTATTATTTTACCAAAATTTGATATGGTTTGTATCATTTGTTCTCAAGAAAAATCGGAAAATTTACTTTTTTACAAGTATAAAACAAAGAAACTAGACTATCAAGAGAGATCATTATTTCATGAAATAAATTAGTTTTGGTTAAGAAACTTACATAAATTTTTTGAAAATTTTTGAACTTGCAGAAATGACGTAATTGAAGAATATATTTATTTTATTAACAAAAATTAGATTTAAACTATAAAAATGAATGTAATATTCAAGAATATACCTTCAATAATTATATTTAAAGACATTGAACTCAAAACATTATTAAGTTTTTTATAAATTTAGTGAAAAATTCAATTAAACAATAACACTATTTTGAATTTCCTCTTTCAAAGTCTTATCTCTGAGAGGTGCTGCCATCTCAATTAGTACTTTCTAAAATTGCTCACAGAGAGCACTAAATTTCCTACTCAAACAGAAATTTCGGATGTCCGCGTACACCAACGCTACCGTGTTGCCAGATCGAGTTGTATTACTAAGTTCGCTGGATTAAATAAATATTTTTCTATTAATAATTCGGTCGATGCAAACGTACCTATTCATTTTACAGAATATTTGAATTATTTAATTATTAAATGAAAGGTACATTCTGAATGATGCATGTGTTTTATCAATTAAAAAAGTTGAACAGATGTTTACCAAATATCAGTATTATGTTAATTGCATGTTGATTAGTTTTTGGTAGAAATTTGATCGTAGGACGATATTTAAGAAGGTTGGCAAGTAAAAAAAAACGGATTTTGAAATTAAAACAACAGGTATTTAGTAATGACATTTTTTCTGTTAAAAAATATAAATTCGTAAAAATCTGATTGGCTCAAAAACCATATTACCTTAGTAGGTATTTCATATTTTTTTTAAATAAAAAAAAACTATTTTTATTATAAATAAATTTATTAAATATACCTTTTAAAAATTCTTATTGATCCTACAAAAAATAAATCATCGCTAAACATTTACTTAGTAAAAATAGTTATGGTTTTCCTAAGGAACAATTTTTTTCCATCAGCAGTAGTAGAACAAAAGTATTTAACATGTTTTTGTGGATTTAATAGTGTAAATTCTCGAGCTGAGTAAAAACACTTTACTTAAAAATTTTTAGCATCATCTATCAATCCATCCGGTGAAGTTCCTAAGAAACGATAACATTTTTCTTAAAAGATGAATAAACCACATTCAACAACTGTATTCTTTGTAATAGAAGCATATGTTTCAATTGCAACAGTTTCGTTAAGTTTAACATCTATATCTGTAACGTATGTAGGGTGGGTTAACCCACGGCACTTAGGCCTTACTAAACCCATTTTACATCTTCCTAAATAGATAGGCACCTCCTAGCTCGTGAGCCAGCCTACAGATTTAATGTAGTTGACAATATTGCCAAGAGGTGCCTTTCTTATATCGGCTGATGTTAGCCAATTATCAACGAATACAAATCATTTAATAAATGTGAGCATCGATCACTTGTAGACGATATACTCGATGATATCATCTTTTTGTTTGCACCCTTTGCAGAGTGCGGATTCTGCCAGCCCCATGACATGGAGATGTTTCCCTACTTGGCAGTGACCCGTCAGAATCATATAAAGGGACAATTCTGCTTGTGGTATACTCGTTTTAACTTTTACGGTCTCCTCCCCGGTTATGACCACTATTCTTGTTTTTTTTTTTTAATGAAACACCCTATATATTAGTAAGACAATAACTCAAAATCAATCCCATATAAATTAATTTTATTAAGTTAAATGTTTTGGCCTTAGGACATCATCAGGTCTAAAAATTAAGTGATAAGCGCTAACAAAACACTACTAGGACGTCCCCATAAAAAGGTTAAAAAAATACACGTACATGATTAAAACCGAGCCCCAACAAGGGTAAGGTAGTTGTAAGAAATATCATATGTGGTACATGTTGATAAATGTGAGAATATGGCGATGAGTAGTGTTAGCCTATAAGTTTCTTTATGCAAATCTTTTTCAACTTGTACAATTTCTATCATATTTCCCACATATGGTATCTCTTACAACTGCCTTTTTAATCATACACGTGTATTTTTTTTTAAATATTTTATGGAGACGTCATTTTATATTGTAAGCGCTTATTACTTTATTTTTAGACCTGATGATGGCCTAATCCCGAAACCGGTTGTCATTTAACTTCCTAAAATTAAATAACGTGGGATTGATTTTGAGTCATTTTTTTATCTTTAAGGTACATATTAGTTAGTTACTCTGTATACTATCACATTTTTCTACTCTTTTATACTATTCGATTTCAAAAATGTATACCTGAGGTGTACATTGAATCGTCTGGAAGTTGCTTTTTTTGAGCTTTTGTTTACGTTCTTTCTTTCCCTTTCGGTTTTTTTTTTCCTTTCTCTTCTCACCTTTAAAATTATGGATAGTTTTCATTGAAATTATTTAATATTCATTTAATTATTAAATAGTACCCACACATAGCGCGCGAACGTATCCTCCAATCAGTTTTTTTTTATTTCAATTTTTTGACTGCGCGAACTGAGTCCATTCGCCAAACCACATAGATTATATTGTTCTAATTTTATACCATATTTTAAGGATAATGCGCTCACCCTAAATAATTTTATTTCAGTAAAGTTCATAGTTGAGAATGATTGAGCGGACCAGTGGAAGACTTAACAAAAGCTCGCCAGGTCATATCCATCTCTTAGCTGGATCGCTTGGGCCGTCCGCGCTCAACACCTCACCTCCCGCGGCTTACAACATAAACAAATAAAACATAATTATATTGAAGTTTGGCAACGTTCTTCGCATCGAATCATAAAGATCTCCCGCGTAATCTATTATTGTGCTAGCAGTCTCTTTTGGCGGCGATATAAACTAACGAAATATTATTCTATCACAGATAGAACCCTGTAACTTTAATAAATTGTATACTAAATTTGATGCGACAGGTAGAGCCATCTCTAGAGTCAGAAACGAGTGAGGAGGTGGGTCCATATAAACCTTAAGTTACGGTGGTTATAAATTATACTTTACAACCTCCCCTCCGGTCCTTGATGTCGGCCAAAATGGAAGATCATGCCTAAACATAAACGTTTATGTTGGTTTATGCCGCGAAAAATACCTTAAAGTGAAATATTTCGAATAAGATTGTTTTTATATAAAAAAAAAGTAAATTAAAACAATTTTTTTAAAAAATGATAAAAAAAAGTGAATAAAAACAAACAGTTAATAACGATCAGTGCCAATACGATGGCGGAAACGGTGACGCGAAGGCCTTCCATTTGGGGGGGTGGGGGGTGGAGTGACCCCCACAACCCCCGTGTTCTTTTTTTAATGCAAGGAAAAAGTTTCAAATTAAATTGGAAACTTTTTAAACATAGATTTTTTTAAATCATCTTAAAATTAGAAATAAATAAGAACGTCATATTTTCACAATTTACCTAAGTATCGTTAGTGTGCATTAAAAGTTCGATTACAATAAGAACATGGCTAGGTCATAATCATTATTTCCAACTTCAAATATGGGCAGCGAAAATTATGTGTTAAATGTTTGGTTAACTGTCAATGCAACCCAACCAACATTTCGTAACACAACAGTAATATGGCGTATGCTGTAGATTTGAGGTTTATTAAATATCAAGCTTAGAATATAATGATCCATTTTCACAATTTGATTCTAAAATTGGTACAATTCGCTTCTGAACATCATGCAGTCTTGTTACTTTGAATTTGTACATGTATTTGAATAACACCCTGCATGTTCCATATTGAGTGGAAGGCAGCTAGAGAACTGCAGATAATTCGATTGGATCTTGATATTCTTGTCTTAATAATGAATAAATAGGATAAAAGAAAACAAACAATAGACCGAGTTACATTTTTATTTGTATCATGTAATATTAAAACATATTTGGATATAAAAATTCATGTACCAACTAGTTAGAGTAGGTAACTAAACCCTCTTGTCAACATTAAGCGTTTGAAAATAAATATTTTCCTTTTCACTTATTTTATTCAATATAATTTACAAGATATAACATCATACAAGAAACTTTGTGGTAGATTATGTAAAATTAGTTTAACCAAAATAACGAATACAAATAACACTATCTTTATGATACACATTACTCTTATGAAGAGTACTTTTAATTATTTTCAACAATTTCACAGTTAACGAAATCAAAATGCAGCAGATCAAACTAACTCCGCTAGCAACATTGTTTGAATCAATACTATGCAATACTAGTACAGTAACTTGCTTAAAAATTCATAAAAAAAAACATACTCAAAATAATTCAAAACTGTTTTTTTTTTCGGAAGCTCCAGTTCGGTCTCATATAGTGTCAAGGAAACTTTGAACTAGAGTACACATTCTCACTTGGATTGGGTTTGAACCTGCAATTAAAATGTTTCATTTTAAAACATTAATATAATACTCAATATAAAAATATTTTGAATGTTCAGTAACAATGTTATAATTAAAATCTAAAATATTTCCCTTTAAAAATTAACCAAAAGTAATAATTTCTCAGACTTGTTTTTTTTTACTGAATTATATTTTATGCCATTGTCTTAACTGCTACATCATATTAGCTTTTAAATAAAGTTATGCAAATACAAGTAGTAATAAGAAAATTTATTTTATTCAGTTTTGAGTTTATCGGACACATTGTATTGCTTCTTGCCTTTTTATTAGATATTGGATTTATTAATGTTTAAATTCGTCTTTTTCTTTTAAACACAAATGTCAGTTTTATTAAAATTGTCACAAACACGGAGACAGTAAATATGATCAGTCTCTTTTACGCCTTTAACAATAACCACTATTCACATAAATGAACAAACCAAAAATAAATATACAGTCATAAAAATGTACATAATGAAGATTGTGTTAGGTCAAGACATGAATTCGCCATTAGGCATTACAAGGACCAAAGACCTGTCCAAATGGTTGCTGAAGGGCTTTGACAGGGTCAATGATTATATACAGTTATTTAGATTGCTCAAACCGGATCGCATTGCGAGCAGCCACATTGCCTCCAAAGTGCTTATCAATCAGAATATGTGTTTTGAAACCAAATTTCAGCCTTTGAATATAAAAAAACCTACATTTTTACTTCAAGGTATTTTGAAAAACATATGATCAATCTATGTAACTATATACCATTGACCTTAACGGAGCCTGAGGCAACCATTTTGTTTGCAATGCTTCATTTCTAACTGTGAAATCACTATCCACTGGTAATATCCCTAAATAAATTATTCTGGATATTTCAACTAATAGATGTGAATATTTGAAGGTGAAATTATGGTATTCCAGATAACATTATCTTATTTTTCAGTATAAATTACTTTATTTTTATCTACAGGTGAATGTACCAGGTCATAGAGCCCAGCAGAAAGTTATTTTATTAGCTTAAATATGGAAGTCCATAGCTGTTCACTTTTATTTTAAATCTGGCTTAGCTGAAAATTTGACACATTTCACTGTGTCTAATATTATTTATAGGTTATGCGCACACAAACCGCTCTAAAAACCGTTGACAAGTGGTGCAGAGAGCAGGAACTAACAGTAAACCCTCACAAAACTACAATAGTCAACTTGACAAGACGAAAAGTACTGACAAGACTAAAGTCACCAGTACTGAAAGGTGTGAAGATTCCATTCGCTCAAGAGGCCAAATACTTGGGGAGTCAGTCATCTTTGACCACAGGTTAACATGGAATCAACAAAAAGCCACCCAAAAGAGCGCACAGCATCCTTCAATTTATGTCGAAGGTTGTGTGGAAAAAATGGGGATTACAACCAAAAATGTTATAAGGCCGATAATAACCTATGGGTCGGTGGTATGGTGAACAAAGACTGCAAGCTGGAGCCATTCGACAGCTCAATGGTATTCAAAGGCAAGCATGCCTGAGTACCACAGAAGCCATGAGAAGACTCCAACAGCAGCTATAGAAGTCATGCTAAACCTAACACCACTACATACAGTGTGGTCTAATGAAAAGTATCCACCCCCCTTTTCTTGGTTCCCTCAGATTTAAAGAAGAAATGCTTGGACATATCAATTTTTGTTTAGAGGGGGACACATTTTTTCTAATTGCATCATTGACCCTTCAACCCTCGAGCAGTGGGGTGAACAATCCCTAGAAATTAGATAGGGAAAGTACTAAGCGTGGCACATTTTTGAAAAGGTAATTTTATAAGAAATTCAGTAATGACAATATTGTTGCGTCAAATCCCGATATTAGCGCCCTCTTGAGGGTGAAAATTATGCACCTAAAAGCAGAAATGCTTAGACATGTCGATTTTTGTTTGGAGCGCAGCACACATTTTTTCCTAATTTCAGCATCGACGTTTCGACCCTCGAGTATGTGGTGAGCAACCCCTAAAATTTAGATAAGGAAAGTACCAAGAGAGGCACATTTTTGAAAAGGCAATTTTATGGGTATTTACATTTCAATAGGAAATTAAATTTTAATTTTGTTAGTTTTTTAAGTTTACCTACTTTCTAAAAAAAGTAATAAACTGTAAAATTGATTTTTTTAAAGATTTATTAAAACGTTAATTTAACAGGCGTTGAAAATGTGACCCATTTGCTTCCATACAATAATACAAATTTTGTTCAAATCTATTGAGAACATTTTGTAGAACTTCAAGCGTTATTCTCTTGCACTCAGCTATTATCCGTTGGCGAAGATTTTCTATGGAATTAGGCTTCATAGCAAAACATTTATTTTTCAAGTGTCCCCAAAGAAAATAGTCCATAGGCGATAAATCCGGTGACCTTGCAGGCCATTCAATTGGGCCTCTCCTTCCAATCCACTGTCTAGGGTACCGGTTATTTAAAAATTCTTTTACAGCACCAACATAGTGCACAAGTGCTTATCTTGCTGGAAATGAAACTGATCAACATCATGATTTGAGTCATTTTCTAATAATTTTCTTATAAGAGGGTCAATTTCATTTTCAAGCATCTTTAGGTACAGTTCACCAGTTAAATTTCCAGGAATGAAAAGTGGTCCTACAAGGGTATGATACTCACGGAATAAATGTGGGTTACTGTCATCCTAGTAACGGCAAATATGCCTATTGAAAGCTCCATTCAAATGAAATATACACTCATCGGAAAAATAAATATTAAATAATAAGTCAGGATCTGCAATTAAACACTGGCTCATTTCTTCACAAAACTGCAGCCTTCTATCAGGATCATCCTCCTTGTACTAATCTAGTTTTGTACGGATGAAATTTGTGAGCTTTTAAAATCCTTATTATAGATGAACGAGAGACACCCGAGACTTCAGCTAATTGATGAGTACTTTGCGTATTCAACATGTCCCAAAACAGGGACTTCTACAGCTTCAATTTCTAACAATTCGCTGCATCTGAATTTTTTTATTACATACAGATCCAGTATCGGAAAACTTTTGGACTATTTTGGTAACATACAAATGATTCACATTTTTATTGGGATGATTGTTATTAAACAACCGAGCAGTAGGCCTAGCGTAACTATTATTTTGAAAATAAAGTTTCACAATTTCAATTCGTTCTGGAATGGAATAAACCATTTTTTACAATAAAATTAAAATAATTTTAAAAGCGACCAAATTGTAAAGAAACCACAATGAACGTTTGCCTAAATTATTTTATTTCTTTACTACTTGTTTTAATTTTAACAAAAAACGCAAATGATAAATCAGAAAGTTCGTTTTGATATAGTAGATCTAGTTTATTGGAATTTCAGTCGTAAGTTTTTATTAAAATAAGCAATTTAGTACCTACTTATTGTAATTGTTTATTTGACTCTTAATAACCAAAATTTAAGTGAATTTTTCAATATGAATAATACCAAAACTGCAGGGTTGAGGTTTCTAAAGCCGTTTTCGGATTATCTGTTCAAGTAAAATAAAATAAATAGGTATCATAAGAAAATAAATTGTTTGTCCCTTAAAATATTTAGCTCTTCTCCCTACTTTTCCCACTTTAAAATTTTAAGGGTGTGATTGTCTCCACCAAGAGGTTGAAGATGCGGGTTAAAATATATGCTTCAAATGTGTCCCTTTACAAACAAAAATCGACGTGTCCGAGCAATTGTGCATTAAATTTCAGGAACAGGAAAGGCTAGATGCCTAATTTTCGCCCTCAAGAGGGCGCTATAATCGAAATTTGACAGAACAATAATGGTATTACTGAATTTCTTTTCAAAAATGTGCCACACCTTTAGTACTTTCCCTATCTTAATTCTAGAGGTTGTTCACCCTACTGCTCGAGGTTTTAAGTGTCAATGATGCAATTAGGAAAAAAATATGTCCATTTCTTCTTTAAATCTGAGGGAACCAAGAGAATTGGGGTTGATACTTTTCTTTGGACCACACTGTATAGTCATGCAAGGCGAAGCCAGGTCTGTCACATACAGATTACACAAAGGTGCATCACTCGTAAGTTTGCATGGAAATGCTCCTCCCAAAGTATAGCTTTCAAAAGTAATATAAAACAAGTATACCAGACAGGGAAGCAGAATTCACCTGGTATACAGAAGGCTCCAAAACCCATGAAGGTTCAAGAGTAGGTATATATAGTAACAAACCAAAGTCAAGAATCTCACGGAGGTTAGGTAAACATGAGACAGTATTCCAGGCGGAAATAGCAGCAATGTCATCACTGCGTAAAAGAGGTTTTAAGACAGAAGGTAAAAGGAAAATCCATTGTGATATACTCAGACAGTCAAGCGACGTTAAAAGCACTCAGTTCTATGCAGATACACTCAAAGTTTGTGTGGGACTGTTTGGAAGCTATAACACAGCTGGGTAGTCAAAACAGACTAATCTTAGCCTGGTTACCAGGCCACAGAGGACATAAGGACAACGAAGAGGCTGATTTACTAACCTAAGGAGCCTCAAAGGCTCTTATTATTGGTCCAGAACCCTTCTGTGGTGTCACAAAGCCAACTGTCAGAACATTTACAAAGCAGTGGATGTTTAAAAAATCTCAAGAGTGGTGGAAAAATTCCCCAGGACATTATTTGGTAATATTCTTTCATAATGTTTCTGATATTGTTAATTTTTGATAATTTTATCGTTTGTTTTTTTGATAAATGTTATTTAAGGCATTTTTGAAAATACTATTCGATGCTTTTTGGAAAATGCCTTTTGATAATGTTCTTTCATAATTTTCTATTATAATGTTTCTTTCTTTTTAGAATTTCCATCGATAATGTCCCTTGATAATGTTCTTTAATGAATAATTCTATAATAATAATTCTTAAAAATGTTTTTTTAGTAATTAGAACTTAATTTAGTTTTGTCCTTGCTACTACTACTTAAGAGGTAACCGGACCTCTTACGACAGCAAAAATATTTCAAGGATTTTCTAATATAAAATTGTATTTATATGCATGCCACTGGGAATACTTCATGATATTATGTGTCTTGACAATATTTATAACTTTAAATTTGTGCAACGATAAGGTAGAACTCTACAGAGAAGTTTAAGAAAAAAAAGGAGAGGTATGAACCCCTTAGCTTATCTTTTTATATCTTAGTATAAAATGTATATTAATTTTTGATATTAATGGAAATACAAAAATAAATTAAATAATGGAATAATCCTTAATAAATTAATTTCTAATCCTAGTCATATTGCAAATCATGAGTAAGCTGAAATAGAAATTAATGTAACAAATATTATTGTATTAAAAAATAAAATTTTATATAATTTTAAAATTAAAAACTACCAGATATTTATTAAAACAAAAAGCTACAAATTTTTATAGATTTAATACAGAATGGCGCGTAAATGTTTTTTTTTAATTCGTTTTAAAAATTTTCAAAATAATTACTTTTCAAAGGTTTACAAAAAATTCAAGGTGTCTCCACCCCAAGTTTTGTTATTGGTATTTCCTGAAAATTTCACAAAAATCGGACTAAAAGGTTCAGAATGAATTATAAATTTTCGAGGTGTTCACTTTGCTCTTAAGATGAAAAACAAAGGTGATGAATTCATTGATCACCTGATCTTCAGCATTTTTATTTTCTTGCTTTGTTCTGATTGCTTTTTTTACTGTTTGTAAATAGATATGTAACTTGAAAGGAAAATAAAGACCTTCATTATTATTATTATTATTATTATTATTATAGACAGGCCAAAGAGTTCTTAAAAGGACCATTACCTAAACTCACCGAGCATCTACTAAGCGTTAATAGGAAAAATACTAGAGTACTAGCAGGTCTATTAGCAGGGCATTGTAGGCTTAACAAACATATACATGAATCGGACATATCTAAAGTAAATTAATTTAGGTGTATGGATGGCTATAAGTATTTAAAAGATAATAATCATTTATTTGGCGATACCATTTTAAACTATTATTAATACTTTTTGTAGGTATACCTATCGATTTATTTTGTAGTAAAATATCATTCTTATCTTTAGTAGAATTCATACCTGTTTATTTGTATCTTAGCTATATAAATATAGAGTTGGGATTTAGTTTCATGTTAACAGTTTTAAATATTATTTTGTTTCATATTTTTCTTTTATTAAGGAAGTAAGCTATCAATTATGTATTTTAATAATTTTCTTTGTTCCAATTGTAGGAAATGTAGGAGTTAGCTCTTACTTAAAAATGTTAAATTTTTTGATCAATTTACAGAATTGCCGAGGCATAAATACCAAAACCGCAGAATTTTACAGTATCTCATCAGAAAGTAATTATGATGTAATAGTAGCTATTGAAACCTGGTTAAAAGAGGGCGTTGCAGATGGTGAATTAGTGGATTTAAATGTATATAGTGTTTCGATCAGATAGAAATTGTCAAATTGCAGGTAAAACAAGGGGAGGGGGAATTTCAATGGCTATAAAAAATGAATATAAAGTGCTTAGTGTAGTAAAACATAGTTCTATATTCGATATTTTATTATTATAAGTAAGGAGAAAACATGACTTGAAATGTTTGTTTATAGCTGTATATATTCCACCTGACGCATCACTAAATGATTACAAGTCTTGTTTCAATAAACTACAAAATCATATAAAAAATACTGATAAAGTTTATATATTTGGCGATTTTAATTTATCAGAAATTAAAGGTACAAACAGTGATTTAAGCATTGTAAGTTTAAAAGGAAATTGTTTATTGGATTTTTTGAGTTTTAATTTGTTTATGCTTTTTAATAATGTAAAAAACTTTTTGGGTACAACATTGGATTTGGTCATAGGAGATAAAACAAATATAGATAATTGCATGGTTCAAGAAGAAAAGGTTCCACTAGTTAAAATAGATCAGTACCACCCATCTCTAGAATTGTTATTGTTAGTACCATTTAATGTTCCATCAAGACGTGTCAGATACTCATTAAAATTTAATATTTCTAAAACTCCTCTGCAATCTCCGTTAACTCATATCATAAGACTTGCTAATAATTTCAGTTCAATAAGCAATATAGATTGGATAATTGGTCATATCCAATTTAAAATGGTTGTATATGACTATCTAAACATTTTAAGTTTTTAATTATAGATATATATCTATCAGTTCAGCACTTTTTTCTGTATTTTTCGGTTTTGGTATTTATCTGTCTCCGTAAATGTACATTGTACTTATTATAATTTGAGCATCATGTTATAAAATTACATATATTAGGCTGTTAAGTTAAGAAAACTACTCATGTAAAAAGGCCAATAGGCCTGTTTGAGTTTTGGTAAATAAATGTATAATATCGGTCTGACAGAAGAGACCTTGTGCCGATTCTGTCAGGAAGATTAGGAAACTGTAGAACACTTGGAGAAGAAAAACCAAGGGCAACTAGCTATACCGGAGATATACTTATCAGTTTATGGAGTCTACTACAAAAGACCGAATTAGACAAGGTACTCTAAACAACGATTAAAGGATATCCACAACAGATCTAAAAAGGTCGAGGAGGGGGATGCCACATGACCCACAGTCCTAATTAAATCTAAATCTACTTAGATATTATTCTGCAACTCCAAACACATAAAGAACGTAGACTTAAGAGGTGACCTGATAGAATCGTAGAAAATATGGACTAGTGGGAATTACTTTTTCACAAATATTTTTGATGTTTATCAAAATAGAACACCTAGAAGACACTCCAAGAAAAATGCAATAAGCTCCAAAGAAGAAATTATGTAAGCAACCGGTGGAAAACACTTTGAACAACCTCTCATCGAAATCAATTAATCAGTTTAAGGATTGGTTAGATGAAGAATTGAAAAAAGCTTCACCCATTCTAGCCCATCCAATACACCACCACATAACTTTTGTGATAAACAAAGATATAAGTTCATGTAATTCGACAATTGTTCTGTTTATGATGTGCCGATATGTATATTGAACATGACTAAAAATCATATTTTGACACATGTGTAAAATAATTGCAAAACATGGTTGGTCTGGTGTTTAGTAATTTAATAATATACCATTTTTTTTAATTCAACCTAAAATAATCTGTAACTTTAGATTTTTGGCGGTCCGCTATTAGACTATAATTTTTTTATTCAAAAAGCATGTGTAGCATAACCTTTTCACTTATTACTGGAATTATTATTCATTATTATGGAGTTCTTTATAAAAGGATCACATTTTTTGCAACTTGTACTGGTTTTCTAAATGCAGTTTTAAACATTTGATTTGAACAATCTGTTGTAGCTTTAGAATGTCTGCTGACAAATATTACTTACATAATCTGTGAATTTGAGATAATTATCGTTTATAAGCCCCAAATTCGAAGGGTTAAAAATTAAGGTTAAATCATTAAACTAATAATACAGTGCTTATACAAACTAAGTCACTAAAAATAGTTTATTGGGACATACTTATACTGGTATTTATCTCACCAGTTCCATCAGAATGCTTTGTAAAATAATGTTAGTCTTTTTAATAAAAGTAAAATCAACAAACTAAACACTTACTATAAAAAAAAACTATACGAAAAAGATGCTTTATCTTTTGTAACGCTCTCTACTAAGTCTTTCCATGTCGATCCATTCTGGATCATTGGGGTCCTCTTCTCCATCTCCGATTGCAGATTCTGTCGACTCCGTGTCAGGGGAATCGAGCTTCTGATCTATATAGGAATCATAGACGTCTCTGTCATATTCATTCGAGTCCTGGGATCTAATATTCGTTTGAAATTGGTGGTCTTCAGGCATATGCTTGAGCATCTTCTCATAAGTTTCGTCGTTGATTGGAAATAATCGTTTGTCGTATGGTAGTACCTAAACCATAAATTAAGTGTAATTAGTTTATTACGATTTGTTAAAGTGGTTAAAAATTGAAGTTTAACTAAACAATATGACAAAGTGCTATTGGTTTTCAAAATGATGTCAACAAAAATAGATTATAATGATGATTTACTGAGTGTATTTTGTATGAAAATTCCAAAGTAAAAAATTAACAGGTAGGTTCTAAAACGTATTATTTATTAACTATTTAATAATCATTAAAATATTATTTAATTATTTCAAATTAATTCTGATGCCTTGGTAGGATTCCCCACTCGACCATTCACTGTTGGGTTCTAATTAACAGTGCTGTTGCTAAAGTGGCGCTGGGAAACAGTAACAAAGCCTACACAGAACACGAGGCGAAATAACCCTGGTAGTTGAAGCCGATGACACACAAAAAAAAAATTAAATCAAACGATGACTGAAGTCTAGAGTACCACTTGATCTAAATACTTCTAAATTTATCATTTTACATCAATTTAAGAGACAGCTTTGTCGATTGCCGAGCGGAAAACTTGACAGCTTTGTCGCACGTCTAATTTAAATTATTTGTACCTAGTTTGATGTTTTTTCTTTTATTAGCCAAGTTAACATTGACTTTGAATATCCTCCTTTTTTCATGAATAATGTAGATGTAGGCAACACATTATACACTACTTATGACAAATTTTCAGTTTTTTTATCTATTTCTTGAAATAATGTGGTCGTAGAAAAAATCTTGTATGCAATTCGAGCGAAAAGTTCGTTGCCGCTTTTGTCTCAAGCGGCAAATATCACTTTTCGATATTAATACACAAATAGCTATTAAACATACCGAAAATAACAAGTATTTATTTTTTGTTAACAAATTTGTATTAGTGGTGTTAAAAAAAATAACACTATTTTGGATTTGAATATAATGTGTCGCTAAATGTCTTCACCAAGAAAACACGAAATTACATATTTCTTTAATCTACGTAAAAAAGTGCAAATTAAAATTAAATAATTTTTACTGAAAACTATTAGGTACAGGATTATTAATTATAAATTACCCATCCTTTATACCAAAATTATTATTTATATTTACTGAATTTTGTTAAAATACCATCAAAAATACAGTGTCTACATCAGTGGCGTGTACATTTCATGGGGTATAACAAATAAGATTTTTAAAAGGGATAGTCTATATATTTTATTCAATTTTAGGAATGATCTTTTTTGATTAATTAAATGTCGAGTATCTTAGTTTATATAAATATTTAACACTTCTTTTCTCACTGTAAACTATTTTGATTATTTTATTAAAGTAATGTCAATTTTATCAAACATAAATAGTTTTGATTTTCATAGCTTTTACTTAAATAATGTTGACGTTTCCATAGTCACAGTAAGTTGCTTAATCAAGATATTCGACGTTTAATTACTCGAGAAGGGTAGTTATATATAACGGAACCGTTATTTCTAAATATCTATACAATTAAAACAATTTTAAACTTCACACACTATTTTATTGATCATATACAGGGTGTTATTGAAATACACGTACATATTAAAACTGGGTATTCCGCAGATCCCCACTGAATGTAGAAAAATATTATTTTTTAAAAATACCCCTTATTAAGGGAGTTATTAATTTTTGAAAATTAATTCTAAAACAAACGTACTTCACTGATATGTTGAGGATGACCTATATAAATTAGGTTTATTTACCTATTTTAACATCAACAGTAATTAATATGCAAGTTTTTGTCAGATGATAAGAAAACTAGTCTTGTAAGAAATAACCATGTTGCCAAGATTTTCGAATTAATTTCTATTTCCGAAGACTGGTTTTTACTACCCTCGTTATCAAAAAACTAGAATATTTGATAAATGATTGTTTTTAAACTATACATTTTTGAAACTATAGATTATTAAAATTTTAGTTGATTTACGAATCTGGCTAACACGAGCGCGTCATTTCCAAGTTGGTAAAAAGTGTTGTTACGATTACTTTTAAATATTTTTTTACTATGCCACTATTTACGAATATTGAACTAACGGATATAGTGCTGGTTTATGGGGCAGCTGGAGAAAATTCTCGGCAAGCACAAATCCTGTATCGCGAACGGTTTCCAAATCGGAGAATTCCGGACTGTCGTACGTTTATTTCAACTGTTCAGCATCTAAGAGACCATGGAAAATTTGAGAGTGTCAATGCAGATCAAGGAAGAACAAGAACACAAAGAACATTGGCGGCCGAAGAAGAAATATTGGAAGCTGTTGAAAACCGGCCTCAATTAAGTTGTAGAAGACTAGGTCTTGAAATTGGAGTGTCCTCATTTGTTGTGTGGCGGACACTTAAAGAACAAGGTTTACATCCTTATTACATCCAAAAAGTCCAGGCCTTATATCCAGGTGATGAAGAAAAGAGAGTGGAGTTTTGTGAATGGATGATTCAAAAATGTGTTGATATTCCTGATTTTCTAAAAATATTATTGTATACTGACGAGGCTTCATTCACTCGTGATGGCGTGTTCAATATGCACAATACGCATATTTGGAGTGATGAAAATCCTCACGCCATTAGGGAAACTGGGCATCAAAGAAAATTTTCAATAAATGTTTGGGCTGGCATAATAGATCAGTATTTAATCGGGCCTTATGTTCTCCCGAACAGATTAAATGGGCCAGGATATCTCCACTTTTTAGAAGATATTTTGCCAGTACTCCTAGAAGAGATACCGTTACAATTAAGGCAACGGATGTGGTACCTACTAGATGGCGCTCCTCCTCATTTTGATTTAAACGTACGGCAGTTTTTGAACATTAGATTTCCTCAAAAGTGGATAGGCAGAAATGGACCTACTAAGTGGCCTCCGAGATCTCCGGACTTAAATCCATGCGATTTATTTTTGTGGGGTCACATGAAACAACTGGTTTATAATGAACCTATTAATAGTGTTGAACAATTAACCAATAAAGTTAATGCGGTAGCCGAGGAACTAGGACAAAATCCAAGACTAATTTCTAATGTTCAAAGTTCTTTGGAAAGACGATTGCAAGTGTGTGTAAATAATAATGGACGGCATTTTGAACAATTACTGTAATAAACTTTATTTTGAATTAATTGGTTTTGCTACGGCAACAGTGCAATTTCTATGGGTAAGATCAATTTCGATTTATTTTACTTCTTTAAATATGGAAACTAGTAGGTCGGAAAAGGGGACTCTTCCCCAATATTTAAATTTTAGAATTTGAAGTTAAAATTGGTGCCAATCGTTTTTGGTCATTACATATTATTCCCCATTTTAATATGTACGTGTATTTCAATAACACCCTGTATATGTAAGTTAGTATATATTTACATCCAATGTACATTTTCATAAAAATAGGTCAAGCCGTTTTAGAATAAGGGCAAAAAATCACTTTTAAAATTTATTTTTAACACCCTATATAAGCATTTTACTATCCATTTTTTATACAGCCAAGTTAGCTTAAATCAACTATTTTTTGACCCCAGAAACTGTAGCTAAATTTAGTGTACATATTTTTGTTACACCCTGTATAAAATGAAAAACTTGGTATACTAGACAAACGACAAACAAGTCCCGCGTGGATTTAATAAAATATGCCTTAAATTAACTTTAATTTCCTATTCAGTTAAGAATAATTCCAGAACGCGATCGGCTCATAAAAATTCAAAGTTGGCCTTTTCCTGGAGGGGGCCTGGCGACGTCTTAGGGGAGGCTGGCTCCCTAGGCCCACTGTAGTTACTCGCCTTATTGTGAATATATTGTGTTTATTTTTTGTAGTTATTAGCTTATTTTACTGTAAACAGGCGCATTGTACAGTGTGAAATAATTTTGAAGATATTTAAGGCAAGTAAAATTTATTATTTGAAAGTGAACATGAATTAAATTAAATTTATGAACAAGGGCGGCTCTAGGGGGCCATTGTCGGACTAGTGAAATATAACTTTAAAAAATTATCTGATACACCATGTTTAATTTTTGGGCAAAAACTTGTCAAGTATTTTCTTGTTATATTTCCATCTTGTTCAAAAAAATTGTAACAATTCGTTGAAATTATTTTTTGAATTCTTTGATATGGTTTAAATTAATAATAATAATAATAATAAATGCTTTTATTGACATTATGCATACATTCGTTTTCTGTAAAATTATCTAGAACAGAAGTAAAAGTTGGAAATGCTTTTGCCAGTTCTCCCACTTTATACACATAAATTGACAGGTTGGAAGCGGATCTCACCGAAGTGGACGTGATACATTGGCGTACAAAATTATTTTATAGATGTGAATAACAATTTCGAGTAAATAGTTTAATAAATTGTGAATAGCTGTTGAAATTTTGTAAAATTATAATTTGAATATTATAATACATGTTTAATAATTATTTATAATCCATAAATACATGCGATTGTCCGGTTCCGCCGATAACAATTTAAAATTACTTATTCTATGAAACGATACTGGCAGGTAAACATTACTGTGAAATTCTCGGAGCCGCCCGTCGTGGTTTGACGTTTACCCCCTCTCTACCTACCAAAAGACTTTTCAACTTTTACTTTCTCTATACCTATAGCTTCACAGTTTAGACCGTGATTGTGATTACTATTAACAGCTGTTCGAAGACTCTGGAGAAAAATAAAGTAGATCATTAGTTAAGAGTTAAGTTAAGAGAACGTAACCCACCATGCAATATGTTCAAAATAGTTCCGTCTTTGTTAAGACAATGCTGTCACATTTGTACATAGTCAGGAACAACTAAGAAATAATAAATTCTACACTCAATAGAAAGCCTCCGAAAATTATCATTAGCGTTACATATCATGCGAGTATTGGATTTAGCTGGAAAAAGTACGTTAATTCTGAGACAATATCAAAGAATTCAAAAAATAATTTCAACGAATTGTTGCAATTTTTTTGAACAAGATGGAAATATAACAAGAAAATACTTGACAATTTTTTTTTCTAAAAATTAAACATGGTGTTCAGATAATTTTTTAAAGTTATATTACAATATCCTTCTCGACAAGCATCAACTAGTTTAGTTATGAATAAGATGGGGTTATGTCTAATGAAAAAACATAATAATATTTGCGTCTTCGGATATTTGGCTCACTAATAATATTTGCATCTTCGGATATCTGGCTTAATAATAATATTAATACATTGTTTGTTTATAGGTTACATATTATTTATATTTCCTTAAACAAATAACGTTAGAATGACATAAATCCTGAATGATTAAATAAAATAAAAACATATTTATGAGCTCAGGTATAAGCGTATACATTGTGACAGGCTTGTCATCACAAAGTCGATATAAAAAAACTGATCATAGTAACTTCGCATAACTTCTATAGGGGACTAACAAACTCAAATCAAAGACAATAAGAAAAAATTAGAGAAATTAACGGAGGAAATATTAAATTACAGGGTGATTCGCAGAAAAAAATCAATTTTCGTAATGTTCTACCTTATATACCCTTTGAATCAACCTGTATTTAATTCATAAATTATATATTTTTGAAAATGGTTTAATGTCGACTACTGACTTGATTACAAAATATATAAAATTGTATTAAGAATAACTTGCAGAGTCGATCAACTTTTTGACTCACCCTGTATAAAATATTTTCATACCTTCTTATAATAAGTCCAACTAAAGTTAATTCAGACCATATATTAATATTTTCATATTCCCACTGTAAAGTAGAATACACAGCATCAACATTTTTTTTGGTGATTTTTGAATCACCCTGTATCAAATAATACTTTTTCTACACAAAGCAATATTATTTGATGTTATCAGAATACTATTACAGCAAAAAATCCTTAATATATTGAGAAAATTACATTTTAATACGTTTTAAAAAATGGCCATTTTTCAACTTCATCACCCTATATGTTGAAAATTGGCCATAGGATTGAGTTGTGCCCATGGACACTATTGTTCAGGAAGTCGATACCTTTAACATACCAAAAACTCAGGCATATTAACCGGAACCCATTTCTCCATAATCCGGCTGCCTGGTCCTTTCATTGCAATGACTATACTTTAAATTACTTGTTCGTCGGATATGTCCAAAAATTATTTTGTGAATGTTCTAAAAATCTACGATAGCGAGAGAAATGAACTGTATCAAAATCTTATTAATTGTGATATATGCTCCCACCTTTAAAAAGGGGAGATAGAAATACCTACAATTGTTTAGGTTAGGTTTTTATCGAAATATAATATTAGCCTTTAGGTTTATTTATTGTACTTTCTGTGTATATATTTTACTGTATTTTTACAGTAAATACTGGTTGAATAACTAAGGTCCAAGCCAATAAATAAAAACTTATACACTAGTAGTTTTATTATAATGAAAAATAATAGCCTTTTAAGATATCAATAATTTGTGGTTTTGTATTTTGTGGTTTTACTTACCTCAACAATATCAGGGGTAGTTGCTCGAGACTCTTCCTTAATCTCCCGTTCCTTTCCACCCATTCCAAATTTCGATTGAGACATGGTCCTTCGTCTCATTACGGCGATCGACGGCAGCTGACTTAGCAACTGACTTTCGTCCACTAAGCCCGCCGAGAGAGGCGTGGCAGGAGGCGACGTCATCGGCGAATCATGATGGTCAGGATTATGTGGAGACATCGGATCGGGGGTGTTGCCGCCGCTCGATTCGGCCCTGCTGTCGGTTCGCCGGTGAGAACGTGACCGGCCGTGTCCGAGCGGAAATTTCAAGTAGCTCAAGAAGCGTTTCTTTTCATCATATTCGCAACGGTCGTGACGCGAAATCACAGCGTCCTCGGAAACATCTTCCACCTAAGAAAAAGTAAAGTTTGTCACATTTTGGCACACTGTTTTTTATTTTATTATGTAATTTGATGATTTGTAGTGATGCGACTTTGGATTAGTAATTACCATCTGTGAAAATACTTAAATATAAATAAACTAAAATTGGAATAGTGTTTAGCGATGTTAAAAACATAAATTTGAGCATTAATAATACACATTGAAGTTTTTTCTAAGGTCAAATGTCATTACATTAAAATGAATTACAACATTTATAAAAAAAATATCTAAAAAATATTATTTAATTGAATTTTTCAGAATCTATCAACTGAGACCTAAATCAATGTATGTTACAGTGTTTACTTGGTTAGTTTATAGACTAGCTGGATAGTATACAAACTATCCAAACGGTTGGCTGTTTTGATGGACAATTATGTTTCTACTAAAATAGTTAGGAATATTGGTTTGTATATTATCTAGCTAGTTTACAAACTATACAAGATTTGTCGCTAAAGTGTAAACCACAAGAAAAGTACACAAATTAACCGTTGTTTTTGACTAGTTTACAAACTATCCAATGTATTTGGATAAATTATGCACCTAATATTTGTAGTAACACTTTATAACCAACTCGTCAGTTAGTATGTAAACTGACAAATTTTTTTTGGATAATTTAGTTTAGGATAGTCAAAAATAAAGTTTATTTATAGGTACAACATATCATTACTATTACTATTAAAAAATAAGTAAAATAAGTAAAAGTGACATAAAAATACTAAGTTCACTTTAATCACTTCCAAAAGTAGGTTTTCAAATTATTATTGCTGTTGATTCATTTTCAATAGGTATCTACTCTTAAACAAACTTTGCAAGACACCCCAGTAAACAGCACAACACTTACCATAAACATAACCTCACTTTTCTAATAAATTAACCAAAGAAGATTGGTCAGTTTGCATACTAACCGAGGAGTTGGTTATTATGTATTACTACGAATACCTTATCCAAATACTATGGATAGTTTGTAAACTAGCCAAAAACACTAGTTAATTTATGTATTTTTCTTGTAATTTGTACATTGGCTATAAATCTTGTACAGTTTGTAAACTAGCTGGATGGTATATAAAACAATCAATGTTCATAGCCATTTTAGTAGAAATAATATTTTCCATCAAAATAGCCAGACATTTGGATAGTTTGTATACTATCCAGCTAGTCTATAAACTAGCCAAGTAATCACTTTAACCGTAACATATACAGTGTGTCTACTTAAGTTGGAACCATATGGAAAACATTTTTATTATTGATTTTAGGAAAAAAAGTTATTCTTGATAAAAAGTCCTGCATGACCCAAAACCTAAAATACAGTCATCACATATCAAATTTTTCAAGCCGTATACGAGGTTTGTCAAAAAATATGAATTTTGCTCAAGAGTAAAGTACGTTTATTTTTGACAAAATCGAAAATGTTCATTAAGAAAAGTTGATTAGAATTGAATAGTACATTCAAATATGTAATTACACCGATCTATCTGAAAAAACAGATTTTCTTATTTTTTATAAACTCTACACTCTACACATTGATTGTAAATATCTGAAAACATTATAAATTACGTTAGCTACTATAAACATGATACGCTTTCCTTTTGTTGATGTTTGTGAAGAATTTAGCAAATTTCTTAATGAAAATTTTCGATTTTGTAAAAAAATAAACGTACTTTACTCTTGAGCAAAATTCATATTTTTTGACAAACCTCGTATACGGCTTGAAAAATTTAATATCTGATGACTGTATTTTAAGTCTTGGGTCATGCAGGACTTTTTATCAAGAATAACTTTTTTTCCTAAAATCAATAATAAAAATGTTTTCCATATGGTTCCAACTTAAGTAGACACACTGTATAATATCATAATAAAATTTAACCACATTTTGATTATTGTGCATCTATTTGTAACAGTCAAAAAAAGGAGGAGGTTCTCAATTCGTCAGAATGTTTTATTTGTAATGTTCAGCGTTAATACTTTACCAGGTTGTCCGATTTCTATGATTCTTTTTTGTTTGGTCAGTACCTCAGTGATGGTCGCATTAAATTTGGGATCCATGAAAAAATCATCAAACTTATACATTTGAACATTTTTTTACAAGAAAATGGTTGCAGTTGACGATCAAGCAAAATATTTTTTTTTGGAATACCTTGTGCCTTGTCAACATTAAAGATGAAACGATTAATGCTCATTTTTTACTGTTTTCATGCAAGAAATGTTCAATAAAATAAAATATAAAAATAATTTTAAAAAACAGACTCCAAAATCGTGCAGATGTGCAAATTAAAGAGTTTGCTAATGTTCTAATAGGTCTAACCTTCAAGTCTTAACCAAATTTATGGGAACACCCCTGTGGTATTCTATTTCTAACAAGAAATCAATCCAAAAAATCGAACAAGGTAGTAAATAATTATCACTGAAAATACATAAAAAAATGAAGAATTTGATGATTTTCTCATGGATCCCATCATCAGATCTGAACCAAATTGATATGGGATCATCCATGAGGCACCCTCATTTTAACAACAAAATCATAGAATCATAGAAATCGGACAACGTGTTAAAGAATTATAGCTGAACATACATAATTATATATTCCGACGAATTAAGAACCTCTTCTTTTTTTGAAGTCAATTAATAAAAAAAATTACAATAATAATAAACGTTCTAAAACTAATTGCACATTTTTTAAGCACAGTCGTAATAAAAATGAATATCGAGAGGATATTAACTTTTGTAATACATTATTAGAATATTCTAAATAGATAAAATTTCTTGGCATAATAATTGATGAGCATCTAACTTGGGTGGAACATCCACATTCACTTTGTGGAAGGCTCAGCAGAGCTTGCTTTGCATTGAAACAAGTTTAAAAAGTCATAGATCATTCTTATCTTATATCAGTGTCTATTATATTCCTCAATGTGCTATGAAATTATTTTTTGGGGAGATTCACACTGTCAAGAAGTTTTTGTAATACAAAAAAGAGCAATTCGAATATTGGATAATCTAAAGCTTACAGAATCATGTAGAGATCACCTTAAAAATCTAAATTTGTTGACAGTATATACTAGTTATGCATATGAGTGTATTATGTTTGTGTAAAAAAATAAAAGTATATTCAACGATTATATAGCAGACCACCTTCACAACATAAGGTTTAGAAATAATTTTTGTCTACCGATGCACAGAACTACCCTACTGGAAAAGGGATGTTGTTACAAATGTTTGCAATTTTATAATATGCTTCCATCTTTCAAAAATGTTGATTTCTATTAAGCCTTACAGCTAAGATCAGCTATACTCAACCTTTTTTTCTTTTGGGCCACATAAATCTGTTTGTTATGCTACACGGGACGCAATATTTTTGGGTGATAACTAGGGCACCTTTTTGAAATGTAAACAAAGGATAACGGGTGACGGTAGGGATCCGGTTTAAATATAAAAATAATTTGTCCTCATGTTGTTTTAGTAAGCTTTGAAAAGTAGCAAGGACAATTTGTTTCAAAAATGGACTGTAGGTCAATCATTTAAAATTGGGATCTCTAATACATAAAACAAAACATAAATGCAAAACAATAAAAATATTACCATATTTATCGCTTAATGTTAATGTTTTCGTGCATTTCTCTCAAAATTTTAAAAACAAAAAGCCACAGTTTTAAAAAGCACCTTCCTAATAATAGTGTTTGGGGCCGCACAAAAAAGCTTGGAGGGCCGTAGGTTGAGCATGGCTGGCTTAGATGATGTAAACGAAGTGATTGTAAGTAATTATTATTTGTAAATACTTTGTGAAATCAACAGAAATCTATACTAGTTTTCAATGGTAATATGGGTTTTGCTGGGTTTCCCCATATTTCTTAGCAAATTCACCACTATATTCATTTTTAAGTCACCCCAGTGTACACTATGTAGGTGTAGGTCACCAAACTAGTACAGATAGATTATCCTGGCTTCCAACTTATACCATACAATTTTATATGTATTTTTTTTCTGTATAATATTGTTCCTGGTATTAATAAATATTATTATTATTCTTGATTGAGTTAATATACCAAACATGCCATCCACTGAAGTACATAGAGATGTTCAAGTTTGTTTAAAAAATGTAATTTTCAATTGTTTTTGGATTTGAAACCAATTAGGCATTTTAAACAAAATGGCTGCCCGTAGAAAATGACAGGCACATGATAGTTTATAATATGTCAACACTGTGGGGCTGCTGATTTGACGGGATCAATGATATAGATAGTTATATGATTTATCATCCATGATTTTAAAAATAAACATAAGCTTATGCCTTGAAGTAAAAATGTAGGTAACTATTGTTTTTTATTATTCACAGGCTGGAAATTGGTTTTAAAACATATTCTAAACCGATTCAAATTAATGAACACTTTCCAGGCAATATGGCCACTCGCAAACCACCCGCTTTGAGCAATCTAAATGACTATGTACCATTGACCATGTCAAGACAACGGGCCCACAGGGTTGCCATATCTAAACTGTCAGTTCCCACTGGCAGCATTTTGACAGGTCGTTGGAATGCCTTATTTATTAATTCATGCCTTAAGTACCTACAAATTATAGGTTATTGTAATCATTTCAACAAGGATAATCCAAAAAGTATAATAATATGAATCGTTGGTTTATGTATAATAATAAAGTTGAGTACCTACTAATTTGAAATTGACAATTTTTTCGGTTTAATCTTGAAAAATCTGTATATGAATTAAAAATTAAAGAAGTCGGCACAATAAATCAATTGTTTTTATAGCCGGGGAAAGATTGGCAATATTCAAATTCCTACATTTCATCTTTTGATATTGCTACTTAGGTTTAAGTGAATAATTGATTAAATAATTATAAATATTGTTATTGCATATTTGATAAGAAAATTGTTGATTAATTATTTTTATTTTAAATTATATAATATGATACTTACTTCACTATCTGAGTCATGGTCTTTTACGGCGCCATTATTTTTGGTTTCGAATTCATTACCGTAATCAGGATCGATAACTCTCCACCTAAAATAGTACACCAAATATTAATCAAAGACAGCAAATGTTCTACAATTATTTTACTTGTAAATATATTTTTTTCAAATTTATATGTATGCGTCATTTCATTTTATGCCATTACACATCGCAGAAATGCTATTTTTACTGTTGTGTAAACTTTCTCAAAACATAAGCAATCAAAAATGTATATTTCATTTAAATGAACAAATAGACTTACTTAGGAGTTAAAATTTCTTTGTACTGTAATTTCTCTACCCTAGTAGCAGCGGCCACACTGTACGGTATAACAATGTTGTCAATATCGTATGACTGGAAACGACTGCTTCTCTTGTTGTATCCAGAAATGGAGTGCATGTGTAACAAAGGTGACGAACTAGGTGAATCAAGTGAACGAGGACCACCAGGGTTGCTGTTGTTACCTATAAATAAAAATAACATAGGTATCATAAACGCAGAAAACATTTGATAGTGACATATTATCTAAGGATAGTGACATTATCTAAGGATAGTGACATTATCTAAGGATAATGACAGCAAATTATAGACTGATGAGTACCCAATAAAATAAATACAATACAATGTTTTTAGGAAACTAGTCTCAAAAAATAATTTTTACTGGGTTATTAACTCTTTAAACTATAACTTATTTTGGCTCTATTTACTTTATGGCCGCTTTTTATAAACACAAGTTCCGTTCATCATACTTATCATTAGTAATTCTGTATAAATCTTCGTTACTTAACAATTGGTTTTATTCGATCAATAAAAATTTGAAATTATTCTTGAATTTAAGTCTCTTTTCAGGAACAAAAATGTAAAAAAATGTTGAATCTACTTGACGAGACAGTCGCCTAAAATATGTTGTAAGCAACTTGGCCACATTATATTTTTTGGCCTCAGAAGTTGCCAAAAAAGATCAACTTAACGGCATTGGTATAGAAATTTAATTTTTTCATTTCTGTAAAGGACTGAAATGTCTAATAAACCAATTTGACTTACAAACGATGACATCAAGGTAAAACCTAGGAATTTTATTTATTATAGCGAGTGTAAATGAAATATGAGTCATTACATACAAAATCGTCTGAAAATAAAAAAAAATTGTTGCCAATCCATTTTAAATTTTGGTGTAACTTTGAGGAACTATTCCTTAGGGTCCCAAAGAAGAAAATTTACACGAGTTTGATTTTTACAAGCACTCCTTTCCACCTATTTAAATAAAGACTTTAAAAAATCGATATTTTTAAGTCTTATCGGCTTTTCCTCTGAAATTTTTCTTTTTGAAGATAACTACATTATTAAAGCGGAATTCTGAGGGGGAAAGATAGTAGTTTAAGTGTAAGCATCGATAATTTGCTCAGTCAATATCTCTGATCAACGGCAGCGTGCTGAAAATGAGTGTTTTTTGATCATTTTTCGTGAATTTCAATCGACTCTAGCGTCTTAACTGCTTAGACTTAGCAGCTTATGTTCCTCAGAAATTAAGTGTATAATATCATAGATAAAATACAGCCACAAGTCAACCTGAGCAGCCCACTCTTTGCAGAAAAAAACTTTGCTTGAAGTTATGAAATTTTAAAAAATTGCATTATTCAGGTTATATAATGAACGTGTTGACTGCCAGATAAAAAGCTGAAAGTCTCAGAATCTACTGTTCTTATCTTTAACTTTAAATGACCGTTTTGTTATTTTTATGTTTAGTGCATGTGCGAGTCGTTTTTTTACAGAGGTATTTACTGAACAAATTATCGATGCTTACACTTAAACTCCTATCTTTCCCCCTCAGAATTCTGCTTTAATAATGTCGTTATCTTCAAAAAGAAAAATTTCAGAGGAAAAGTCAATAAGGCTTAAAAATATCGATTTTTTAAAAAGTCTTTATTTAAATAGGCGGAAACGAGTGCTTATAAAAATCAAACTCAAGGAATAGTTCCTCGAAGTTACACCAAAATCTAAGATTGGTCAGCTTTGCCAACTAGACGATTTTAAATGAAATGACTCATATGTGTAAATATTAAAACTGGGTAAACTGTAAGGTATAACAAACTCAAAAAAATTATTTTTTAAATTTGCTTTATTAACTGAAATATTAATTTTTGAACACAATGGGTTCAGAATGATGTATGTATTGTATTTGAAAATGTTCTGATGCTAATTCAATGTCTCGGTAATTTATATATTTCCGACATATTTACTACCTGTGTTGTTGGGAGAGATATTTGTTGTCTATTAAAATATTTTCTAATAGTAACTTAACACATAGTTTTAGTATATGATACTTCTGGTTGGAATCTACACTCTGCAGGGGATGCGACAAGAAGATGAGGCTTTCGAGCATATCCTCTACGATTGCCCGACGCGACACTTTCATTTATTAGAATATTTGTGTGTGGCGAGTTTTGGATAACATCGGCCGATATAAGAGGGGCACTTCTCGGTGAGATTGTCAACTACATTAATACTGTAGGCTGGTTAACGAATGATCAATTTAGGAGAATGCTCAATGGGTCTAGCAAGGCCTAAGCTCCGTGGGGCTACCACTCCTCCACATGTTAGAGATAATAGTCAACAAAAATAAATAATAATTAAAATAATAATAATGATTGCCCAGTTTTTAATTCTGGAAATATTGTTTTGGGTGTCAAACAGACGTCGCAATTTTAAAGTCAATTTAAAATTAAAGAAACTATATTTATAACTATTATTGATCCAAACATAAACTAACCTATAGACTCCACTTCCTCATCGGCTGCAGAATCCGTGGGAGGATTCGTTGATTGCGGCAAATCTCCACCCATATGAGTTTTACGATGGAAATTAGATGGCCTACCTGGTTTTCGCCCTCTGATTTTATTCCGTATTTCTGCAAAATACGTTCGTTCAGTTTAACAGTAATTGAAGAATTTAAATCTCGCTTGTTTTCTAGTGGATTCACCAAATGAAAAGTTATGAAATTAAAATGAAGGCAGTTAATTCGAAACCTACAGATTTAAAATTAAATTAAAATGGCAGAAATAGCTAAAGCCGGTGGGTTAGCCATATTTCGTTCTCTGCATCGTGTCTAACGTTGGCACATCACGCGGCTTTTGTTATTTCTGGCAATTCGTATGTACAAAGAAGTATACTAATTTCATTTTTATTTTACCATTTCATAAAAATTTAGAGAAATAAACTTAAAAAAAAAAACTGAAAAATTTTGGGACACCTTTTATGGCGGACAAGTAACCTATATTGTGTCCACTTGTGTAATTAATCACCTTCCAAAAATGATTTTTCTTACTCAAAAATATCAGAAATACGATTCATCGGATCTTTTCACATGGCACCAGTTATAAATACTTTATGTGTTATCCATAGATAGGGTCCAATTACAATAAGAAGAACACAACTACGTCATCATTTGGTAAAGTAATTTATTGGCTATCGCCGTCTACTGGGTGTTTATTATAGGAATATCGGAAATATTTTTTTATACCTAACAACTTACTTATTCTTTATTTATTGCTAGTTGTAGATAATGTGTATTCGAAATTCGAAGTAATGGTTATGACGTAGCGGTGTTCTTTTTATTGTAATTGGTTTCTTCGACTTTCTACCGGCTTTGAAAATATTATCTCTTTTAAGTGTACAATCAAATAACCATGGTCGTAAAAAAGTGATTACTTATCACATAAATTAAATGGCAGAGCTGAAAAGATTTGATAAGTTGCAGATATTATATAAATATCTTATAAACATTTTCGTCCATTTATACCTGAAATGTTGTAGTGTAGTAGATTGTGTGTGTAGGTTTAGTTTAATATAAAATAAATATTCAATTAAACTATTTTATCCTTACAATTAACAATATTTACATATACATTGAGTCCGTCTCTGTTAGGAGTTAATCGTGAATGAGCCAAAAAAAAAAGAACCATTCTGGCCTTTTGACATAAGCGTAAAAAAAATGTTGAATTTAGTTAAGTTTCTTTGGTTAATTTTTTTGTTATGATAGGCTTATACAATTATTAAAGAGAATATTTTCAAAGCATAGGTATATAGGGTGTAATAAAAAGATATACAGTAAATTTAACCACCGTTTTTGGGGTCAAAAATAAGTTGATGCTAATTTGCCTACATACTAAATGGATAAAGTTACAGGGTGTTAAAGTAGAAATTTCATCATTACAATCAGTTCTAAAATTTCTAATTTAATGCCTTGTAATTTTTGCACTATCCATTTTTTATATAAGCAAGTTAGCTTAAATCAACGTATTTTCCAATCCAGAAATTGTGGTGGTTAAATTTACCGTACATCTTTTTATTACAGCCTGTATAAAGTCAAACCCAAACCTTATATCTATGGACATAATATAGACATATTAATTTGATTAATTAAATAAATTATTAAATGTTTATAAAAATTATACTAATTAATTATATGGAAGTTTATTATAATACAATATAATACCCAAAACGAATTTTAAACAACGTAATGCATGAAGTGAATTCAAATAATCAAGAGAAAAAGTATTATTCTATTTTTTTTTGTGAATATTTTTGTCAATTTCAGTGATTGGATCAAGACTAAGATTTTATTTTTACAATTAAAACGAGATATCGTGACAACAGGGATAGTAAATTTAGAACACTTACTTGCAGATAAAGCTGTGAGTGTGCTGGTCTTCAATAATCTTCCGTACTTCTTCCGATGTTCTAATTTTTTCGTTCTATGTTCTAATGATTTAGGCTCGTGCCTTTCGGGCTTCGACAACACCTTAAAGGTTTTCATTCTTGTACTTCTTTGTTGCCATTCTTGGGCCTTCATCATGGCATCGAGGTGAATGCTTTGAGAGGTATCTGTAAACAAAGTAAATTGTTCGTAAAAATATTGTTTAGTAGAGATGAGTTGAGTTTAGTTGAGTTAAGCGGACCTTCTGTTTTACAATGAATTGGACAAAGTTTAATAAGAATATATTTGAAACAATTGAAGACAACTGTTAAGAGAGAAATACCTGTTACATATTAGCTTTGTTCGCGGTAAGAATCCTGAACCGAATTATTACTAATACTAACGATTTCGCAGACGCAGTAGTTAAAAAGCGTTCGCGGAACAAAAAGAACTGAACTATTGGTTCTATCCTACTTTCGCGGTTAAATTTATTATTGGTTTTGAACCGCTTGTCTATACCTGAAACACCGAGATATAATAGGGATTGTGCGCGCGGTAATAATTCAGAATTGATAATGAATCAGGCATGCGCTCAATGTATGAATTAGTAATTCTGAATCAGTTCAGGATTGTTACCGCGAACGAAGCTAATATGTATGCCTCCCACCAACTATCTGTCCCAGTTGTCGTATGTGCGATTTTCAGTTCAATCAGAGCCATTAGTTCAAGCCACGAAGCTCACGTAGTACTTAGTACCTACTAAATCCATAACGATTGAATATAAAATAGATTCCTGTAATTTACAATGATTTATAACAAAGAAAACATACAGATTTTAAAATGGCATTTTGGAGGTCACTGGATAAAACACATAATGAAAGTGTTTATTGCTGCATTTGAAAATGGACTCAGTCACATTCCACAATTGTTCGGTTTATTTAAAAGTTCGACAGTGTCGAAAATGCAGTAACGTCGACAAAGAACCACTTGTAAAACCAGTTAATGTGGAGCGTGAAAATGGGGAAATAATGTCTTTGCTGTTGTTGGAACCAGCGAATGTTGTTCTAGTACTATAATTGCAGAACAAGTTAATATAAATAAAAAAACTCTTCGGAAAATATTTTAAAAAGAAACGGTTACCATTGTTACAAACTCCAAACATCTTAGGAACGTTTTCCACAAGATAATATTCAATGGATGGAATTTTGTGAGACCTTGATGGAGAAATGCAATGTAAATCTTTGATTTTTAAAACACATCGATTCATCTGTAAATACAGATGAATCGACATTTTTATTGCATAGAAAACACAAAACATCCATTGAACGATATTATTGGTCTCGGGAAAATGAGCACCTGAGTATTCTTGTGCGTATTCAACGTCCACAAAAATTAAATGTTTGGACGGGAATTTTGGACGACTGTTCACAGGTCCCTTTTTTATTGTAGGTAATCTAAATGGTGCCAAATATTTAGATTTACTTTAAAAACAGATTGTTCCGATGGTTCAGCAACTGTCTGTTAAGTTTAGAGAAGTTTGGTTTTAACAAAACGGTTGTCCAAGTCCCAATTTACGGACAGTTACCATGGGCGAAGTTAGGGGGGGGCTTGGGGGGGCTAAGCCCCCCCAAAAACCAAATTAGCCCCCCCAAAAATAATTCGAACATTTATCGCACATCTGTCCACACATTTCAGATTTCAGAACAGAAATTAATAAATAAAGAAAAATCGTGCCATTTGATTGATTCTGAAATTTTACATTTAGTTCAGGAGGCAGTGAATTTTACTCGTACTCATTTTTCCAATCGGTGTATATGAAAATAAACTGTTCACTTATTTTCCCAGTCATAAATATTTTACATTTACTAAACTAGAACATAAAGCTTATAAAAATAGCAGTTTGGAATATATCAGATAGTGGAAAGTGAGTGTGGCAGAAAATTTAGCATATAAATTGATACAATTATGAACTGTTAATAATAATAAGTCTGGCTGATTTATGAAATTGGCAAATGAGTCTGGTAATATCTTCAAAATCGAAAAAATATAATATTTTTGCTTTTATTTTCCCGGGTTTGAAAATTTGTCATGTGATAGATTATATTATAATTTTACAGGTCTATTTTATAGCAGATCAAATACCGTTATTTTCAAACGCTTCCATGAAAAATTTCCGGAAATTTTTCTTTTGGTGGGTACCCTGAACGAAATTATACTGAAAATGTTTTTGACAGTTGAGAAGCTCTTTTATGCATATGTTTTATATGTTGTTCTATGGTCAGCTTTGAAAATTTGATTTTAGTCGTTTTAATGTATGTCTGCCAAGTTTTGAAATTTGGATATTTTGGTGTAAAATTTTCTTACCCAATACCTACCACTGGTGCCTAAATTTTTGCTCACTCACGCATATTTTAAGAAAAATATCAATCGTCTTCGACTCAATCGTTTTCGGAAATAATTTAGACTCATAAGTAGTGTCCGGCCGAAGGTTCGGATACGGTTTTGGCCAACTTCGGCTTAAAATAAGAGTTTCGACTACAGTTTCGGTTTCGGCGGAAAACTGGCCGAGACTGCAGCCAACTACGAAACTACTTTCGAAAGTTTTCGTATCGCACTTGGTTGTGTCCGGCACAATGGCGAATGTGCCGGGTGCCATTCCTACACAGTGCACGTACTTCTCTGCTTTGTTTCAACTGAACAGTCTTCAGTGCTCCTGGTCTAATTTATTCGTATCAAAGGAGCATTTTTTTAGGTGAAACGTGGAAAAAATATTATTTCTAGCCTACAACGTTAGACTGTTTACTTATGAATATTAATTTAATTATAAGTAACAAACATATTTAATTATCTGAATTTGTTTTTTTTTTTTTTAATAAAAATTACATTATATATAATTCCCTTCATAATACTATTTTTTGTTACAAAAAATCTAGAGACAGATGCAGAAATGATTGCTACTTTGTAATTCACTTATTTTTTTTTTTTTTAGTTTCAAAAGTAATAAGAAAAAACAATGTCAATAAATTTATTAATGGCTTCTTTGGATCACATAAATAAATAGGTAATAAGTAAATGTAGCTAAAATGTATAATACGAGTTAATTAGTCTTAAACAAAGATATTGCAAATTTCAATAAGAGATTGCCTTAAAAGAAAGTTCTTATTTCTGTTTCGGTTTCGACCGAAACTAAGAAAGGAGCCGAAATTGGGTTTCGGTTATAAAACCGTATTTCGGTCGGACCTGACAAGCCAGGTAGTTAAACGATGAGAGAAATAGTAATCGAACGTGCAGAATTTAGCGCGCCTGACGATCATTAGACAAGTCTGGCAAGGCTTTCGGGGTATTCCACATTAGCCAGATTGTATTTTAAGCTGTTATCATAATATACATTTTTCTAGTACTGAGGACACTTGTAACAGGGATCCTTACTGGGCATTGCCAACTAAAAGGACACCTTAGTAAACTGAGAGTAGTAGAAAATAGTGAGTGAAGATTCTGTGAGGAGAAGGACGAAACCTTCATTTACATTCTAACTGAATGTGTAGCACTCCAGAATCCAAGGGTACTATACCTAGGAGCATATCAAATAGAAACTTGAAGCCACTCCAAATCCTACACTTCCTTGAGAAGATATAATTGAAAGGGTCGTTATAGGCATTGAGACATTTCCTTGCTGCATTAGCGACAGAAGGGGGCACAATAGATATTTTAGGTCGCAGTGTATTAACACCCCATTCCCAACATAACATAACATAGCGAGAAAATTGCAAAATAATGAAATCCACAAATCCCAGTTCATATTTTGGAAATCCAACTACTATTATTTTTAAAATTTTAAATTCTGACAAACTGTCAGTATATTTTTTAGTCATTAAGATTACATATACGTTAAAATTAGTTATTTTTGTTTATAATCGATAAAAAATAACATTTTAATTTTATTTGGGCCACATTTAAAAAAGTAAATTTTAATCAAATTGTATGAAACTAATTTAATTACGAGTATTAAAATTAAAAACCTAAAAGTGGCGGTGGAGCTGAGGACAGAGCATTTGCCTTCCACGCGAATAGCCTGGGTTCGAATCTGGACTATAGGGGCTAATTTTTTTATGTTTTTTATTTTATAAATTAATAAAATTTATAAATTATTTTAAAATGGCTTATTTTGTCTTAATCTAAAATAATTTTTTAAATTTGTAGATTTTCGTTAGTAGTTCGTAGAAAAAATATACTGCACAACTCGAGTGGATTGTCCATATCAACTCTTGTTGCGAAAATTAGAGAAATTTTTGTGATGAAAATTATTGTCATGAAAATGAAAATTATTCAGTTTTTTCACTTATATATGATATTTTATTAATTTTCATAGATTCGCCAGAATTTTTTTACTTAACTTCAGTATACCTCTAGAACTGTTATATATTATATGACTAGGGTTAGGGCTTTAGCCCCCCCAGATCTGATGACATAACTTCGCCCATGTCAGTTACAGAATTCCATGAAGCTACATTTAGAGATCATTTAATCTCTACACGTTGTTCAATCAAGTGGCCTCTAAGATACCAGTTTATCATTTATTTTTTTGTGCGGGTTTTTGAATAAGCCCGTGCATCGACACGCTTTTGAAAGAGCAACAAATCTCGATGTTATGTTGGGAATGGGGTGTTAATACACTGCGACCTAAAATATCTATTGTGCCCCCTTCTATCGCTAATGCTCTCTTCTCAAGGAAGTGTAGGATTTGGCGTCGCTTCAAGTTAGGTAAATCTCCCTCTTCTATTTGATAAGCTCCTAGATATAGTGCCCGTGGATTCTGGAGTACTACACTACACATTCAGTTAGAATGTGAATCTGCACTCACTATCTTCTACTACTCTTAATCTTTCAAGTTTGAAGGACAGAAGAACTAGAGACTTGATAGAAACTTACAAGTGGACCAGGGGGTATTACACCTGCGATAACATCTTCCAGGTCAGCACACCAAGAACCTTGATAGTAGGTTTGCCACCTTCTTGAAAAGTGAATAAAGTACATTTCAAAGAAACCTTAGATATACCGACTTTATGAATGTGAGCAAGGCGTTCGCGAAGGGTATCACGGTAAACCGCTTAAAATGCACCGCATGCAGTTTTTTCCACTTTTTAATAACTTATCATTGAACAATAATATCTTAATTAGGTAGTTACATCATAATTGAATAAAAAAAAAACATAAACATAACTAAAAAAAAAATTTAAAAACTAAAAAATATTTTAAGGTATGGTTCCGCTTGTGCGTCCTCTGTATGCAACAGACGCACAAACGAAACCATACCTCTAGGGATTACTGAATTTAAATAGCTATTTGTGTATCAAGAGCAAAAAGTGATAATTTGCGGGTTGAAACAGATTCTGTCGAAAGCGGCAACCAACTTTTCGCTCAAAATGCACACAAGATTTTTTCTATGATCACATTATTTTAAGAAATAGATATAAAAACTGAAAATTTGTCTTAAGTAGTATATAATGTGATGGTATACGTAACACAATTTATACATAATCTTGAAAGTTTCAAATAAGAACTTGTGTTAATTAATATGGGTCGATTTTTAATCCTCGTGACACCCAAAATCGTTTATGTCGACCCCTGAGAAACCGATTTCGACCCCAAGGTCGGTATCGACCACTTTGGGAATCTCAGCTTCATAGCGTAGTAAAATATCAAAAATTCGAATGAGGCTCTGGTAGTTTCCAAATACGCCTGCAGAATTCACATTTTTCTTAATGAAGGGATAAAGCAAAAAAATTAAAAAATCATTAATAAATTAGCAATTAATTAACGCTAAATTAGCAAGAAATTAACAATAAATTAGTTAAAAATTATATCATATTAAAAATAAAAAAAATGTTTGCGGCTCTCCTAGATTCCATATACGATGACAGAATCCACTTGTTTTAAGGAAATGAAGTAATAAAATTAAAACACGGTTAATAAATTAATTAAAAATTATAGCGTACCTATTAAAGAATAAAAATTTGGTTGTAGCTCGTACGCTAACAAAATCCACACTTTTTTCAATGAAGGGATAGAGCAATAAAATAAAAAAAGGGTAATAAATTAGCTAGAAATTATGGCGTAGTAAAAAATATAAAAATTGGTTGAGTCACAACCCATTCACTAACATTAGCAATCCCACCGTTTTTTCAATGGAGCAATAAAACTAAATAAAAGAGGTAATAAATTAGCTAAATATTATATCACAGTAAAAAAAAAAATAAAAATTCGGTTGTGGCTCTGCTTGCTTCCACGTACGCTAGCAGAATCCACGTTTTTTTCAAAGAAAGGATGTAGTAATAAAATTAATTAAGGAGTAATAAATTAGCAATAAATTAGCTAGAAAATATACTGAAATAAAAATCAAAAATTCGGTTGTGGCTTCCTCGAACGCTAGCAGTATCCATGTTTTTTCAATACAAGAATGAAGCATTAAAATTAAAATAAGGGTAATAAAATAGAAATAAATTAGCTAGAAATTATAGCGTATTAAAAAATCAAAAATTCGGTAGTTTGTTTCAACGTACGCTAACCGAATCCATGTTTTATTCAATGAAGGGAGTAATAAAATTAAGGGATAATAAATTAGCTAGAAATTATAGAGTAAGTAGTTAAAAATCAAAAATTTGCTTGTGTACCTGTTTGCTTCCATGTACGCTAGTAGAATCCACTTTTTTTTCAATGAAAGAATTTAGCAATAAAATAAAAACGGGTAAAAAGTCAGCAATAAATAAGCTAAAAATTATGGCGTAGTAAAAAATAATAAAATTCGGTTGTGGCTCTGCTTGCATCCACGTATGCTAACAGAATCCACTTTTTTTTATTGAAGGGATGGAGCAATAAAATTAAAATAGGGGTAATAGGTTATCAATAAATTAGCTAAATATTATGGCGTAGTAAAAAATAAAAAAATCCGTTGTGGCTCTGATTGCTTCCACGTACGCTAGCAGATACCACGTTTTTTCAATGAATGGACGCTGCAATAAAATTAAAATAGAGGTAATAAATTAGCTAAAAATTGTAGCACAGTAAAAAATCAAATAATCGGTTGTGGCTCTGCTTGCTTCCACGTTTTTTTTTAATGACGCGATGGAGCAATAAAATTAAAATAGGAGTAAAAAATTGGCTAAAAATTATGGAACATTGAAAAACAAAAATTCGTAGTGGCCCTGAATGCCTATACTTCATGTCCTCGGGGATCAGCAGTCTTTGTTTGATAAACATATTAATGTCCTTATTATAACTTGTCTGATTCAATGTAAAGCAGAGGGTCCGCATTTAACTTTGTGTATCTGTATACAATTGCTGCGTTTGAGAATCCACATCGGATGCATCTGAGATGTAAAAAATCTTTGATCACGTGATTCAGTATACGTAAATGTAATGAGACAGATGTGTCCGATGTGGATACAAAAACGCTCGAGATGTAAAAAATGCATCCGATGTGGATTCTCAAACGCGGCAAAAATATCTGTCGTTAAAAGATAAGATATTTACTTAATTTATTACATTTGTAGAAGTTGTATTTAGGATAAAGATGTTATAGTCTAAGATCCGAAATAAGGTCGACCTTCACCCATCTGTTTAAGTACCAGGTGAAAGTTTCTTTTTATTAAATAAAATATGTTTATAAATATATCGCAAAAGGGTTGCCTAAGAAAATACGGTCCAGAGTATTAATTTTTTAAAAATAAAAAAAAAATAACTTGAATATTTGCAAATAAAATTTAACTAGAAATTAGTTAGTATGGGTAGTTCTGAATAGGAATGTTTTTTTTTTTTTGAGAATTGGCATCTAAACGTAGTTTTTGTTAACCGAATAATTTTTTGTTTATTTATATTTTAATATTTTCTTTAATTAAAAATTCAATAATTAATTTATATATTTTTTCATTAAATGAACTTAATAAAATAGAAATACTTGCGGCTTAATCCATTTATAAACCTAAATAAACTAGAGTAAAATTTAAAGTATTTCTCAGATGCTTCGGTTATGCCCAAACTTTAATCAGCTCACCGCAGGATAGATTAAAGCCTAAGTTTTAAATTTGGGTGTTTTTTTCTTTATCTGTTTTTGAGTTGTCTTCAAAATTCGAAATTTGCAATTTTTCTTAAATATCCCGAATTAGGTCCATTTTAGGGAAATCATGTATAGGGACAAAATAATAGAGAATGACATCATAAGCAACTTTTATCATGATTCCTATACTTTCCTCATCTGTACACAGAAAGGAAAGCAAAAAATGGCCGTGACCGTCTTTTTTTAGGCAACCCATTTGCGGTATATTTAAAAACATATTTTATCTAAAGCCGAGTCCAGATCAATAAATATTTACGTTGTGCGTTGTATTTGATGCAAATTTGCTCGTGTTCGTCAAAATATTTCTAGATGTGGACTGTGCGCCGCACAAAGAAACACGCAAATATTTGCGCCAGATACAACACACGCTATCCACCGGTCTGTCGGTTTTTCTGCCAACTTCAAAGAGATTTGCGTCGAAAGACCCTCGAGTGCTTGCTTTAATGTGGACTTGAATATTTTTTAAGTTTGTACTATTATTTCAATCACAAATTATTGCTACGCACGTCGCACGAAAATGGATCGCAATAGATACACCAACACAACGCACATATTTGCGCGACAAAATCACAATTAAAAAAATATTTGCGCCGCAAATATTTTTGTCAATTCAACACACAATATTCAACACGCAAATTTATTGATCTGGACCCGGCCTAATAAAAAAAACTTTTATCCATTAAACAGATGGGTGAAGGTCGACCTTACTTACGGATCCTGGACTATTAAAAGTGTTTGCTACATGTCTAGAGTTGAGCAGGTATTTCATGACAATATTCAGCCAAAAAAATTGTTGATAATTGAATTTTCGAGTTTATTACAAAAAAAAAGAAGTTAAAATGAATATTACTAGACACCATAACATCTTCACGCAAAATAAAAATATTTAAACCTAAGTGGAACAAATAAAAAAAAATATACCTATATGGATTTAAGTCATTTATAAACTTATTACTTTATATGAAACTTGCAAATCAAAAATATAAGCAAAAACTATTTTTGTTTGTTTTTTAAATGCACCTATGATTTATTTGCAATGCTTTTTTAATATAAATACAATGTACTATTGAGCTGTGCAATTAATATTTACATTCGGCCATTTCAAAGGAATATTTGAATTTCTCTCAAAAAATAAAGTTTACAAATCGGCAATGTCGAGAAGTCAATGACCTACATGCCCGTTATCAGGCAAAACACTTTGATGCCGTTATCATTATTTTATAAAAAGTTTTCAGTTAACGTAAATTTTGTATATCGATTGTTTACGGCTATTAAAAAATTCTAATTTGTGTTTAGGTATTTTTGTCGATTATGTTTATTCATAAAAGTGGTTATTCTACTTTTTTCAGAAATAAGGAAGGAATACATATGTACTCCTCTGGTTAATCCGCCCCCACGAAAACGAAACTGGTGTCCGATTACTTTATTGATTATTGTGTAGTCTTTTTTTGATATAGTATACGAAATGAATACAGGATGGTCAAGATTTAATTTTCCTTACACTGATTTTGTAAACCAGCAGATATGTGGTCAGTTAGGGGACAAAACTTTTTATAACCTAGAGACAAGTTTAATGATAATATTAAATGTAAAATACCGGGCTCGTCAAAAATATACCAAATAGGGATCGACCGATACCAATATATCGGCCGATATGTAGAGTGCAATCTCGGCCTATATCGGTATCGCCACAAATCAATTAAATATTTCAATTGCTCAGCAATTTTTTAATGAAATATTAAATAAAAAACAATTTAAATATTTTTTTTTATTTAGAATTTAAGAAAAAAAACCATTAATATTTAAAAATAAGTTTTGGTATGCTGAAAAGCAACAAAATCAAACTTTCTGCTATTTCTGAGGTCAGAGGATTTCTTGTGTTTTCATAAACACCCTGATTCATTAAAGGTAGCCGTATCTCAAAATATCTTAAAGTAGATTTTTTTTAAAGAAATGCAAAATAGGTCGATTTTTATTTCAAGGAGTACAGCTTCCTATAGTATCCTCAACTGTCATATGGTATTCCTCTCCCCTCCGTCAATCTAACCAATACAATTTATAAAGGGAAAGTACCAAGTATGACACATTACCGAAAATGTAATTTTATGGAAAATTATGCAATATGACTGTTCATTGCGTTACTTTTCATTTTAACTCCCTCTAGCGGGATAAGAAACTGTTACGTATTGTAAAGTGCCAAATAAACATTTAAAAATATTATTTTTGTTTATTTTAAACCAACAAATAGAAGCCTATAAAATTTATAATGATGTTGAAAATACCCAAAGTAAAAAATATTTCAATCAGTAAATTTTACACAGACAATTCAAACGATTTTGTCAGCAAAAATTGCGAATACGAAATCGCCGACTCGTCTTCCTGCGATAATTTACCAAATTTCTCAGGAACACAGTCCCCCAAATCCGAAACTATGATAGAATTTTATAATTCATTCGATAAAGGGCAATTGCCTTATATTGCAATAAATAACCCACCGTTAAAACTTCTAGTAGCCACCGGGGCAACTAAATCATTTTTATCCCCAGAAATAGTTGATAAATATTTTTCTAAATTTAAAACCGAGGGACCATTCGTTGTTTCAACAGCTTTTGGCTCCTCTAAACATAACGTTTCAGTAACCATTCCGGCATTCCCAGAATTTCAATCAAAACAAGGTATTAAATTTTTTGTATATAAATATCATTGCATATTTGATGGTCTAGTAGGAATAGTTTTATTAAACTCATTGAATATTCATATTGATGTGCCAAACGCGCAAATAATTACAAATAATAATATTTCTTTACCAATTAATTACTTTAATGCCACGCCAATAGAAATAAAACCCCAACTATTGTCTGGTAATTCTATTTCGCGAATAAACATCCCTGTTGCTATTGAGTCCGGAGAAATATTAGTATCGGAGCAAACTATGGGTAATTGTGTTATACCGAGTACATTAACAATCTTGATTAACGGTTGGGCAACCGTTGATATTTATAACAATTCGAGCGAAGAATCAAATTTTACTCTATTATATCCAATTGAAAGTATTCTCATTAAGAATAATTTTGAAAGCTTAAAGGTACCATTTCGGTAGGCGCGACAGACGACCGCCGACGCGACATACGACCGCCGACACGACCGAGAAGTGTCGCTTCACATCTAAAATACATACAATTATATGAAACACATTTCGCACGGCGCGATACGACCGAGAAGTGTCGTCCTGGAGACACTTCTCGGTGCAAAGCTTTGCTGCGTATCAGGGCTAGTATATCTTTAGGGGGTCGCGACATAGGAGTCCATTTTGGACGCCATGTTTTTCGAAATAGTAGTCGCCCATTGATCTGGCAACGTGGCAACCTGTAGTCGCCAGGCTTGCCAATATAAGAAAAAAAATCAATGTCTTTTTTTAAATGACATAAAATGCCCATATTTTTTAGGATAAAATTTGCTAGAGACAAAAACAGTGGATCTACGTGAACACAGTAGGTCTGGCAACGCTGATCGTTCCCTCGAATGGTTATCCGGTAACTGTCGCGCGACACTTCTCAAGCTTGCGAAATGCACCAAGCGTAACATTTATGCATCTGTCGTCCTACTCGACCTTGGGGTCGCTTGTCTCTTGACGCGCCTACCCAAATGGTACCTTTAGCGTTGCTCTTGGACCCACTATTGATAATAGCGACAAACATGAAATTGATTATCTAATTAAAACAGATCACATGATCGACGAAGAAAAGCAACATATTCAAATTTTACAAGAACCCCGAAAAGATCTAAATATCCTAGATCAAATGCCGTACGCAATTTTAGATTGCAATAATATCATTTAGTCAACTACAAAACAGCGACCCATAAATTTAATTACACGACGACGTCTAGAGAGCAACAACTCTTTGAAATATAAATCCGGTACCCTTGAATGCCACAAATCTGAAGCACGTAACAAGGTTGGGCCCGATTCGTTTGTCGTCCTTTTAAAAAGAATGAACGTCTCAAAGTTAAAATTAATAAAATCAAAAAACAAAAAGATCCGAAATCATTTAAAATAATATTTTCTACACTCTATAAAAATAATTTAAAAAGACTTTTATCTAATACAAAAATGTATCATTACAGTCTTCTCCTCACCATGGCGGGAATTAAAGCAGCCCAGGAAATTAGAATCACAAGTCTAGAATCCAACCTTGGAATATTACCCTATAAATTGGGATATGCTAAATTACAATCCACATACCATTCTTTTATCCATTATTTTGATTTAGACCCTATTGAAAGCGAGCTTATTAAAATAAATAATCAATTCGAAAATATAATTTTAACAATTAAAAATAAAAATGGCAGTATTCACAACCGAATTTAAAAATAACAAATTCAATTTCCTTCGAAATAAAACAATGCAAAGAAAAACTAAATTACCTTCATTCTAATAAACGACTTAAAAGAGGAATAATGGAGGTCCTTTCGCCACCAATGTTAAATAAAAAATATTAGATTATGACTAAAATTATTTTTTTTCTAATAGTAGAAGTCTAATATTAAAAAATCACAAAAAATTTTTTTTTTAATTTTAATTTCTCAATAAATTCCAAGGTAACCTATATATTTTATTGTAAAAAACAAAACCTAAATATTTCAAAAACCCTATTTTTAGTTTTTTTCTACTCCATCTAATCAATAAACAATAATATAATTCAAGAATTGTTGTTGAGGTCTTATTTTCTCGTAAGACACTGTACAAATACATTAAAAAAAAAAAATTCTCAAAAATTTGCACGGTAAGGTATAGTTAAAAGTTCAACATTAGATAAATAAGGACTTCAACTATTAGAAAAAAAAATAAATTTTAGTCATAATCTAATATTTTTTATTTAACATTGGTGGCGAAAGGGGTGGCGAAAGGACCTCCTTAAATGTATTTCGAGAAACCTAGACGCCGAAGACGGTAAAAGATATGACGACCTTATGCCTTTCTAAATTCAAATCAAAAAGATATAGCAAATACACTGAATAACCAGATATCTTTAACTACTAAAATAATCTATGATTATAATAACACACTCTCCTTAATAAAGCAAAACGAAATACAAGTGACTCAAAAAATTAATGACCAAAATAATGAACTAGAAAAATTCGTAAACGACTTTTCCGGATATTTTTTAGCAATAAACGCTTTAGATCAGGTACAGGCAGTTCTCAAAATTTTAACCGAAATCCTAAATAATTTAGAAAATTCAATAATGTCTGCGAGACCAAAAACCGTTCACTTTAGCATTTTGAAAATAGAGGACTTAGAATTTATCATAAACTTGTTATTAAAGTCATATTCAAAAAGTAACTTATTGTTCGGTATGAATCCACAAAATTTTCATAAATATGAAGTTATTGCAGTAGACTCTTATTATTCTAATAATCGGATCGTATTTGTGATTCACTTCCCTATAACCTATCCAGAAATGTATTCTTACTTTCACCTCTATTCAATACCTACCCAAAATAACTCAATCCTTATCCCCTCCAAATCTTTTCTGGCAATACAAGGAAATTACTATGAGTATGAAGAATGCAAAAATTTCAACTCATTATATTTTTGTACAAACATGAATCCCATTGTCAAATCTAATACAGATGATTGTATCCACCACATACTACGATTGAAGAATCAAGAATCCCCTGCATGTGAACTTACTCCAATCCAAATCACTTCCGAGGTAATCGAGCGAATCAATTATGCTCACTATATTGCAGTCTTTCCTCGAGAAACGAATATTCAAATCACCTGTGCAAAGTCAGATTTCACAGTTTTAAAAAGTACCTATTTTATGGAGATACCGAAGGGTTGCAGTTTCCAAACCCCAAAGAATAGATATTCAAATAACATCGACGTTATTCACGGACAGCCCTTACTTCTACCAGAAATCAAAATAAAGTCAACCAAAATCATTTTAGAAAAATTGATATTAATGACGTATCCCTCGACAAGATCCACCAATTGCAGAAGGAACAAAATCGAATTCGTCAAATAAGTCTCCAAACCCCTTCAAACAATACCAACCTATGGTATACGCCACTGTGTGCATTGGGTTCTGTTGCCTTTATCATCCTATTTTTCAAGTTTGGGCAATCAAAGTCTGGAAATAAAAAAATCACTACATCTACTACCCAACAAGCAGTTTTCAATATCGATACCGAAGAAGACGAATAACGATCCACACCCTGTATGGATCTCTCTGGGAAGGGAGGAATTACATAATAGAAACCGCTGACCTGTCGAGAAGTTCCGAGAATTCCACCAGCCGGCAGTTCAAGTTATTTGTTATCTTTGAACAAGTGTTTAAGGTAGTTCACTCGCGACAGTCGTACACAAAAAAATCGCCCTATAGTGAATATCAACCGTTCGAGATTCTTAAATCTAAAGTAAGGTTATTTTTGCTACAGACTGTACACACAACACATGTGATCCTATATACAAATATGGTATTATATCGCGTAATCCATCCGGCAACGTCGCAAATATATTGTGAAACGTCAAATGTATTCCTAAAGTAAAATAAATGTAAATATCAAAATGTTTCATTGTCAGAATCAATTAATTGCGAGATAAAGGAAAATTTGTTAAGCAGAACGTCCTCAACAAACGCAAAAAATCAATTTTGGCTATGAATAATGCAAAAAAATTGAGAAAAGAAACCCCAAGCTTGAAAAATAACCTGTGCAGTGGTCGCATCGCGGAATTACTAGAGTTGAGAAAACATTTAAAATGTTGCTGGTGTGAAAGAGTTCTTTCTCTTGAAAAGATTACAAATGAAACACGAAAGGGCCTTTATTCAATTTTAAATGTTAAATGTAATAAATGTAATATTGAAACTATAGTACTTACGGACAAAGTTCATGCAACAAAAAGTGAAGTTAAGCATTCAGATGTCAACACTAAAGCAGTTCTAGGTAAATTAAAAAAAAATACATAAGTATTTGTTATGTTTATAATTTTTTTATTATAATTAATATAATTTTATTTATTTAAAGGTGCTGTCCATTCAGGGTTTGGTCAAACTGCTTTAAATAAATTTTTTTCCTACGATATCATCAATACTACAGAAAATCATTACTTTTATTTGTATTTTTTTATGACCTCCTCATACTAGTAAGTTAAAATTTTAAATTACTTTATATTAATTTTTTTGTGTAACTGTATTTTATTTAAAAGGCATGTTTAAATAAAATTATATTCATCTTTTGCATATTTATTTAATTTTGAAGACATGTTTAAATATAATTAAATTTAAATTGTTAAATCATATCAACCTAAAGTATAAACAACGTCCCTTCCCAGAAGGTCTCGATAAAGTGATAAACTTGACTTGTCCGCGGCAATAAAAAGATTGGGAGGTACTGATCTAACAGACATTTGAATTAGCGGGCGTTGAGTGTATCGATTACAACGTTGCCAAGTTGTAATCACAATACTCCACTATGCGTCGACTGCTTTTAGAACATTTTTATTTTAAAAATCTCTATTTCTTTATCAAAACGGTAAAAAAATTCAGCGTTTTTTTAGAAAATTTTATAACTTCTTGATTTACATTACATTAATTTTTAAAAAATATGGTAAGAACCGTTTTCGAGATATCTTGAAATAAATGCAATGATTGTGTACATGACAGGGCTTCAAGAGTGTTAATTATGCACATTTTGATTGTTAATATCTCGTTTTAAAGACGGTCAAAAATTTTTATTTTTTTTATGTACATAAAAGACACTTTCATTAACCTCATATTTCAATTTTATTGAATTCTTAAGAAAGGTCGTTTTACGAGTGAACCACCTTAACATTTTTACTTTCCTATCTGTATACAGATATAAGGAAAGTATAGGAATCATGATTTTTTTCGACCTCGAGTTTTCGACGTATTTTTACGTTTTGAGGTCCCCTGAATCCCTTTTGACTATTTTCGCGATGATGTCTGTGTGTGTGTGTGTGTCTGTAGGTCGCATAACTCATGAACCGATACACAGAAAAACACCAAATTTTAAACTTAAGCTTTATTCCAGCGTCTAATGAACTGATTAGATTTTGGGCAGAGTCGGAACATCTGGGGGGGTACTTTATAGGTGGTCATTTTTATATTTTATAGAATATATCTGTTATTTACGTTTGGAGAAGAAAATTCTTTAAATAAAAGTTACTTCTAATATAATTATCTATAATTTTTGTTGTATACAAAATTTTCCTAAAATGGTCCGTATTCGAGAAATTTGACAAAATGTAAAAAAATATATTTTTTTATAAAAATTGTTCAAATAAAAGTTGTTTGTAATATAATTCTCTATAATTTTTATTCTATACATAATTTCTCTAAAATGGACCGTATTCGAGATATTTGAGAAAATGTGTAAATTTCGAATTTTGAAGAAAACTCAAAAACGGAAAAGAAAAAAACATTAAATTTTAAACTTAAATTTTATTTCGGCCTGAAGTGAAATGATTAGATTTTGGACAAAGTCGGAACATCTGGGGGGGGGGGGTACTTTATGGGAGGCCGTTTTTATATTTTATGGAATATATCTGTTATTTATGTTTGGAGAAGAAAATTGTTCAAATAATAAAGTTACTTCTAATATTATTATCTATAATTTTTGCTTTATGTCAAATTTTCTTGAAATGGTCCGTATTCGAGAAATTTGACAAAATGTGCAAAATTCTGATTTTTAAGAAAATTGTTAAACTAAAAGTTGTTTGCGATATCGATCTCTATAATTTTTGTTTATACATGATTTTTCTAAAATGGACCGTAATGGAAAAATTGTAGGAAAAGTGCTAAATTTAAATTTTTCAGTATTTTAGTTTTCAATGAATATCTATAGAAAAATGTTTCGAGGTAGATGTATGTGGAAAATGTATATATTTAGTTGATCCTCTAAACATTTATAGAGGTGCTGCAATAGGTTGTACAAAATAATCAGAAAAAGCCTGTAATAACTAGATAGGAAAGTCATGTGTTGGACACATCAGATTTTTTTATTTTACTTTCAGTCTGATCTTAGCTTGCAATTAATAAAATCATAAAAATATTGTACTTGTTGTTTAAATAATAGTATATTATTCAATAAGTGTTTAACTCGAATATTTACAATACTCGCTCGCTACGCTCGCTCGTGTTCTAAACAATTCTCGTGTAATATGGTCCATTATACACGAATTGAATACTATACTTTATCTACATCTGAATACGGGGGCTCACCGAAAACGAAAAGGGGATTTTTAGAAAAAATTCTTTGAAGTTGTTATAAATAGAATTGACAAGATTGTTCACAATTAAAAGACCTTTCAAATGAGGAGTATTTAAGCCACCGTGTGAAATAAAACGCCAATTTATACAGGAACTCGTTTAAAGTTATTGTATGCAATCTCATAATTTTTCCTCGATATTTCAGGTAATAATTCCAACGACGCCACTTTAGCAGCGTCGCGGATTTCAGGAGGTGTTAGTTCCATGTAATCATCGTCTTCCATTTTTTTTAATTGATAAACACTTAAACGGGCTTAATATTTTAATTTTAATTTCAAAAAATAATCGGGAACAACGAATAACTGTCAACATGCTGTCAACTAACTTGTCAAACGCATACTAGATCTAATGATTTTTAATTCTAGTGGGGTATAATTGACAAAAATCGTGTAATATGAATATATTCTCACTAGTTAAATATGGATTGCTTTATGTTGCCTTAGATACGCATATCATACATCCATGTAATGACAGTTGTAGATAAAAAATTTTTTTTTTCTAAAAACCTATTTTTTAGATCGTATTATATTTTTAGCTATAAAGTCGCCACTATCTGCTGTCCTTAAACATTCACAATTAAGGACAGGCACAATCTTAATAAAGTCAGTTCTGAACGTGAACGTAAACGATCTGTGCATGTTCAGATGTCAAAATAAGAGCGGCGCTAACAGTAAGTGATCATAAGTGAACTTGCAATAATTCTCTAGTGTTAGTGAGAGCGACCAGCGATGCGATATCTATACTTTCCAATACGCTTTGGCTAATGTCGAACTGAAAACTACACAGAGTTAGCATTAGGGCGAGTAGGAAACGAATAATATCAACGTTGCTGTGTAATGTGAACAGGCACACTGCGATATATCCAACACGGCTGGCTGGATAGTTTGATATTCGTTTCCTGCTCCCACTAATGCTAACTCTGTAGTTTTCACTTCGACATTAGCAAATAATATTAAAAAGCGTACGATAGCCGACACTGTATAGTATATACGCCGTCCAAATAATATACGTCAACGTGGTATAATAGATCAGCGTTGCCAGACCTACTGTTTTCACATAGATCCACTGTTTTTGTCTCTAGCAAATTTTGTTCTTAATTTATTAAGTTTGCCTCATTCTTCAGCAAATGGTTAAAGAATATTTTCTCTAGTAAATTTTCTGCAGTAAAAGCAGCGTAATAAGCATCCACTACTCTAGATTGGCTCCATAAAAAAAAAACATCAAGATAATCATTGTTTTTATTTAAAATGGAACAAAGAATTAATAGGGCATCATAAAAAGAACATGCACACTACGATTTTGAATTATCTGATTCAGACTGATCTAAAAAAAGTAGGTACCTATTATTTTTCATTGTTTTTTTTTTGTTTCCGTACGTTAAGTATATATTAAAAATATTATTATTTGTGTTTATTCTTTGTTTACCTTCTAATTTGGGTCGAAAAAAGTTCATTTTTCATTTCTTATATACTTGTTTTTTTATTTACTACACTGCAAATTTTAATTATTTCCCCCTGTATTAAAATCTATTGTTCAGATCTACGGTTTTTTTTTACCCATACTGTTCCAAAATCTGGCAACACTGCCTAGATAGAAAGAAATTTTCAACCTATTCACCTCCAAGCGATGCTCGAGGACAGTAACCTCGAGTGCGACAGACAGCAAACCTTTGCCCCGAGTCAGATTCAGAAGTGTCGTCTGACGACACTTCTCGGTGAAGCGACATTTCTCGGTCGCGTCGGCGGTCGTATGTCGCGTCGGCGGTCGTCTGTCGCGCCTACCGAAATGGTACCTTATGAATGATGAGAGCAGTGTTGCCAGACTACGATAATTATCGTATTTGTACGATATAAGTTAAAGTTGAAAACTGCCGAGCTCTTCGGAATTTATATTTTCCAACTTACGAGCTAGACTGTATTTCTATTGCATACACAAGTTTAATACATGTTTTAGTAATATATTATTAGATACGTATAATTGAAAATATTTTTAATTACAGGGTGATTCAGAAAGATGTGACGGTGGTTATTTCTACTGTGACGCCAGTGAAGCATATTTTCAAAAAGTACTACTCAATATGGTATTTTGGTATATTGTACAGTACACATTTCTTATACAGGGTGTTTTGTAGCGGGAAACACATATAATTATTTATTTAAGGACTAATTCAAAACCCTGTACCTACTTATTAATTGATTTTTGGGAAAAGTAATACTACTAAAATATGTGTACCTCTAAACTTCAAAATATACAAGGTGGCTTATTTGTTGGAAGATATTTTATTTTAATAAATGTACAAAAACACCACGAACACCTTGTAGTATAAACTTTCCCAAGTCAAATGTAGATATTTTCTAAGTATATGATAATTTTAATACCTTTTAAGATATATAATTTTAGCTATATGTACTTTTTATACAGGGTGAGCCATCCAGCCAACCACAAAATATAATGTTTTGAAATTATTAAAAAGAGACCTTACATTTCTTTAGTGACTTTTGAGTAAGTTAATAACGTCACACTAGATTTTAAAATATACAGGGTAATCTAACTGTTTTATAATTACCTACAAAATATATCAGTATATACATCATTTTCCGATATTTGTGACAAGTTTTTATACACGGGACAATAAAGTTGCAAAATTATAGTGTGATTTATTCGTGAATCAACCTGTAAAAGTAAATATTTTGAATTGTCTCTTTTTATGGACATTTGACCAAAACTTATATTAAACTTATATATAAAGTCAATTTAGCTTTTCAGTTTGAAGAAAAAATAACTAAAATAAGCAATTCTCCACTTTAACGCCTTGTATCTCGAATTTAAAACTCACATCTCATAGAAAGGTGGTATAAAAACATTATATACTAAAAAAAAATGGTTACATTTTACCGGCGAAATTTTAGTGGTTTTTGTACTTTTCTTAAAATGAAATATCTTCGAACAAATAAATCACCTTATATATTTTGAAGCTAAGAGGTACACATATTTAAGTGGTATTACCTTTCCCAAAAATTAATTAATATGTACCTACAGGGTTATGAATAAATCCTTGAAAAAAATAATTTTATGTTGTGGTTCTCTCTATAAGAAATGTGTATTGTATAATCTTTTATTTTTTAAAAATATGCTTCCCTGACGACATAGTAAAATTATTCATACATTGTGAATTAATTACCCAGTAACTGAAAATATTTTTAATTGTACATAGGTACTAAAGTAATAATAAAACATACGAGTGGGGGGTGGGTTGGCTCAGTGGTTAGAGTCATGACTCTGAGATCGGAAGGTCTCAGGATCGAATCCCACCGGTGGCAGGAATTTTTATTTAATTTAAAAAATTAAATATTAATTCTAATGCATAGGTAGGATTCCCCACTCGACCATTCACTGTTGAGTTCTAATTAACAGTGCTGTTCCTAAAGTGGCGCTGGGAAACAGTAACAAAGCCTACACAGAACACGAGGCTAATGGCCGTAGTAGTCGACGCCGATGACACCAAATTAAAAAAAAAAAAAAAAAAAAAAAAAAAAAAAAAAAAAAAAAAAAAAAAAAAAAAAAAAAACATACGAGTAGTAAACGTGTGTATGCAACAGAAATTCAATCTAGCTCATAATTTTGAAAATAAAAATTACGAAAATCTAAGCAATTTTCAACTTTAACACCCTGTATATCGAAAACCAATCATAGGATTGAGTTGAGCCTATTGGCACTTTTGGTTACTAGGTACAATAACATACCAAAGTTTTAGAACATTTAACCGGTCGTCACTTTACATAAGGAAAGTGCGGGAATCCTTTGCGGGTAATGAATGTGTAAGTTTCACACCTACAGATGAAATGAAATTAAAAAATGTATAGACAAAAACAATTGGAAGTTCAAAATCAGAAAGGATTACAAGAAGAAAAAATCATTTTTGAAACAAGAAAAGGTTCAGTGTTATTGCTTTTTATATGTGTATTCAATAAAATTATTATCAAATTACCCTAACCCTATCCCCATAAACTCTTAAATTAACCAGCCTTCGATAACGTCACACTCTTAAGGTCAGTTTGTACGATAAAATCATGAAAGGGGTCGCGTACGTTAGACATGGACGTAGTGTTTCAGGAGGGTTTATTTATAATTTTATAAAATTTATTTATCAAATCTTGATAACCTATTCACGTTCAATAGGTCTTGAATCAAAGTAAACTTAAAGAAACAATTTTTAATATATACAGGTTATTCAAAAAAGCATTCCGAATATTTTCTTATAGATTAAAATAGAAGCTTAAATTGGAGAAACAGTTTTGTTGTTAGCGTTTAAAAGTGGTAAACTGAAATTTTGTTATTATAGTATCATTATTAAAAAAATACATGAAGAGCAAATACAAATATACAGCTATTATTATTTTTACGACTACATTTATGAAATAAAAAACTTATTAAAAACAATGAAACAACTTTAATTCAAAAATAAATATACAAATAGGATTTGATAATGTCATAGTTGGTGTTTAGCATTAAAAATTATAATTATCAAATACATCTTTGATATTTTATAATGTATGTTATTATTATAAAATAATAAATTAGTTTTAGTACTTTTGTAAACAGATGACTGTTCTTTCAGGCAACATTTAAAAAAATGGACAGATAACTTCATAAAAAATGCAAAACACTTGTCCATGAGATGTTTCATAATTAACCAACTTAGAAAAAAAAAAAACATAAAACATGAAATCACTTTACGAAAATAACGATCTCAACCTCAAGTTGGAATTAAACATTTATCTCCCCTTGAACATAATGGCATCAATATTTTATATAATTTCTGTATTTAATATATTAGATTTTACAAACATTTTCTGGAATCACCAATTTAATAGTGATGTCACCGTGATTTCATTGTGCACGAATCGGGGACAAAAACTTGAAAATCCACCGCTATCTCGCTTATTTTTAACCGAAAAATATCGTGTATTATACCATTTTGTTACTAAATAATTTAAATAAACTAAACCTGAAATTACGATGTATTATTTTTATAAAAAATTGAATTTAAAAAAAAACATATTTACACATATTTTACTTAATTATTAATTTCCAAGTGTAAATTAAATATTGCCATATATAGTAAACAATATTGAGTCATCAATTATCACAAACAAATGGAAACCCACCTAACAAATGTCGTTTTTGTGTATATAAAAGGTGATTCTTAACCTATACGCATAAATTTGGGGAATGATAGCTGAGGACAAATAATGATTAATAAAAACGAAAATCACGGAAATAACTTCGAGCAGTTAATGTGATAGATTTAATTCACTTTTGTTTTTAGGAAATTCAGATTCTTTTTGAAATAAATTATTGTTATCTCCGAAACTAAAAATATTTTATTAAAACTTTTTTTTTAGCTATTAATCATTATTTGACTTGGGCTATCATTCCCCAAATTTATGCGTATAGGTTTAGAATCACCCTGTATAACTTTTTAGTAACACAAAGGTGGCAAGTCAATTACTCTATGATACACAGAGGGAAACATTGTAAAAATAGGTTTTGAAAAATTGTGTTCTGAATTCCTCCTTAAATTACATTTTTTTTATTTATATTCAAATAATATCTAAATGAATTTTTACACACTATCAACTTTTAACACGCTGGCACATCAGAAAGCGATACGGAAAGTATGTGAATATTCATGAGAATTTAGGAGGAACAATGAAGGATTTACGTGGATTTCCTAGGATGTACAAGGATTTTCTAGGATGTTCGAGGTTTTCTAGTTATATGAAGGATATATATGAAGGATATATATGAAGGATATATATGAAGGATATATAAGATGTATGAAGGATTTATGAGGATTTTCTAACAGCCGTATGCATAGTCGATCGCCAGCGACTCGCCAGAGATTCATTTCGGCGATTCGCCGGCGTTCCGCCGGCGAAAGCTGGCGACTCGCCGGAGATTGTCACCGGAATGGCATTTCACGCAAGTTTTCATGTTCTTTTATAGGGAAAAATTTGATATTCGTTCATTATTTTTTGAGTTTTAAGAAATGAATCATGAATAAAATGCGAGAGATAACGGTGATAATCCCTATAAAAGAAAATGAAAACTTGCGTGAAATGACATTCCGGTGACAATCTCCGGCGAGTCGCCAGCTTTTTGGGCTTTCGCCGGCGGATCGCCAGCGAATAGCTGGCGAAACGCCGAAATGAATCTCTGGCGAGTCGCTGGCGATCGACTATGCATACGGCTGCTTAGATGTTTAAGGATCTACAAGAAAGTAGGAGGTTTTATTTCTACCACAAGGATGTGGGTGTACAAAATTTAGGTAAGTGGTTTGCCCCTTGCTAGCAGCTATGAAAAACATATTTCATTTTAAAACATCCTTTCATATTTATAAAATGAGTTGATTTGACTGTCAATATACAGGGCGGTAACATAAACTTCGAATTTTTTTAAAGAACACCCTATATATTATTACAAATTTGTATAGAGCTTTTAAAGAGGAGTTAATAAACATGTAGAGGGTTTAGAATTAAAATATGATTAAAACAAATTTGACCTATAATAAGGCGATGTTGAATATCTCAGGGGTTGGGTACTTAAAGGGTTGATTACAATAAAACTAATCGATTACCTTACGTGGTTTTATTCAAATTGATTTCTTGCCATGTGGAAAATAGTGGGGTTATGTTACAAGATTTTAAATGTCACAAATATCTTTACAAATTATTAATTATGGTTAAAAGGCAGAATAATCTCAATTAGTCCAATTAAATAGACCTTTAAATCAACATTTTGGAGGAAATACAGGAATTTTTGATATAAGTCACTTTAGAGTATTTGAAAACAATATAAAAAAATTGTTTTTCAGGCCCCGGCAAATGGCGAAAAACAAGAAAACAAATTGTTTATAAGCTTATTTAAAAACGGTAGGTGCTATAAAAAAAAGTTAAAAATTGTAAAGCATAAGGTTTTACATAAAAATGATATTTAGCTTTTTTTTGCAATTATTAAAACTAACAGAGTTAGGGTGGTTAGAAGTTAAGAGGAGATTATGAGCTGAAAATTCAATGAGTTTTTATTTTCTTTCTATTATTTACTTAGAAAAATATGAACTTTCTTTTCAGAAAAATAATTTTTTCATTTGTTTTTTTTTTTTAAGTTATGACAATTTAAATTTACAAATTTTTCAATATATTATATATTGACTTTATATGGTAAAATAAATTTTGAAGTGAACTTATTATGGCTTGCCGACATGAAAAATATGAGTAACGAACTAATAAAAACGACATTGCGACAGTTTAGTCCCCACTTGAAGAAGTTCCATTAAATAAATAAAACTGATTAAAAATAATAAAAATAATTAAAATAAGTCAAATTAAATAAATAGATAAAAGTAAAAGAAAATAAATAAAAATAATTTAATTAAAAATGAGTAAAAGTAAATTAAAATAAATAAAAAATAAATAAAAATTAATTAAAAATAACAAAATATTAAAAAAATTAAATTAAATACAAAAAAATACATAGAAATATTTCCTTTTATTAAATAAATAAAGTTTCCAAAAACATCGTAAAGTCTGAACGGATGAATCGATTTTAATGAAACTTGGCCAGAGGTTGTAAACCCATGAGACGCTTTTAAAAAAAAAATTGGCGTCGAAATCCGTTTGGCGGTTTCCATGGCAACCGCAAAAAAAAACACGAAAAATCGTGCAAAAATCCACTTGCTCCTTTTTTTGTGAATTGGGTGTACGGTGGAAGGGAGTTTGTGTTACCGGTCGACGCTCTAGACATGTGATGTGACTATGGAGAGTTTCGCCTGTCAACTGTCACTTTAAATGAGATTTCGAAAATTTCGTTATCGTTTTTCGACGGTTTATTAAAAATAAATAATGTTTTTATTATTTTTTATAAACACCACGCACACGTATTTCTCCCTGGACTCCATTTTTTTCTGGGAAAAATTCGTATATTTTTATTTATTTTTGTATATTTTTATTTTAAATTATTTTTAATTTTTTATTTTTTTTTATTTTTTTTATTTATATATTTGTATTTATTTATTTTTACTTTTACTCATTTTTAATTAATTTTATTTATTTCTGTTTTTTATTTATTTTTACTTTTACTCCTTTTTAATTAATTTTATTTATTTCTGTTTTTTATTTATTTTTATTTTTTTATATTTTTTTATATTTTATTTATTTTAATTTACTTTTACTCATTTTTAATTAATATTATTTATTTTAATTTAAGTTATTTTATTTTAACTTAGTTTAATTGAATTTATTTAAATTTATTAAAATTTATTAAAATTTATTTGAATTTATTTAAATTTATTTTTCTATATATATATTTCTATATAATAGATTAATTCAGATCTTTTGGAAAATCCACAAAAATGTTGAGTCACAACAAAATGGCATATTCCCTTTTGATAAGACCCTCCAAATAATTTAATAGTTTGTTAGTTGACAAGTTCCAATACTTGAAAAGAGACTAACTTATGTCTAATTTAGTTGGTAGACAAAGACAAAACGTTTTAATGAAGAGTCTAGTTCTAGTACATTTCTTAGAACTAACTGGTAGATGAATGAATGATTACTTAATTCATATTACTAATTATTCATTGTAATTATTGTCCTTCATTAAAATCGACTTTAATGACTTATGACATTTGAATATTATGAAAATGTAAACAAAACTAATTTAATAATTTGGTTACCTTTCGAAATGATTTTAAGTTGTTTTTAAATGTAACAAATATATACTTATGTCCCCTTTCCTTCTAGATAAATTCTACATGGATTCCCAAGTTCAAATCATGGATTCTCAAGTTTGAAATAGTAAAGAAATTTTAATGGAAGTAAACAAATGATAAAATATAAAATAATTCACAAGATTTATTGTAAGTAGCATTTATTTTAGGTTTTAGGCAATTCATGTTAAATTATCCTAAATAAATCCTACTAGTCCTAAAAATCCTAAAATTTCTTTTATCCTGTAACAGAGTTCATAGATTTGGAATACTATGGGTTCATATCCTGTAACAGAGTTCATAGATTTGGAATACTATGGGTTCAAAGTCACACATTTCGGACTTATTAATGATCTGCAGTAAAAAATTTCCTAGTTTGAAGACTCGAAATATTATTTCTACTGGATCTATTAACTTCTAAATAATACCCTTTTTTTAAAGTAATGTTTCTTTCGTTTGATTGTGTGCGATTTGTAAATGCATCAATAGTAGAGCAATATTCTCAACTTAATTAGGTTCAAGCTAGCGTCTCAGAAAACATAGACATTTGTATCTCGAAATACTCATAGGTACTTACATACTTTGAATTCTATAGTTTTCTGTGTTGTTCATTTATATTATATGGAATTGGAAAAATTAAATTTACTGTTCCAAAAACATTTTTTTTTTCGACAAGACTTATTTCGTCTGTTTTAAGTCACTAAAGTCACGCTTCTCGAATTTCAATATATTTATGGTCAACATCGTTCAGTTTGAAACACGCAATCTTTTTCAGTTATTGTTTCACACTTTGGCGGTTGTTTGATTGGCAGGTTTTTTCCTTAGAATTTGGCAAATAAACTAACATTTCCAAATGTTAGTTTCAACTTGAGTTTCGCCAATTTCTAAGAGGATTCCATGACTTCCGATACTTCCAAAGGAATTCCGCTACTTCGGAGAGAACTCTGGCTTAGTGTATACAAGGAAATCCGAATAACTCCTCAGTTAACCGGAGAAGTTCATTTTTCTTAATGATAGCAAAGAAACTGAAAGTGGCAAAATGCAACATTCATCTAATTTTGTTATTAAAAAAAAAAAAAAAATGTATAAAAAATGATCCACAAAAAAAATTCTAAAATAGGCCATGATCGACAAAGACAAATACGAGCCATGTCCGTGATAATTACTAATGCCTCTGAGTTAAATACAAACTCACATTTAAAAAAAATTGAACGCTTTGACATACGACATTTTTTTGTGGATCACTTATATTACACAGTATTGTAACCGCAGTCGGCGACATATTATTCAATTTCTTTCTATTCAATAGCATTGTTTTTATACCGTTTTCCAGGATTGAAAAGTTAACATATTGTAAATTCTATTTATTAGGAAAGGTTGTAATGAGAAAGAGTACTCAAATGCTAATTACAATATGACCGTAAATATACAGTACCGAAATTGTAACTCTAATCAGAGTTGCTATGGAAGTGACAGTGCTGTCAAACTTGTTTTAAACAAATACTAGATATCTGTCAGGGTATACAACTCTGTGAACAAGATGCTTACAACTGAAGAAAATATTTTTTTTATGTGAAGCTTGTAATTACTCAAACGAGTTTGGCAGAAATAATGGACCCAGCATTTCAAAGCATGGTACGAAACCTCCAAGACCGTCTTGAGCTATGCGCCCAACAGAATGGTTGCCATACAGAGCATATCATTGGCTTTTATAATAGACACTAACTTTGTAATTTTTATTAAATCTGTTAATATTTGTTAATATTCGTTTCAGTACTGTATATTTCTGGTCATACTATAGAAGCAACTAGTCAAATAGTGATAAAGAAATTTAATCTATTACAGTAATAAACCTGATAAACAAAAAAAATAAAAAGTAATAAATAACAACCTGTAAAAAAGATAAAAATATTCCGAAATAAGCAGAATTTTGCTTAACTAAACAGATAGTATTGTTTTTATTAGCATGCTCTTTATTATTATTAACCATTAAACGTTTTTATTGTCAACTGTTTACAATTTCCTAATTTTTGAATTTAGTCAGAATTCGGCCTAAAAATCAAAGCAAACATAATACTTACACAAATTCAATATATTATAAATTAACAATTAGAAAACTTTCCCAATACATTAAATCCTTGATTAAATCAGCAAATTACAGAATTGCAAAAAAAGTTAAACAACCTCCGCAATTCAGTTATAAAATTTATTGGGAATATAAAAAAAATCTAGTTTAGCAACATTTTTTGAAAGTAGGGTTGCCAGATTTTTCTTTTATCATAAAGGGACCAATGAAATGAAACAAAAATTTTACATATTTTGAAGAAAACTGTGTAAGGCATATGATTTTTCGGTTGCCCTTTACGTATTTATAAAACTCTTTTTCCATTTACATTATAATTGTAAAAAAGTCTACCTACTGTCCACAAACCAGCATATCCACCAAGATCTTAGTTATCCCTACCACAAAATATAAATATTTCTGGAGATTCACAACTTGCGAAATCATAATTATTACTATTAATATTTTAAAATTTAAATTGATTTATACATTCTTTTTTATTTTTATTGTTTAACCGTTTCCATGTGACAGTGGTGACAAGCGACACTTAAAGACGTTGACCGGTCAAATGTCAAGAGAGGAGGTGCGTTCACCTCAGTGTGGAACAAGTTTCTCTAAGTGTGATTTGAGTGATTGGAGGTGGTTAAAGGAAATCAAAATTTGTTAGTATTGAATTCAAAGAAATTTTTTTGAAATTTGATTTATTTGTTAGATAAATTTTAATTTAAATAAATGTTTGTTATGAATTGATCGAATTGATCTTTTTAATGTCAAGGCAAAACAATCACGTGAGTGATATTTTTGTTTTGAAATTGTTATAACAGGAAATTTTCTGAATTTTTTTCAGTATTTAAATGAGTTAATATGGGGATGGTGTATTTGTTATGACATTCTAGTAGGATCAAAATCAGAAAAACCCAACCCACCGAATTGTTTTGGGCATTTTAAATAGGGATTATTCTTTTTTTTTAATAATTATATTTGCGTACATGCACTCCCCATTCCGAAATTTCTTTCAATTTGCCTTTGATGCCCGTTATGACCTGTTCGATATTGCGTTTTAATTTGAAAATAGTAGTTCTATACTTATTTTTTCATTCTTTATAGAATAAAGCAATAAGTCAGCCCCTCGGTGATTCGCCTATGGCTAGACGTAGTAAAAAAATTCATAGAATGCACGAAAATGACGACAAAGTTGAAGAAATGGCGGAGGAGCGAAGTGGTTACTAGAAACATTACATGTACTGGAGCCGTGGCGAACCTTCTGGTCACTTTAATTTATAGCGAATTGGCTATAGGAATGTTCTCTATGTAACCAGAATTTACAACCGAACATTACCAGCGCTCACTTATCTATATATAAATAGGCAACGACAAATAAGTTCAGTACCATTTTCTCTTGTTTGTAAAGATATTTTTTTTAACTTTGTTTAGTAGCTATTGACGAACTCTACTGTTCTCTATAGAAAATGGAAATACCTACTTAGTAGTTTTTTTTCAAACCTTCGATATATGAAATCCATTGATCTACAATTATGAATTATGATTGACTAATAAAATTAGCCTATAGCAAAAAATGAAACAAAAAATTACTTCCCTCTCACTCCTCCACTCTTCCTCTGCCATGCCTAAATAGTAAGAGATTGAAAAATATTAAAAGTAGGGCCATAGATCATTTTTAAAAATCAATTAGAGTGCAAAAGAACATTATAATGAACAACCCTCTAAAAAACAGATTAAGAGATTTTTCCAAAAAAATACCGACGAATACCCATAACATTTTTGAGAATGGCCCAGAATACCTAAGGGGTGTACACATAAGAATACTCAATGTATTTAATCCTCGGTATTCCATAAGCCTGTTTTTTTACTATTACCCATCTGTGTGTATTATTCTTCTGCTACTGTCTTATTCTAAATATTTTTTGGGTAATATAAACAAATTTTCTAATCTTATTATTAAAACCCAGTGGCGGATCGTGGCCAAAAGATTGGAAATACATCATTTAGTAACAAATAAACAAACAAATAAAATTGTTAATAAAAACTTACCTTCAGGTAGCGAAACGACAGGGTGGAATCCAGGATCCAGCAAGGCGACCTTCTCCGAGCGGCTGAACGTATCCGGTGGATCCCGAGGGTGCGTGGGGTCCGTCCTGCCCGTACAAAGAGCACAAGGATTGGACAGGGGCACGCACCCACATCGTACGGTGCTCGGCCTTGCGGCCTTTCTCGAGACAGCGTGAAGTCCTGAAATCTGCAGCAACTTCCTCTTCCTGAACTTCACTAGAGGTCTGGTCCTGGCGCACTGATAATCCGCACTGAGGTTTTCCGCACCCGAACTATCCGCAGCCTTTGAGGTTAAAGGCGAACTACCCGGGAGTTGACCTCTGTACCCGTTTAAGGCCGTTTGCGATACGGAAGTTGCTGTGTGGGGCGGGCTCGCGCCGCCTAGTTGTATGACACCTTTGTTCAAGCGGATCTGCTTGTGCAGATCCGTATGCTGGCGAATCCGATACTCTAGGTCGGCTATTTGCGCCTGCAACCACGTCCACCTGGCGGCTATCATCGCTCGATCCGTTGAATATTTCCATAATGCCCTCTTTTGTCTGAAATATAAAAAAAAATTATCAGTTCTTTGCAAGCTAAGTATTTGATAGTAATCGCTCAAATAAGTACAAATCATTTTAACAACGAAAACTAAGGAAATAAGTGATATAATAAAGGAAGTTGCTGAAATTGTACATGTTATTGTAGTGATTGCACTTAAGAGTGATAAGTATCTATACGCAGTTAGGGTACTTGGTTTTTCGTATACACGCTTCGGTCTATAGGACCAAAACTATTTGATATTTTTTAAATCTATTTTTACAGCGAGATGTATATTAGAAAACGTAACAATTTAAAAATAAATTCAATTATACAAGGTTCTACAGGAAAGTGATACATATCAAAGTTAGGTTTTTTAAATGGGACACCCTGTATTTGATTTTATATTTTAATTGTCCTCGCTGTTCCCATTATAACAACATCAAATAGTATAGGACTACACAGGGTATTTCACAAGCTATAACCAGTTTTATTTGAAAATCATTTTTTTTGCGATAAAAAATTTTCGATGTTGGTCAACATTTATGCAGACGTATTTTTTTTTTTTTTAATTTGAAACAAATCTGTACAGGGTGAATCAAAACTATTTTTTTTACTTTTTAGGGTTTCCTTCCCAAAGGGTAACCAACGAGACCCTATTAATAAGCCTCCGCTGTCCGTCCGTCTGTCAGCGGGCTGTATCTCATAATCCTTAATAGGTAGACAGTTGAAATTTTCACAGAATGTGTATTTCCGTTGCCGCTATAACAACAAATAATAAAAATAATTAAGAATTAAAGGGGACTCCCCTACTAGAGCCGTGTTTTGGCTTTTTTGCTCGATCTTAATAAAGTATTTAAAAAGTACCTACATAGTATTAAATCTTGTACGATGGTGCGGAGCCCTTCATGCGCGAGTCTGACTCGTACTTGGCCGGTTTTATTTTAATTTACCACCTTGTATTTCATTACTTATTTAAAAGTACCCTAATTATACTTTCATTTGAGTTAAGCATTCCCTCCCTATACCTAAAGTTAATAATTTTGGGAGATTTTTAAATTTAAATGATAAAAAATATAATTCATAAAATACTTTAATATTAACAGGTTAAAAGGAAAACTGTTTATTAATTAGTAATTAGAATGTAACCAGCTACAATTTATTCGATAATACTGTATTATAATATAATTAACCTTTATTCTAAGTTTATTATATTTTAAAATTATTACTCACGCAACAAAAATTGCCATAAATAGCTCTATTTGTGTATTGAGAGCGATAAGTGATACTTTGCCGCTTGAGAGAAAGCGGTAACGCCGCTTGAGAGAAAGCGGTAACGAAAAAGCGGCAACTAACTTTTCGCTCAAAATGCACACAAGATGTTTTCTACGATCACACTTTTTTAAGAAATATATATACAGGGTGATTTTTTGAAAAGGATCCACCCTCGATAACTTCGTTCTCGTCTTGATTCAGGTAAAATTCAAAAACAGGTAAATTTTTAACCTTAGGGGGACACATTTTTAGATCACTGATTTTGTCGGATCAACCACATGGCCCCACCAGCCCCCACCTCAAAAACCTCATAGGGCATACTCAAGCTCCTCAAAAATTAAATGTATGGGCAGGAATACTAGGCGATGCGGTAGTCGGTCCGATTTTCATTAATGAGACTTTGACTGGCGAGGTATATTTAGAGCTGCTGGAGGATATCATAGATCCCTTGATAACGGTTGAAGTTGAAAATCAGCGGGATCAAGATAGAAATCTTGTACTTGAAGAAAATGAGCTTTTTTTCAGCAAGATGGAGCCCCACCTCACTTCGCTGTGAATGTTCGGAACTGGCTGAATCAGATTTCCGCATCATTGGATTGTCAGGCGGGGAGCAATAGAATGGCCTCCACGGTCACCAGATTTGACAGGACCAGATTTTTTCCTCTGGGAGCACCTAAAAATCTGTTGTCTTCAAAACTCAACCAGCAGAATTAGTGGAGTTGCGACAACGAATAACTGACGCATACAGAAGAATCCCTAGAGAAACCTTTCAAAGGGTGAGAGAGGAATTTGAAAACCGCCTTTACTACTGCATGGAGAATAACGGTGGTCATTTTGAGCACTTGTTGTGATTTTGCTTCCTTTCACTCTAATCCGTTTCTTCTCGTTTTGTAAACAATTAATACGATTTTTATTCCAAAAATTTACCAATTAAAGCGAAATGTAAATCTATTTATTGCAATTTGTCTTTTTCTTGAACCACCCTGTACAAAACGAAATAATTCTTACATGGTCGTATGGTAAATGCAAAAACCTTTCCAACGAGGGGTCACTCGGCCCCCCCTTGCTATTAAAGGTTTTTGAGGTGGGGCCTGGTGGGGCCATGGGGTTGATCCGACAAAATCAGTTGTAATCTAAAAATGTTTCCCCCTAAGGATAAAAATTGACCTGTTTTTGGATTTTACCTGAATCAAGACGAGAACGAAGTTATCAAGGGTGGATCCTTTTCAAAAAATCACCCTGTATATATAAAACTAAAAATGTGTCGTAAGAGTGTATGTGTTGCCCGAGGTGTTGCATATACCTACGTTAATCATGAGAAAAGCTCGTCGAGCGACAAAGCTGTCACTTAATGTTAGTTCGCGGAAAACGTCAACGCAAAAGCCTACTTTGGATAGTGTTCGTAGAAAAAAGCATCTTCTTAATACGAGGGAGACTGCCAAAGTTCGCGGAAAATGTAAAGTAAAACACAAATTACGTTATGTAAATCGCTTTATTGCTTCTCAAAATATTCTCCTTTAAAATCTATACAATTTTGCATCCGATGAAACCAATCTTCAAAACAATTTTGCCATTCTGAGCGAGGTACCTTCAAAACAAGTGATTTAAATGCTTCAACCGCCTCTTCAGGCGATGAAAAACGCTCGCCACGCATTTTATTTTTGATATGTCGAAATAGGAAGAAGTCATTGGGCGATAAATCAGGCGAATATGGGCAATGAGTCATTAATTGGATGTTGTTACTGGTCTCAAAAACTCTACAGTTCGTCGTGCTGTGTGAGCGCTTGCATTGTCATGATGAAGAATGATTCGCCGGTTTATGTTGTTCCTTCTGATTTCAGCGATAACTTCCGGCAAACAAATTGAAGTATACCAGTCAGAATTAACTGTCCTTCGATCCTCTAATGCAACAGTTGCAACATGACCCGTTTTTCCCAATGAACTGGAGGGGGGTAGAATGCCAATGTACATGTTGTACTATTAGAACAAGGTGCGACTCGATGGGCGCAGCCATTTTTATTGTTCATCTCACTCGGGACTATTTATAATAACCATTTTCTGTTTCACATTGTTATTGTTCAATCCACAAGCTGGTGGATCAGACAATAACAATGTGAAATAGAAACTGGCTATTTTAAATACTCCCGAGTGAGATAAAAAATAACCTATCTTCGCCCATAGAGTCGCACATCAAGTCTATTGACAAGCATTCTACCCCACTCCAGTTCATTGGTTTTTCCGAAGAAACAAGCAATCATTCTT